>JBBBVU010000007.1:6271894-6307600 GCA_037177055.1 Atherinosoma microstoma | reverse complement strand
ACACACACACACACACACACACACACACACACACACACACACACACACACACACACACACACACACACACACGAATGCAGACATGTACAGTCACAGAGGAGCAGAGCGGCTGGAGAGCCACAGCCCGGAGATGAGATCAGAAAGAGCCAGAAAAAGAAAAGGAGAGAAGGATGGAGGCGAGAGAAGTGGTGTGGGAGGTAAATTGCCCTTGAAGAATTTATGTCGGTCTCACTGAAGCAATGAAAAGAGAGAAAGGGACAACGTAGGTTTGGGTCATATAGGAGAAGCGACATGAAGAATTTCAGACTGTACAACACATTCGCAGCATTTTCAGTCTCACTGGTCTGACTGAACAACAAGCCGGCCATGTCAGCCAATACCTGTTCACCATGCAACCTGACAACTTCCTACTGATGACTTCTTTCATAATGAACCTCTGTACTCTTAAACACCCCCACCTTTTCAAACTAGTTTTCTTTAGTCCACAAACACACAGGCATTTTGACAAACAGAAATGTCTGTGTTCGGGCCTTTCTTCCACATATAAATGCAGTTTCAGGGCATTTTTAGTAGAGAAGGACAAAACAAAATTTTGCATAATATTCTTTCTCGCTCTGTAATCCAAGAGAGTCCTCCCCCCAAAACTGTAAACCATTAAGATTTCATGCCATTAACATCATAAGCACAGCATGTTAAGGCTGCTGCTCTGTTTTAATAAAAATACTGATATAATAACTGCATCATCAGATGAAGCCACCATCTAAATAAGGGGAAGACATCACTTATTCAATTATAATCCGCAGAAAAAAAAGAGTAGAAGCGGTATTATGTCTTGAGTGTTTTCTGGCACAGTTTACAGCCTCTTAATCCACCACAAGGAGCAACATTGAGCATGGTTGAGCAGAGAGAAATGTTCCTGCAGCAGGGGTAGATCTCTCTGTTTCTGGGCAGAATTACAGCTGGTGTGTTTGACCTAAAAGTTGTGCGATTTGTTGACATTCACGGTTATGAAATAAAGTCCCAGAGGAGGTCTGAAAAGTAGACGCATCCCCAATTTGGCAACGCTGACAATATCAGCACTGAATTCGCTTCACACTTCAAGAGAACATGTAGGAGCAAGAATGTGCTAAAAGTTTTATATTGTGCCAATCTCATGCTCAATGCATGACACTTGAGACCCAAACATTTCATATAGTGATCCAGACATTCACATGGAAGCCAATTAAAAGCGTCCCTATTCAGTAGTAAGTGTGTCTGACCACATTAAGAAAGGAATTATACGGACGTCTCCCTGAAGGAAAAGTCTCAGTGAAATCTCCTGAGATGCTGAAAGTAAAAGGTGAGTGAAGACTGAGAGCTGAGCTTGGATGAGCAGATGTAACGTGGTTGGAACAGAAAACGTTGCTTATTAAAAACAGGTTGAGATTTGAGTTTGCAGTTTGTGGAAACTAAAACATCAAACGACAAGGAAACGCTGATGTTATGAGCTAGAAATGGATTTGTTCCACTGCACCTTCCAGACCATCATGTTGACAGTCAGACAGGATTTATTTTCCATATGATAAATAATTAATTTATCTTTTTTTCTGTTTTATTTTGTCTTTATTTAACTATGTCTGCTGCACTTAATAGGTATAAAATAATATTATTCATGTTAATTAAATTAAATTAAATTAAATTACCACTCCTCTTTAGTATGTGCAGAGCTCTGCTGCAGACGGGCCACTCTGAGGTTATTTAACCTCCTTTCTTGTTGCGATTGTTTTTGTCCTCAACCTTTTAATTGTTTCTGAGCTCTCCTTGTATTCAGTGCAGGAGATGAATCAGTGCTGCTGTCAGTAAAATAAATGGTCAGATATAAATATAATCTGCATGACGTCTCAGTTTGTAATCATCACACAACATCCTGCTGCGCAAATAACGCAGGCCTTGAAAAGGATGAGGTTTATCTCGGCAGGGATCCTTTCATGTTGTCACAAATCTTAGACCATCAGCTACACATGCAGTTACATTTTCTTTTCTTGATTTAAGCTGCTCAAAAGTTCACATCTTTTCTTTTTCTTTCTTTTTGTCTAAAATTGGACACTCACCCTGTGCTTTATATTGTAGCTGGGTCCAATAAGATGTTGGCTACATTCTTCATTTTGGTGGGAATGTGCTTGAAGTTGGGTAATAAGAAGTAAATAAGAGACATCTAGATAGATTTAAAGACAACGAATGACGAGGCGACCTGGTGTTGCAGAACTATAGCATCTATATCATAAAAGGATCAAAAGTGATCATTGAGAAAACAGGTGTGTCTGTACAGAACGAGCTCTAGGTTATTACTGTGTGTGTGTGTGTGCATGAAAATGCAGATTTATGAGTGTGTGCGAGTTGCTGTGTTGTGTCAAGGCTTTTCATCTGAAGGTGGATCATTCATCTCCTCTGTGGCGACAGCAGATGTCAACCTCTTCAGGAGTAATGCCTCTGAACATGAACTAATCACACTGATACACACACCTACACACACTGGCTTCAACTAGTGATGTAGAAATGGTTTATTTTCAGGATTTTTTTTAAAGATAAATTCTAATTAGTTTTGATTTCTGTTTCCTTTTTGATAAGAAAATAAATACAGTATTGTGTTAAAATATTTAATCAGAAAATGTTTTTATAATGTTTTGCCATAATATCCCCAAACATTTTTTTTTTAGGATTTTAATGGCATGTTTGGAAACCAAGAATTTGAGGCTAAGTGATGATAAACATGTTGAGATAGAAATCTGTCGCCAGCATTTAAACCATACAGTCAGATGGGAATCATGTTTTCTTTGAGCTTTTTTAAGATGCAAGATTCTCTCTGATCTTTGCTTCTTCAGCATTTGACCCAAAATTACTTAAAATAAATTGTTAACCTATTTCTCTTTGTATGTGCAAGTGCTTAAAAATAAAATCGTGCCTTTTGCAACTTTGTTTGTATTAGTTTTTTGTAGTTTCAAGAATAGTTTTTGCCTTTAAGTGAATGTGGAGACAGATCATAAACACAGGATCGAAGAACAGGGGGAAGTGTTTCATCCAGCGGGGACTTAAAGCGACTCAACGGGGGATTCATCCCCAACTACTCGGCCGTTAAGCGGCCATCTTTCTGTCTGTTTTAGACAGACAGCTGTAACATGTAAATGTCTTCATATACGTGGTGTTTTCTCTGGGGTGTAAGAATTGGGGGCCGGCTTGGTGGACTGGACAGATGGTTTTCAGCCACACTTGGAGGAGGGAGAAACAGAGCGTGGCAGCAGCCCCCGTCCTCCCACGTCCCCCCTCATCCTCATCCTCTTTCCTTGTCTCTATCTCTGATTTCTGCTTTCTCACAGATTTTTGCCTTTTTTTCATGTGGCATTAAATTATCCTTCCATCCTAACCCCCCCCCCACACACACACACACCTTTTTTTTTAACATTATCTTTTAAAAAATGATCCTCATCTTTAAATCTATTCTTCTGTATTCTTTTCCTTTTTTTATTCTGACTTCTTTCTTTGCTCCATTTACCTATTTAAATGAATTTTTCTTTTATGTTTCTTTCTTTTTTGCACTGGATCAGCTCATTTTTGTTTTGAAATTTCAGTTTTTGTTATTTTGACATCAGATTGAAATTAAAATCTTTAAAACTGCGAAAAATGTTATGTTTCCTACTCCATGCATAAAAGAAAAACTTTTGAGCCTTCAGTAATGTCCTCTCAGTCAAAGTTTCATGAATTGAAAGGAACAAAAATGAAAATATGTATTTGCATCCAGGGCAGTTATTTCCTATTTTCATCCAAAGGTTTGAATGAAAATGAACCTGAGAGCTTCAACAAACATTTTCCAAACTACCAGATAAAATGTGCTGTAACATCAGAATTCAGATGATAATCCGTTTCAGTAAATTCTGAGATTGATTCTTCTTGTCCCCATTTTTCTTTAATATTAATCCATGAAAGACATGGCTGGAAGTATGAGACATTCTAAACAATAAATATGAGGCTGTTTTAGAGGATGTCCCTCCTGGATTAAGGCAAAATTGTCTCTATTGTAAATATATATTGTTTTACAGTATTATGCTTTATTCCGCCTTCACTATAAAATCTAGAAAGTTGGCTTTACTAAAAATTTTAGAAACTTGAGTTCAGTGGAACAGTTTAAGTTGAATTTTAACTAACTCAATTAATCTCTCTAAAACTCGAGTACACGTGGAAGCAACTTGATGCGATCAAACCCATGTAAATTAGAAGTGATGCTAAATAAAAGCATCTTTTCTTTTTAGATACTCATGATGAATTCAAGTTCTCCCTATTTATTTTACTTCATGAACTTATATTTATCCTTTACCTGCTTTGCAGCAGGACCTTGGTGTGGAAGTGGTCTTTGCTAAACTGATAATAGACCACCGATCACTCTGATAAACTGCAGCAGGCTGTATAATTGTTTTAAAACACAGGGATGACAATAATGACCATAAACATACGGTTTTATATAATCAATTGAAAAGAGAAGACATTAAATCGCCTGGCAGTAACATGAGAGCAGTCATGGAAAGGATTTTCAACCTGTTAACAGGTAAACCTGTAACGTGTGAACACGTTTTTCTACACTGAAACTATGGTGACAGGTGGAATATTTGATATGATGTCAACATGGGAACCAAAAAATATTTTCCTTTGTGCTGGTTTTATGTAAAATTAAATTTGATTTGATTTGTTTAGGGCAGGGGTGGGGAACCCTGGTCCTCGAGGGCCGCATTCCTGCAAGTCTTCCATGCATCCCTGCTCCAACACACTTGATTCAAATCAAATGGATCCAACAGCCACAGTGACTCATTTATTTGAATCAGGTTTGTTGGAGCAGGGATGCATGGAAGCCTTGCAGGATGAGGGCCAAGGTTCCCCACCACTGGTTTAGGGTGACAACTGTTTTCCTTACACAAACTTTAGAGGTAGAGATCATCAAGAGCGATATAAGATTTTTTTTTCTATTTTATCTTACCAAAATAACTTTATTTATTCTAAAAGTGAGAAACAATAATAAAAAGGAAGCTAAACAAGGGATGCTTTCAGTGACATTTTAGCTTTTATGATTTGGAAAATGGCACCACATCATTTTCTTCAGCCCTCACTGAAAATCTGAAAATGTTTTTTATGTCATGTCAAAAAAGTACTTAAAAAAACATTGCATAATTCAAACTATTATTAAACTACTGAAATAAAAGGTACAATGTTCATAAACTGAATAAGCTTTAACTTGTTATCATTAAATAAAAGTTGACAGGATTGTGCACCAAAACACAAATGGATGAAAATGTGGAAGTCCGGTTTGATGCACTTAATAGCAGACGAAGATAAGAATTTTTCTTTTACGTACTTGCAATTTTGGATTAAAACCTTCAGTTAGTGTCACCTTGTACTTAACCTGTACAGTGGTCTAAATAAAGACTATCTAAAGTGAATCTGCTGCACTGAACAGCTGCAGACTCTCTGTGGGGGAAATTGATGCCTTCTTAGACTCCATTTTGTTCTAAACTCAAAGTTTCCAAGACCCTTGAAGCCAAATATTATCAGCTGAAGTGTTGTGTCAAACTTTCCATTTATTCAAATTAATTCAGATTGTTCTCACTGCCCAAAAGTCACTTTGTTTATCGTACAATCATGACTTCTATCATTTGTTATGATTTCTAACAAACCAATCTATTTCAAGTCAGATAAGAAAGAAAACTAAGACAATGATCAGCTGTTCTTGGTTAGTTTGAACAGACATGAATATCAGATTTTGGTTGTTCCTCCTACATGAAAACTTTGCAACCCTCTTAAAAAGTGATAATATTCTTTGCCTTTCAAGAAACTTTCATGACTTCCGAAGAAACTAAGTGAATGGCAGCAGAGCAGAGACAGAAACAGACAGAAATGATGTTTCTTTTCTTTCCTGCTCACCTGTGTTGTAATGCTTGGTGCAATAGCGCAGGTCCTTCTCCTCTTTGAGTAAAAACTGAGGTAGCGTCAAGCCGTCGGCCACCTGCACAGCTCCCTTCTCGTCCCACTCGAATATGAGGTCGTTCATGGTGTAGCCGACTGGAGGAGAGAGCAGGGAGCAGCCGTTTAGTGTTCACGTCACATTGCTGCTTATTAGTGGAGGAAGATCTTTGTGCAGCCAGTGCTGCAGCAGGCTGCTGACCTCCCGTGGCGTCGAAGGGTTTAAAGGTTCAGATCAACACAAACAATAAAATCACGTTTACAGCTGTGCGCTGCGTTGATTGCTAACTCAACAGTCCGCTGCTACCTGACAAGAGGAGGGAATACGGTCCCTCAGAGCATCTGCAAGGTAATATATGAAGAGTACTGTAATTACTGCGAAGCTGAGTACAGCTCAGATTTCTGTTGACTGATGTAAGGAAAAAGGTTGACAAAATAGAGGAGGCAGGAAAACTAGAAGGAAAGATAGAAAAATATAGAAATAAGAATGAAAGGAAACAAGCATTTTGAGAGAAAGGGAAAACAATAAAGGTGAAAATTAAGAAACTGAAAATTGTTACAGATTACAGAAATGTAGAATTTGAGAAAGAAAAATATATATTCCTAAAGGATATGCAATAAGAAAGAAAAAATGCTTCCTTTCCTAAATCAACAATTAAGTATAAAACGTGAGTTGATTAGATGACTATTAATAACTGGACAGAAGACATCTGTGTGTTTTCTTATCTTTTGGAGGAAAAAAAATCATATCAACCTCCATGGTTTTAATAATTTTCCTTATCTTTCCAACCCTAAACCTGCTCCTTATCTCGAACAAACTCAGAGATGACAAGTTATTTACTTGTTGAAACTGACAGGTGAAGTAAACAACATGGATCTCAATCATCTCCGATGTAATGTTCTGCATGAAACCTTGACTCATCGCACTCCTCTAATGGTACATGACATAAATATTATCAAAGAAAGAAAAAAATCCACCAGCCTCCTCCAACATGATGCATCCACAACAGAAACCACAACTAATCAGGAACAGTCCAACGTGTTTTCCCATCCTGCAAACTGCTTAAAACCCCACAACCCTTGAAGCAGCCATTGCTGTCAGACGCAACAGAAAGCCACAAGTCTAAACTCCCACCAGTAAGAGGAAGAGCATCCATCTGCAGCCTGTGTGTACTCACCCAGCCAATTTACACTTCCCTTCAAGCCAAACCTGGTTCAGGTTAAACTGATTACAGGTTGTAAGAGAAAATATTGCCACAGATAAGCAGTCGCGCAACCTTCCAGCTCCAAAGCAGAAACAGACTTAGAAGAGGACGTATTATCTGTGGCTGATTGGTGACTGATTCCTGACCCTCAAAGACCAGAGTTCTTCCAGCTTCAGTGCCCGTCTCTCTGAATCCTCTCACATCAGTTCAGAGAATGAAAAGGCCACAGAGAAATCTACACCACATCTCTCATCGGCTGGCTGACTGGCCCATCCCTCACTGGGTGTGTGTATGTGTGAATACTCACAGCTCTCCAGCTGCATGATGCAGGTCTGCACGTCCATCGGGAAGTTCTTCAGATCCATAGGACAGGCCAGGATCAGCGTTATTCTGCAAAGACACACAGAAACACAAATGAAATGTTGCGTTGACTGATCGGTATTTTTAAAAGAAATAAAAATTTAACAGTTATTCTTTCTTTTTTTCTATCGTTTTTTAAAATGTTTTTCCCTCAAAACAACTGGCATTCAGAGAGAAGCATTCCCTGAGAGCTACAAGAAGATCAATGAAGTGATATTAAAGTATTAACTTATTATTGACTAAAGCCCCCTGTACAGAGATATGAGAGGTACAGAACATCTTTGCACACACTAGGAAGCACCAATCCTAACATGTAGCATACCAAAATGATGTGGGCACACTCAGCTAAAAGACTCTACCTAGCATTGCCACCCAAATGCAACACAGTTCAAACCTCAAACAATTATATGGGAATGTAGCCAAAACATAAGAACAGCACTGTCCACTTTAGAGTGTCTGCTTATTTCTCCACTTCAAGCAAACCACACAAACAAGGTGTCATATGAAAGCAGAGACTCTGCTGGTTACAAAAATGTCTGGTTCATCATTGTGGGACAAAAACTATGAGAACTAGCAGCCAAAGAGAAGCGAACAAAATGCTGTTTTGTGGTCAAATCAAAAGTTTTTTCCGCCTCAAAAAACTCTGCTAATGTGTTCTGCTATGACTCTGCCTTTGTCTTGGGAGTTTCCATGAAGATGAAGCTTGTGGTGAAGTATTCACTCTTCCTATGATACACTATCTTGGGGTTTGCTTCTTTTTGGATCCTCATGGTGTTTCTATGGTTAATTTAGGGGCTATCCCTGGATTCTCCTGACTGACCATTGACAGACATGCAGATCCCCTCTATCAATGTTCAGAATCTGTCACTTTTTGCACAGCTACTTATCAGACATTATTTTACTAATTCCTTGATGAATTAAGCTGTTATCCTCTGGTTTTTATCAAAAATAATATGGTTTTCTTTTAAGAGGAAATAGCATTCAAAATTTCTGAGTTCCAGTTCCAGCTGACTAAGTAACACATATCTTGAATCTGACACATCTGTATCTCATGTCTCTTTTGAGACCAAGATTATACATAATCATTACACTTTGGGTTTGTTATTTTGGACAGGAAGCTGGAGAAAAGAGGTCTCATCAAGAAGAGGTTAATGAAACAACTCCTGCAGAGATGCATATCTTGGGTTAAAGGATATTTTTATGGATCAGAGCTGGAAAATGACCATTTAATTATCCATGCCATGTGTAAGTACAAAGAAGGTGCTGCAGTTAAAATGTTTATGATCTAATTTATTTGTCATTTTTCCATTTTGTGTTGCTCTTTTATTCAAATATGATAATATAGACTAAAGCATTGCTTTTGGATGTACTACTTGCTATTTATTCTATGTTAAGTCCTTCTCATGGTGGCCAGGAAACTTTCCCCCTGTCTTAAATTACAAAGTCTCCCTCTACTATCTGCTGGCACTGAATATTGTGCCCACTGGTGATGATTTAACTGAGAAAATCACGTTTTAAGCGAAACAAAATCCTCCCATGCCAGATTTTCATGCCTGCAGATGGCATGATGAGCAGGATCTGATCTGACTGCACACGCTCAGTCCTTCTGTTTTGTTTTAACTGGACACCCGCTGTGATGGCACACGCGTCCAGTTCAGCCTGATGTTCAAGAAAAACTCCGCTGCGTTTGCTTTTTTGCTACAAATCCTTGACAGGATGCTGGATTGTGTTATACTCACATGATGTAGCCCGCACAGATGTCCCACTTTCTAAGGATTAGTTCTTCTCTCTGGTTTTATATCTGCTGCATCGTGACACCTCAACACCAAACGCTGACAGAGTAAAAACAGCACCTTCCTTACCTCCCACAGCTTGACAGGGATGAACCTCTAACCCCTGCTGGTGTTTATTCATTTATTTACTCAGTTTTGCTTTTTGTTGAGCTGCCACTTATTTTAATTCAACATTAAAAAAAGGAAAAAGAAACGTGTGTATCTTTTCGGTTAATGCAAATAATCAGACAGAGGTGTACATCTCCCTCAGAGATGTACACCTCAGTCTGAAAGCCGAGTTTGAAATGTTTTTCTATTTTCAATCTAAAAATAAAGGGATTCTTATCTCTTGATATTAAAACTTTGGAGAGCAGAACTCACTGTCTACATATTAAATCAAGAAAGAATCAAACTGATTTTTTTTTCTTGTGGCATTTCCATCTTCACCATGGAGATTTATCTTGTCCAACTTTCTAAACTACAGGAGTTGATCCCAGCTCTTCTTTCTCTTTACCCTCCATGTAAGAGTATATGACATTATAGTTGTTATTGACTTGAGTCATGGTGCTTGCTGACTCTTCTTTCCTGTTTTCTTCACCCTCAACCAGTCGAGGCAACTGGCTGCCCTTCCTGGCTCTGGTTGTGCTGGAAGTGTCATCATCATAAAAGGGAGTTTTTCTCTCTACTGTTGCCTTTTGGCTCGTACATGCTCAGGATGGGATTTTAGCTCAAAGATAAGATGTGATCCATCGGTTTTCTTTAGCTAGCAGCTTTTTAATTGAAAAGAAACCGGAGTAATCAGGACGATAATGAATTTGATTCAACTGAATTATTTGGATTATACTAAACTGAATTTGAACATATCTTTTTAGATCAGATAGTTTTTAGATTACTTCTGTTGTGAACTGAAATAAACTAAAATGGCTACTGAACACGTGTTCGAACTCTAGTGTGGACCAAAGAGCTAACCCTGGTCCGCTTAAAAACTGGAAGTCTCAGTTCACTTCCAAGTGAACCCTGGTGCGGTTCGCTTGCAATGGACCACCCAGTGAACCAAAGAGAGGACGTGATGTTGGACACAGTGTAGTAGGGCAACATGTTGGATAGCTCGCTGCCTCTCCTGCTGCTCACGCTGGACAGATTCTTGTGAAAACTGGGTAAGGTTTGAACACCAAAGTTAAAACAGAAACCCCAAGGTTGTATAAACTTGACATTGCTCCATTATTTACTAGAGGTAAATGAGATGTTTTCGGTCCTGGCCAATCAATGAGGCAGATTTTTTTCTTCTTTCCTGTTGGTCACCAGTTGTTTCTAGGAAAATTGCTCCCTAGCAAGCAGCTGTTGTTACGCATGATGTTGTTCAGATGGTTTAACTCTGACTGGGTAAAATGCAGTGTGAAAGCAAACCAAACTAAACGAAAGTGCAAAACTGGTGTGACTACGCCCTTATAATGAATGCAGGCAATTCTGTATCATCTGCACTGTTAACATGGGAGACCACATCGTTGGTCTCCTCCCTCAAAACCAATGGTTTTTTTTCTCCAGTAGTTTATAAAGGCTGTTTTCAACAACTAATGGTGTTTGTGAACACAGACCCGTGGTGAAAAGGGAACATTTACCAGCTGTTTAAAGCAGGATCTGAGAGTACCAGCTGGCTAAATGACATCATCTAACAATGTTTGAAACTGAAATAGCAAATACAGTTCAGACACTTTAGCAAAACTGTTGATTCTGAATGCAACTCAGTGGTACTCTGAGCAGCATTCACAAATGCATCGAGTGGGATTAAACCCTAACCTGCCATAAAATGGAGCCGGTGTTCTTCCACTGCTGCTTTGACTGGATTGTGGTTTTAAAACATGGTGGTCAAAACATTTTAGTTGGTGTGGCTGGTGTCCAACCCCCCTGCTCCTCTGACCAACTCACCAGTTGGTGAGTTGGACAGAAAAAGCTGGTTCTAAGCAAAGCTCTGGCTTTTGGCCATGTGAAATGGTTTTCCCTGACACCCCCCTAAGAGACTAGAGGCAGATCCTGAGTCTGTTCATTCCAGTGGAAGATGTGAGCACAAGATTCTGACTGATGAAAAATAAAACTGCAAAAAAAACTGCAAAAAACCCCCATTAACATTGTTTGAGGCTTATTTGCAGCAGAACATCTTATGAGATCTGGTAACACAGATGCCTCTCAGCAAAGGAAGAGCTAAGTGGATGAAGAAAAAGCGTCTTGAGTGATTTGGGTGATGTACCCGTCCATCACGGTGATGGGGAAACTGAGCCGAAAAGATAGTTTAAAACAAAAAGAGAGATTGCAAATCGAAATGCCTGAAATGAGCTTCCTATGAGGGGTCATTGGTTCATCCTTCTGGGACCTAGTCAGGAGCATGGCTAGTCGGGGTATCAGAGTATAGTTCCTGCTCGTCCTTATCAGAAAGCTAGTTAGGGGAGTCAAAGGAAGACCATTAGGACTAGCTTGGGGACACTGAGCTGGAGGAAGTGGGTGGGAAGTGGGAGGTCTGAGGATCTGTGCTCAGACTGTTGCCCTCATGACTTTGTAAATGATGAATGGATATATTAAAAAATGCACATCTCTGCAAGTTTTAATGTCTTATTTGCAGGGCAAAATAAGCACTAATAATATTATAATGAACAATAATTTTCAGCATGGGTTTAGGGTTGACTTTTTCAGCAATTGAGCCACTCATTCCTGGAAATTGTGGGAGAGTATTCCAAACCATAAAAACATTCACCATATCCATGATCTCAGCTATGATTTTGTGTAAAACTGGCATTTTGAGCTGAGAACAAATATAATCTAGAAGACATACTCTACTAAACTGGCCAATAATGGCTATTTCCTTCTTGGAGAAGATCAGCGTAAAGTCCGCAGGTGAAAGAGAGATGTGGCTAGTGAAATAAGCTGAGGGAGAAGGAGGCTTTTGAGGTGGAAAACGATTCCTGCTTTCTGGAGCAGCGGCCATTTTGTCATGGTAAAATGTTATTTTTCAAGCTGGTGACAGACAGCAGATCGAAGAGTCAATGAGGTAACTAAAATCTCTAAGTATGCATTATTCTCTCTTAGCAAATCTGAGATTGGTTTGCAGCTTTTTAAATAGGTTTCACTGGAGTAGAATAGCCCAAGCAGGTCTGAGACAGATGATAGACAAAACTAGAATGGTGCAAATCTACATCCTTTTTCGAGAAATTGCTCAGGAGCTTTAGGATTTCTCCTTAGAATAAACATTGCAATTTAGAGCACGACTTATTAAACGGAAATGTCTGGACATTTCCCCTTTTGATATAACACCCACTTTAAAAATGGGGCTACATATCAGATAGGGGCAAGCCCATTGCTTGTGTCTGAAGTGTAGCAGAAGATTGCACTGAATGTGAATCTGGTCATCTTATCTAAAAAAAAAAGTTCTCTTTGATCTTAGAGGAGAAGCCACCATCCGTCACAACGTCTTACACTGCTCTACTGTTGACCGATAAACATCAAAAAACAGGGTAAACAACATTTACAACATCCCCTTTCTCCCTTCCTTTGGGATGGTTTAATATCCTGAGCCGCCTCGTCGCCTCAAAGATCAAACTGATCAACAGAGGGGGTTCATTCTTATGTTGTCAAGTTAAAAAATGAAAGGAGCAGAGGAGGAGTGCAGGGTGCATCTGAGCTCTGACGATATTTATAAAAGGCCAATCTCACTCCTCCACCAGCTGGACACGAAGGTGAAAACTGAGGTTTATAACGGATCGGAATCACTGCTAGAATACCAACAGGCTGAGTAGATTACCACGGCTGCTACTGGTGCTGCTGCTGTGCTTTTTCATTTGCCCCTGAGCAGATGCAATAAAAGCAAGGAGGAAGCACCGGTGGGCTAAAAGGTTTGTCGGCTGAAGGAGACTATAACTCTTGAGATCCTTGAATGGGAGTTAAGAAAGTGGGAAAGAAAGAATGGAGGGATATAAAACTCAACTTTGATACAATAAGGTAACTGAAGTAGGGGATGAAAGTCTCTGGAATGCAATAAGCACAAAGCCTGTCGCAGCTGGATAACTGTGTTTCATTGTAACTGCAACACTCCTGAGCTAAAAGAACATTTTCAGTCAATCTTCTCTAAATGATCACAGTCCATGTATGCTCCATCATTACAGGATCAATCTAATTCCCAGCATCGCTTTAGGATATTTTAGTTCATTTTTTGTTTTAATGATGTGAAAGAAGAAAGAAATTTGCAAAGACAGCACACTCCTAATTCTGCAGCTGTAGGGGAAATATATCAATTTTATGTTTCATGAAGGTACCGATGGCATCTCTGTGTTTCAAAGTGTTTCAGGGTGTAGAAAGATCGGCTCACCCCTACCCAGCATCTTTTAAAGCTACTCGTTACTTTAAAGAACTACATTTTAGATTGCGATGCTAGGTAGCAGCATTTGTAGAAGGTGATCCAATTGCATCAATTTTTAACCCTTAAACTCCAAGCCATGTGGTCCGCCTATTTTATTTATTTATTTTCTACGTAAAATTGCATGTAGAATATTGATGGGAAGTTGGACTCTTTTCAAAGATTCAACTCTTTCACCTCAGCTCCCTCAGAAGAGTCGACTCTATTGACTCCCAAATGGCTCTTCATTTAGTTTCACTCAGAGCTTCTATTTTAGTCTTATTCAGCAATTATGAGTGGTTTGTTTGTTGGTGAGCAAATTTTTATTGACTTTTTTTTATCATAACATTCTTATTTTTGTGCATTTTTTTCATTATAAAATAAAGTTATATATCATTTTAATCAAACCTTTAAATGAACAACACAGAACCACACCAGGCAAATTAAATAAATAAAGGCCAAAGTCTGAACATTATGACACTTTAAATTCACAATTTTGTCATTTTTTCTTGACACACTTGTAATTCAAATCTGACCTCCAGCTCTCTCTGTGTACCTGGTCTCTCTGTAGCACTACACTCCCTGTCTTCTAAGAGGCCCTTCCTTCTTAATATAGTGGTATGATCCTAGTCTTTCCTCCTATGAAATTGACTGCATGATGTGCCCATCAAAATGAAGTCACGCCCCTTCTAAATATTCAGCTCTCTTAGACAGGAATCAGTTCTTCTTGTTCCCTACAAAGAATTGGCTCTTAGAGCCAGCTCGTTCATGAATGACACATCACTACTGAGCACTGTGAAAGCGAAGCATCAAAAGAAAAAAAACTGGGAGCCGACTCTTCTGAGTCACAACAAAGCATCGGCTCTGAGGCTTCTTTTGTATGACACATCCTTAATGTCAAAACCTCAACACCTTTAGGCACAGTCAACATAAACACAAGCAGTCAACACAAACAGCATGTGAAAGAGGAGACATTGCCTATCTCAGAAATGACAAACTCATCATCCATCCTCGCTCTAGTACTCCAAAGTAATCTCTGCACAATCCTGAGGGTATGACTGATGAAAAAATAACATAAACAGTCTTACAAATATAATCAATGATGTCACAGATCTGTTAACTGAACACAAAGTACACATTCTGCAAACTTGACAACTAAGAGAAAACATGCCTTCTCTAAGTAATGATATATCTCTCCTAATAATAAGAAATGAAGTTATGAAAAATAAAAACTCAAGGTTCAAACTAGATCAAGGGAAAGTATTTCTTAAAATCTTGTAAAGACAAACCCTTCGGGTGTTGAGGGCCTTGATAGCAGGCTTCTCAAACTTGTTGCTGATTTTATTGCTCCCGCCCGAATCCATATGATCAACCTCAGTTTCACCTATTACCTAATAATTGCATTGAATTTCCACAGCATAATGACACTACCAATAATCTTCTTTCAGAGCTAACTTTCTTGACACTTAGTTTGGAAAATATGGGCTATATAAAAAAACAAAACACAACCCACAAATATGTACATCCCATAAAGGAAAATCTTCTTTTTGCAAAGTTTTGTTTTTCTTTATTTTATAACCTAAAACAGAAAAATCTGAATTGTTTTTCAAAAATGACAAATTTCCTATTCATCAAAAATTATGTTATCTTTTTGCAAAGGGTCATGTAACATTTGCGGCTCTAAACTAGTTTTATTTAGCTAGGCTGAGGGGAAAATTGGCTCTTCTGATTGTGAAGGTTGCAGACCCCTGGTCTAGTTCAGATAATCGACCCATAAGTATCTTACCAGTATTAGCTTAAATAATAGTCTATTGTCTTCGATCAAATTAATCATTATTTTTCTATGAACTCCTTGATCAGAGATTTTCAGCATGCATATAGAAAGAGCCACTCCACTGCAACGGCATTGACCCACATGTCTGATGACTGGCTCAGAGAGGTAGAAAAGAAGAATATAGTTGGTACTGTTTTTCTTTATTTCTTTGCTGCCTTTGATATCATCAATCATGAACTATCATTGAGAAAGCTTTCTTGTTACAGCTTTGCGCAGTCAGTGATCACCTGGTTTTACAGCTACATATTTTTTAATGGCAGTTTCTCCAGTGTAAAAAACATATCACGTGGAGTGCCACGAGGGAGTTGTCTTGGTCCATTATTATTTTACCGTAATTTTTAGATAAAGCAAACGATGTTATGTACCCTGACGATTCCACCATACAGGGGTGAGAGAAAAAATCAATTCACATAAATATGCAATTTTTTGTTTCATGATTTTTAAACAATGTTTTCGTTAAAAGATTTCTTTTTTTTTACTTGTCTTGTCCAGCATTAAAGCAAGCAGATTGATGGTCTAGCTGCTGGGTTGTGCCAAGCAAATTTGCTTTGCCAAGAAGAGCTTCATTTTCAGCTGGTTCAAATATATATTGCTGATGAATAAATCTTCAAATCTGACTCACATGTGATGCACATTTTTGGGGGGAAATATGGCTCCTGATATAGTCTGTAGACATCTCGATCATTCGACTTTTTCACACAGTCTGGTGTTAAAAAAGCAAACTAAAAATCACAAAACTCGGCAATAACGAAGAATCGCAGGAATCGCAATTTAAATCGAATCGGCACCCAAAAAATTGTAAAAGAATCGAATCAGGAGGCCCAGCCCTACCACCATATACACATCAGCACACACATACGTTAATCTGGAAACTGTTTCAAAAAAATAATTACAAAATGTAGCAGAGTAGGTGAAATCAAACAAGCTGGTGTTAAATATAGCAAAGACTAACTGCATGATTCTTGGCTATAACTGTATTATTAATAAAAATCTTGTATCAAATATTAAAATAGATAACATAAATATGAATCAAGTAAATGAGACCAAAATTCTGGGTGTAACAATTGACTCTAAGTAATCTAGAAAAAAAAACAATAATATTACTGCAAAGACGGGTAGAAGTATTATGAGAAGACATGCTAGCTTTCTGACTTCTAGTATTATGAATTATGCTATGAAGGCTCTAACAAAACATACCTTGACTATTGCCCAGCAGTGCACTTGAATGCCACTGGAGAATTAATTAACATATTGTAACTTATACAAAATAGAGGGGCTCCTATAGCACGTAATTGCAGCCACAGTACAAATATAATTTCAATGCACAGATATCTCAACTGGCTGCTGGTCAAAGACATACTGTTATATTCACCGATCATTTTCACTAGAAATATCTCTGCCTCAAAATTGCCTGTCATTTTGTTGAAGAATCTTTGTGTCAGTACGGAAATACATAAATACAGTACCAGACATGCTGCTGAGGGTAACTTCACGTAACCCAAAGTGAGAACAAACGCAGTAAAAACCACTGTTACTTTCAGAGGTATGAAAGAGTGGAATATACTGCCTAAACATATCAAACTCACCACTAAGGTAAGTCAATTCAAAATACTTGCAAAACATTATCTATCAAAATGAGTAATCTAGGAAGCATAAAACTGAGTCTGGATGAATACGATGTGTACGGATCTGAACCTTTACATCAGTTTTATACTGTATTTGGCATTTGAGATATTTGATCTATAATTGTACTTTGTACTTGAGATATGTACTGTGTGATGACTGATTCATAAAGGTTGCACTTCTTTGTTTGCTCTGTTTGATTTATATATAAAATAAATGTATCAAGAGATATAGTACCACAAAGGCCAACCAAAACAACTAAAAAACGCCAGAGTTTATTACTAAAAGTAGTTTTTACAAACAACACACAGATCAACAGTGACCAAGCCTTTTCACATCTCCATATCATTCTCTCAAAAGTCTTGGCTTTCAGGAGAAAAATATTGGCTTTGAAACAAAATCCTGCACTCAGTGTTTATACACTGCTTTACACGAGCACATCAGGACAACAAAGTTAGCCGAAATCTAAAAGGAGGAGGTCCTGCAGTGCTTCTCATCTTGAACGTGTCATGGTAAAGCAAAACGATTTGGACACGGGACCTCAAGCTGTTAGCTACGAGTCCTTGTCCATATTATCTTTCAAGAATCACAATCTAGAAGGCTGGTTCTGAGTCAGGGACTGATCTGGAGCGGATTATCCTGAGAAGAATGCGCTGATTTGGAAGTCTCATACACCAATACGTTTTAACAGCAGAACATTAAAACACTTCCAAGGTTGGAAGTGAGCTATTTGAATATTTGCTGAAAATTATTGGCTACATCTGAATTTGAGTGAGGCCCTGTGATGGACTGGTGACCTATCCAGGGTGTACCCTGCCTTTTGCCCAGCAGCTGGGATCGAATCCAGCCTTCTTAAAATCCTGCGTTGGAATAAGTGGCTTACAGACGATGGATGGATGCATGGAATGAATAAAAAAATCGAAGGTGTGAAGGATTAAAAACTTAGAGAGAGACATGAGCTCTGAATTCTGATATGTATAAAGTTAAAAAGCTACACATATTAGCAGCTCACTGTCAGAATCTGTATTACTGTCATTCAGCTGCCATATCGTCAGGCATCCTTTTTTTTTAGCATCATAAGAATAACTGACAATAGACTGAGGCTATGCTTATCTTATAGTTCAAGGCTGTTCTAAATTGAAGAAAGATAAAATAATGGAAGAATTTAAGCTACCACAAGAAAATCTTTTTGTATTTGGTGTATGACTCAATATATTTAAAAAAATGAGGCACAAATGAATGGAGGACAGTAATTTAACTGAAATGACACCAAATGAAATGACATCTTGAAGATGTATCCATGCTGCAGTAATCAGTTTAATATTCAGATTTTCTCACAGTTGGAACATAAAACACATCTTCTACTCACCGTATGCTGTAGAGCACATTGCCGTTTTTAGAGATACGTAGCAGCTTGTTGTCAGTGGTGACCTCATGAAAGTTGGCTCCCTTCTCGTTGGCAAAGAACAAGTCAGGTTTCCAGATGGAGTCCAACATGGACGGGTCGAGGTCCAGCGAGTCGTCGGGATACTCGCTGTAAGCCAGCCGGGGGTCGTTCCACTGCTGCCTCAGGAAGATGTTCACTCTGTAGTCCTGCAAGGAGAAAGCAAGGACAGAGAATTCACATGTGTTAGAGGGAGGAATTAATGTCAACAGCTCAACAGCTGAAGGATGAAGTAACATCTTTTATAACTAAGAATATGTGATGTCACAACTGTAAGGCTGAAAAAGTAATGATCTCCATTGGCTTCTACCTATCTAATCCTGGAGCATCAAGCCTGTATTTGCTGTTTGAAGTCTAGATGTGATGAAACATTGAACAATGACCACCAACATGTTTCAAGCAGGACATTTTCCCAATGACAAAACAAAGATTTGCTGAATGTTTTGAAGAATAATTTACATGAAGCTATGTTAAAACTGATATTACTAAAATAGGGTTAAAAAAAAAAAAAACCATCAGAAACAGGGCTTACTACTGGGTGCAACTGTAAAATGAAAGGTAAACAACTGAATAAAAGTCTTGCAGGACTCATATAGCCTTATGGAATCCTACCTACCCTCTAAACCTGCTCATATTGTATAATAACCATGTGAAGTAAATGCACATAACATGTAGATAATATGAGCCTGCATTCATGCAGTCATCTGAGCTTTATGATGTATTCCTTTAACTCTCAGCTATAATGCCTTCAGGAGTTTTTTCCACAAATATATGTTTTCTGTTGGAGAGAAAATTCACTACATCCTTAATGATGTCTCCTGTACAGCAGCTTTAGAAGCAACTGTACCTAAATTTAATTTATTTTTGGACTGTTTCTGTCCTGAACAACTCTCTGAGTTAACCAAAATTTAAACCACCAACTTGTGTTTGAGACACCATCACAACCAAACTGATGAAGGATTTTTACCCCCTTATTTGAATTGGATTTGACTAACACATCTCTACTGAGAGGCTGTTTCGACCATTGACTGTAGAAGAAATGGACAAACCTTTAGACCACGTGACCCGTAGGTTCTCAAAGAGCTGAAAAGAGGCTCATTGGGCGGTGCCTACATTCGCCATCTTGGTAGAGTCACGAGTCTCGTGACTCCCGGAAAATACAAAAATGGGTGACGAGGAGGCGCTGAGAGGGGGGCTGTGAGCATGACGACAGATGATTGACATCCATCAAATTCTGAGCTGCCTGTAGCTACGAGCTAAGAAAGCTAACCAGTTAACGGAGGTAGGCGGGCTAAAGTTAAGGTGCGCTGTTAGTCGGCTAAAAACTGCGGTTGTGCTACTCTGTGCCTTGTTTTGCCGGATGTCCGGCACCTGTCAATCAAACGGACACGCCCCTAATTATGAAGAATTTCAAGATTAAATAACATCTAAACAGATGAGTTATAAATTAATTCACTCCCCCCACAGTTGTCATGAAGGTAAACCTGACCTATTAAACCTAAAATGTTTTTTTGAACCAGGCTGTAAACATCTTTATTTCTGTGAAATTGGCCTTTTAACATGGGAGTCTTATGAATTTGCTCAGTTTTGGAGCCAGCACCTAGTGGATGAGGGGGGAACTGCAATTTTTGGCACTTCCGCAAAGGCTTCACGTTTCTAAGCCGTAGGTTGCCGCTTGGTTTCCCATTTATACAGAAATAATCTGTTTAAAGACCTTTAGTCAGAAATGCTATGCAGATTATATCCAGCTATATTTATCATTGAAGCCTCAAGAAACCAATAAGTTGGCCAGATTAAAACTATGTCTTAAAGACATAACGGCCTGAATTTTTTCCCTGTATACTCAGATGTGACTGAGGTTGATCAGACCTCTCTCTGCAGAACCGCCTCCCTGTTTGGGTTCAGGAAGCAGACATCCTCTCTACCTTTAAAATTAGGCTTCTATGTGATCCTTAGCAATCCCTTTAGTTATGCTGCTGAAGGCATATACTGCTGGAGGACCGCTCATGATGCACTGAGGACCTCCCTTCACTTTCCCCACTTTACTCTTCATGTATTTGTCATTGTTGTTGTCATTCATCAGAGTTATCCTGCTTGTTCACCCCTCTTTGCCGTTCCTGTAGGTGGCTGGTTCAGGTTCTGCTGGAGGTTTTTCTTCCATTTTTTTTCTCTCCACTCATATTAGACAGTTATTACAAATTTGTCTCATTTAATGTATCCCTTTTAATTGGGTTATAATTGGACTACATTGAATTGGATTGAACTGGATTTTCAAAAGTGCCTTCAGATGATTATTGTGAATGGACACTTTGCTCTTGACCTGGGTTGGATATTAGGGATTAAAAATGAATTGGTTAGCATAAGAAAATAATATTTTCTTTTTATCAGAAACTTGTCACTAATCTCCCTTTCTGGTTGTCCAGTCGTCAGGATAACTTTGACCGTTCCAATAACAATTTTCTACAAAGCAAATATATGTGCTGTGATCAATCTGAAGACAATTTGATTCAGTCTATTCAAACGTCATTACTGAACAGATTTTTTGGCAGTAGATAAGTGAGAATGAAAGAATTTCCTTGAATAAGGAAGAAAAAAAGTAATAAAACAAATGTGCCAGAAAAAACAAGGAGATCCAGGGGTTATGAGGCAGACAAGGTGGTTTGGAGGGAAATTAGAACGAAAAAGCAAAAATCATAGAAAAGAAGTGTACAAAATGCATCAATACAGTGACTTTCCCTTCCCCTTTGAAAAAAAAAAGATGTGATAAAAGGAAGGGGAAAAAAAGGCTCGTCATGGGTCGTTGCACTGCTGACTGAAGATGCTGTAACTCCACATAGAGGACCAGATCGACAGATACTGACCGATGTAGCGATAGAGTGATGGACAGGATTTCATAGCTGGGTGAGCAGGTGGTTATGGGCCTTCATCCACATGTCATTTTCTCCTTTATGTGAGCATAAGACATTTTACTGATCATGGAGAGTTCCAGCCTCAAGCTACAACATTTTATTTTTCCAGCCTATGAGCCTGCGGGATGGCTCAGATTTTCCTCAGCCTTGAAACAATTCAGCTTTTAGCGTAAAACAATGTTGTAATTTTTCTACTTGCTCCTTGAATCTTGTGTTTGTTAAAATAAAACAAGCAAATAAATCTGATACAGGCAAATTCTTTAAAAACACCGTTCAACAAAAATAAGGAGCTGCCAGAAATAGATTCAGACAGGCAGATAGATGTAGTCCTGGCTGAAGGTCGATGAACTGCTGCCCCCTCTTTAGTTTTACACGGGCAGATGAAAAGATGCAGATAGACTGAGGGATGGATGAATGGATGGAGGATAGAGTGATAAGACAACGATTGGAGGTGTACATTTTAAATTAACAATCTACTAATTGATGATAATAATGAGTATTTCTGTTGCTGCTGGGGATGATTTTAAACACAAGAGGTGTATCGGTGGATTAGCTTTTAATCAGGCATAATCCATTTTTAAATATTTTTAAGTACAATTAATAAACAGCAGAGCTGAGAGGAAAGAGAAGCATTAAACTACTTACAACATGGTATTTTTTGTACCACAATAAATAACTCAGACTATTGTTTTTTTTTCTCTCATGAAGAAATATTTTCCCTCAGGAATTATAACATTTCTTAATTGAATTGAATTGAGTAGAATTTATTTGAATTCTGGTGAAACTGGGCTGCATTATCTACCAACAGTTTTTGTTCATGCCTTTAAACAAAAGATCAGTTGTTTCATTTTCCTGTTTGGAGGTCTAGAACTGGGTTGAGCTTGATTGTGTAATTTCCTCCTATAATGTCCGCCCTGCAGTACGTCTCTGTCCTATAATGACATTCTCACAAGTTTCACCTAAGCTGTTTCCTATATTGTCATAAAGGTTTTAACAATAGATTCAGTTCCCTCTGTTTCTTTATCTTATTCATATACAGCTCTCTTAAAAGGTCGACTGATGCAACTGCTGCTCCTTTAGTTTTAATGTATAACCTTCCATGTGTTCCCAAGTCCCCATTTCACAATCAGACAGAGTCTCTTCAGTGTGGGGTTGGCATTTAGCTTGCCCCTCCATCTCCCTAATTGTCAATTATTCTCAGAATATGGAGCTTGGCCGGTTCGGCTGGGATGGAGCCATCATTAAGCAGCGTGGTGTAGCAGAAAAGCATTGCAGGGGCGAGGTGCAGCCATGCCAGCAGCCCAAGCAGGTGGCATTTAGAGGAGCAATCAGCCTCTGTGTGTGTGTATGTGAAACACAGTCTCATGGCAATAGCCTCAGCGAGACCCCTGCTCTGTTTATCACTGTTTATTACAGTAAATATCTCACATGAAACAAATGAGCTTGGCCTTTGCTGAATGAGCTGCCTTTTCTTCTGCTTGAGAATATGATGAATAACCTGAAACGCTGCAGAGATGAGGAGTGTGTGCTGATGCAGAGAAGAAACAAGGAGGCTTAGCAACTTGTGCCAGCATCATTGGTCACTAACATGCCTGCAGTTTAATATTAGCTTGAAAAGAGAAAAAGCATGGCTCAAATGGCCTTGATGCAGTTGCTCAGAACAAAGATGATTACATTTTCAGCCACTGTGCACATTTTTTACTGTTTCCGCAAGAGGAATAAATCACACTTGTAATCTTGTACTACTCTCTTAAAGAACATCAAGACCAGTTTCACCATGAATGTGAAATAGAAATGTTTGTCTACACATCTGATATGGTAATAAGTTTTACAATCCAGATTTAAAAATTGTGAGATGACGTTGTGGTTAGCAGTTGTTTTGCGTTGGGAGCATCACGTCACATGACAGGAACCATGAACAATAAGTATTAAACAACTTTGTCCATGACGTTAACCATGAATTGCTACAAATAGACTAACTATACGATTAATTCTAAGTAACTATAGCACGTATTTTAACTCCTAACTGTAGCTGTTAGCTGTTGGAGAAGAAGCTGAAATGTGTTGCAGTAAAAGAATTAGAAAAGTGAAAGGACTGTGGAAAAAAATGTGCAGGAGGGACACATGGATCTCCCCAGCCCATTATACTTTTCAAGCTGAAAATATGAGCATCGACAACATGTCGCAACAGGAGTGGAAACATCACCAGTTGCACGGTAGCAGCTTTAATGGAGTAAAGAAGCAAAGAGGGGAAATGTAGCAGTATTTACCTAATTCTGTAGATTTATGATTTTTATTTAAAGTTATATCTCTTTGACAGCTTTACAGGAAGAGGAACTGTTCTCAGCTAACTGAATTGATCTAACATGATATCATTTCAATTCGTATAAATAGCACCCCACTTCAGTCTGGTGCCTCCTAATGAAGCCTAATTCAGCATCCATCCATGCCTCTTCTCTGAGCTCTCTCCACCCAGTAAAAGTCAGTCAAGTGTTGACTCTTGTCTTACCTCTTGCTCTGTGCCTTTCTCTTTGTTTTTCCCTCTCTTCCTCTGAAAATATCCTTGTTCCTTTGCTAAATCAGCTATACTGCCCATTCAAAACAGCCAGTGTGTTGATATCCAGTAGTAATAAATGTTGACCCAGCCAAAGGAATGGAAATCCGAACAGCATTTTGTGTTTGCGGATTGAAGGCCTTTACTTACTGGAGCCAGTGTAAATAAACGACACAAAATTGTCAATTGTTTGGAGGCATAATATCAACGTTTTTGTCTGTGCACACCAAGTGTGATGCTAAATTGCGAATAAATTCGGAACATTCTAAAACAAACTCACAGGGTGGCAAAAACAAACATGGATTCCACATCAAGTGATGGCGATGTTGCGCTGTTGCTGGCTAGAGAAAACAAAAGAAGAGCGTACATCTGTACAGAACACATGGTAGAGAAGAGAAGAGAAGAGAAGAGAGCTTGGCGAGTTCAACTGTTTAGTCCAGGAGCTGAAGCTGTTCAACGCCGCTTCAGGACCTACTTTAGGATGTCCGTGGGATAATTAAACAGCAGAGAAGCTATTTCAGAGAACCTATTCAACCAGACCAGTAGCCTATTGAACTGGACTGCTCGGCCACAAAGTTTGAATGAAGTAGCAGCAACAAAGGGACACTTGCATACCTCGCGACTGACTCTGGTGACGCTGTCAATACGCCTTCTCTGATTGGTCGATTGTGTATCTGTCAGATGTGAGTATTAGGAAAAATCTACCTCAGTCTGAAAAAATAAAACTCGCAAAACTGGAATTTCGTCACTGATGCGAGTGTTCCCATTGACTTGAATGTATTGAAAATATTGCTGTGCGGTTGAATTATTTTCTTTTTAAATCTGAAAACGACACAGTTCTTAAGGTAGTGGAAATATTCTTTGATAAAGCCACATGTTAAAAAGTTTAGAAAATATTATCAGTAATCTAAAACTGTCTCCAGAGCAGCTGTAGTGTCGATGCAGCTAGAGGTTTACCTTCCTTGTAACAGGATCAAATCCATTTTGATCATTTTCTGACACATGTATGGCTTTATTCAAACATATTTGAAAACATATTTTTGTCTCTTTGTTCAACCTGCAGATGTGAAGCTATCTATAAAACCTCATGGGTCGTGGGTCAGAGGCTTTTCATGGCTGCAGATGGATGAACAATAAATGTATCGGCCAGAATGTAGGAAATGGATGGGAGGCCATTCCAGGACTCAAATGAGGGAAAAGTAATTTGGGATTTAAATGAGGGAAAAGTAATTTGAATGCACAGATGAATAATTTTAGGGAATGGTTTAGAGTTAAAGAGAACAGATGACTAATTTGAGTAATTGGTTTATTAAAAATGCTGTTGACACTGAGGCAACACTGTTTTAAATACTTCCATCTGAGGACGTGACATGAGGCCATTGGACTGTTAAGTGCTACCCTGAAATTATCATCCACCATCACCATGCTGCTATGGAACCATTAGCAAAAGGAACTGCTGTACTTACACAATACAAAACTCATTTCAGCATGCATTAAACTCAGGCAGTAAACCACGCATGACAGACTGCTATTCTCCTCTTCCTCTGCTTTCTCTGGCATAAACAACTGCAATAACTACAGAAAAAGCTGCAGTTGTATTCTAATGTTATGCATGTCATGATACCATGCTGGGTCTCTGGATTCAGCTCAGGTAGTCAACGTTATGGAGGCTCAAACACCTGTTCAACACTGAGACAAAGAAATCTGCTGTTTATGAGCCACAGCTACACCGGCAGCACCCTGGGATGTCGAGGCAATTTACAAAAGGATCAGATCATGAGGTGAGTTTAATAAATGAAAGGTTTGACTGTTCAACGAACACTGACGTTAATAAATCCTGGATTCTCCCAAAATATTGTAAGATTAACTCTCAAATTACGACATGTTTGTGACAAGATCTGATATCCAGGAACATTAAGGCACAAATCCTGAGTCATCATGAAATGAAGAAGGAAGAAAAAGAAGAGGGAGAAGATGGTAAAATATAATACTAAGACAGTTTTGCTGGATGAGGAGTTAATTTGAGAATTATCATTTCATTCTCCTCATTTACTTAATTTTTGTGACTTTTAACAACAAAAAACAGTAAAGCTGTAAACCTGTTTAATAAAATGTGGTGTAACAACCTTTGAGCCGTTATATTTAGTGTCTGGAAAGTTTCTCTTATTCTGACTTGATTAGAAATGTCAGCTGCTCAGTAGCTCAGGTTAATCTTCTTCTAAGCTTTATTTATATATATATATGATGTTATCAACGTAGTTTCAAGATTTTATGCATTTTTTTCTTTTTCTTTCTTCTGCCATTTTTTTTTCATCAAAGTTGATTTGAGACATTTTGCAGATATTTAAATTTTTTACTGAACTGGAAAATGTTTAAACAGATGATTCAATGTTTTGATTTGTTTATTTCAATAGAGAAAGAAAATATGAACTCGATTGAAGCTTGAAGGGAGGGAAGAAATGATGAAGAGGTGAAACAACAGGATGAAGAAGGTGTTTTGTGTCTTTCTGAGTGTGTTTCCATAACAAGCACTACACCGTCCTCTATCTATCCCCATATATGTCTGCTTGTATCCATCTCTTGGAAGACCAGTTTGTTAGACTGAATCACCATGGGAACGAGGCCACATGTGGACAGTGAACAGGTTTTTGGCTTGCATTCACATCTCTAGGACACACTTGTTTTAGTGTTGAGCACTTGGCTGTGATGGTAACAACACTGCATTCCCCACAAATCTATAAGAACAAAGCATCATGTGCATGTTATGGATGGGAGGATTTTCTTGTCTTACTTCAAAGCCAGATGCTCCACTGAACACCATTATCGGGATATCTTGTCTACAACTTCCTGTTTGGCCTGTTATTCACTTCTCAAGTTTAAAAATATAAGTCTAATTTGATCCAATCTAATCATTGCTTTTTATTTCTTTCCTTAATGCATTATTTGATAAATAAGATAAACAATACTTCACAAATCTTACAGCAAAGACAAGAATGATGATCACAGTAAAGAGGATCTGGCTGTTATGTTGCAGCTGCCAGAAATTATTTGCTGCCACTGCAGATGTGGCAGAGGAAGTTCACTGGGTTATAAGTCTGTATTTAATGAATGTATCAGTTCAGTTCTTTCATGAATTCCTCACATATACACACATAAACACACATAAACAGTTTTGTATTTGCAGTTAATGAGCCGCTTGTTGTTTTCCAAGTAAATGAGCTGCAATGACTTTTATCATCTGCATACACTCATGTTTGTCCAAAAGGTGCTTTCATGGATCTTTGAGTGTGTGTGTTTTTTTTTTCAATATAGATGCTAATTAAACATAACTGATCTGATCATTACTAAAGCATTCATTTGTTTATAAAGTGTTTATTAATTATGTGTGCCCCCCCCCCCAGAAAAAAAGAACTTTACAAAGAAAAAAAAAAACAAGGTTCATGAAACTTGTTTGCTCTGATACGACACACGTAAACCCACACCTACACACAAACAAAGGTTCAGCATGGCCGTATCTGCTCTGAGCCTTGTTGCTCTGTGAAGGTTGATGGTTCCCTTATATTAACACTAATGGATTTTCTGTGTAATGAATGAGTGTAAATTTCCCCTCCATTGCTCACAAACAGGCACGCCAGCGCTGCAGCCGCCACGTTGTTATGCAAATGGTGGCGGCGGTGATGCGCTCTTTTCAAATGAAGTGTTGCAAATGGGAGACGAGCTCAATGAGGTGGAGAAAAATTCAAAACAGCGAGAGGTCAGAAGGATTTCATTTTTTTTTTTTTTTAAGGAAAAAAAAAGAAACTTTGGATGAATATCAGCACAGCCGTTTCAATTAACCGCATTTTCCAGGGAGAAATTACCCGAACAGATATGAGGCCGTGATGAGATGTGACAGTTTCCATTAGTGGTCTAACCATCCAAATCAACATGCAGACACTAGTGACAAATAAATAAGATCAAAACTTCACTTTAAGCTGAGTTTTTAAAGCACAGAGAGAACGAATGAACTTACCATTGTTGTTTCAGCTATGGACCCAAAGCTGTTGATAAAAATGTTGCAGGTTACGTTTACAGGCGGACCTGCAGAAATGATGAAAAAAAAGAGGAGAGAGAGAAAAAGAGAAGTTAGAGGTAGAACACATTAACAAATGAACACATCTGGAGCAAAGTAGGGAGACAAACCCAGAGCAGTAAGAGTAAAGACTGTAATAATTATTTACTCTGACTTAGATATTTATTTTCATTGATGAATAAAATGAAACAGGCGTGAGGTCTCTGTTAATGAAGCTGCGTTCAACAACTACACAGTTTCATTTCAGTTCTTGATTTGGTCATAGTCTGCTGATCTGTGTCCTGGACCATCTTCTTGTGACAGTAAGAAACACTTTCAAGGTATTTTAAGCAGATACTGATTGTAAACCAGCAATTCTCTCCACCCCACCCCCGCTCTCCATGCTGGGGAGGAACCTTCGTGATAAACACAAGTGCTGGGAATCCATTATTTGACCAACTTAAGGCTTTCTTTTGTCTGTGTCTTCCTATGAAATAGACTACATCCCCTAGACCCGGCGAGTTACATTCTCTTCCTTGGCGTAGGTAGTACATCCAAGCTAGTAATTATGGGTTTTCGTTGTGTGCTTGAGTGCTTCTTTTTATGTGAGGAGGCCCAACAGGAAGAGGAGGAGGTCTCACTGGTACAATTGATTCACTTGAACCTATAACTGAGACCTTTGTTTGATAGGTTGACCATAGTTTGCTTCTTTGATGCATATCAGAGTTTAGTTGCACATTCACACCTCCGCAAACGAACCGGACTTTCAGAGCAAATAAACCAGGATTTGATTCAGAAGGGCTGGTGTGAATGCACCCTAAGAGTAACACAAGAAATTAAGCAAATAAAACAGCAAATTTTTTATAGAAATAGAGAATAATTTCCTTATTATTTCACAACAGCAGCTTTCTAAATAAACTCATCCCCGTCATTGACAACCTAAAAACTTCCCTGATACAGTAGAGTAGAAGAAAACGGAGAGAATATAAGCAGAGGGTGATGTCAGCTGAGAAATATACCACAACACACTTCTGTTAGGTCATAACACATGACTGAGTGAAACTCCTGAGGTTAGAGTTGATAGTTTATCTGTTTTGTAAGAGAAAAGGGTTGCAACATGTTACCAACTCTTGTTCAGTGTATTGAAGATAATGAGTTTGAGTTGGGAGACACAATGGCATCCATTTAAGTAGATGTTCTTACAGCCACACATTAGACATCCTCTGTTTCTGGCTCACTGGGGGATGATATTCTACTCAAAACATCAGAATCATGATCTATTCAGAAGTCATCCTGAAATTTGATCTCTTCTCTGGTCAGAAATACAGTTTCTTAGAAATTCACTCGAAATTCAGAAAACTACTTCATGCTCCTCTCATAACCAAGACTCACTATTATTTAATATGTAATGTATATATTTTTTGTCTTTTTGAGCACATGTGAGCATCTTTATGAAACAAGCAAGCTTTGAGTAAAAGTGAGAAGTTTTTGTCCGTGTGAGACAAGTGATGAGAGCAGGAAGTAAGCAAGTTCAGGGTGGGTAAACGAAAGTCACTGCATTAGGAAGTTTTCTCCTGCTCCTGACACTGTGAGCAAGAGAACGTGTAAACATCTCATTACGATTTAAGAAAACTACAAATGGAAAAATCAATGTCACATCCCAATAGAGACTTATAAATCCCTGTGGGTCGATCTGAAATAGCATTATTAAAAACACAGTGTCCTTTCAAAGGAAATCACAGCCACCAAAATAGCCCGGCCTCAGTCTCCTCTCTCAGGAGTGAGTTTCGTTGCTGAAGGTTGTTTTCAGATGAGCAAGTCAAGGTGAGAGTAAACAGAATATCAGGTTGCTCCATTGATCCAGTGTATTACCAGGTTGTACAAACACAAATGTGATTCCTTGAAAGGAGTTGAGTTGCAGGTAGGAAGTGAAAGGTGGATGAACAGTCACATAAGCTCTTGTCGCTTCATGGACATGATATCGGCTTAGGAGCCCTTCTACCTGAGGAGATTTCATATCATCAGCAGCTAAATCTGACTGTTAAGTTTGTGGGCAGCATTTTAGGAAATATTATGTCTTCAGAGTTAGATGACAACAGTGATTATTACTCTTACCCGTAAAGGTGGAGTCGTAGCCATTGACTTTGCTTAACAGGGAGACCGGACATGGGGCTGACAGGTTCAAATACAATTTTAATGCCTGTAATGGTTAATTCATCAGTCTGAAACTGTCACTATAGAGCTGGTTGCTCACTCCTGTGTGAAAACATGCTCTAACACAAGTGAAAACTAACATCTATAAGCAGAAATACTGTATTTATAATAGTGATTACCTTAGAACAAGCAATATATAGTATATTCAATCATGATGCAGGTCGTCCTCCTCCCCACTCCAATGTGTTGCATCAGCAACCCAGATAGGAATATCTTCACACACTACAGCAGGCCTTTTACAGTGCCTTTGAATTTATTTCTGTTGCTGTTTGCCGTTCAGACAGCTGCCTACAAGTTGCAAGTCTACAGATTTAAAGGGAATATCGACCCTCTTATGAGACTTTAAAGAAAATCATAGAAATACATAGTTAATAAGCTTGTCCACCACTTTTATACAGACTAAAGTTGTATTGTGTTGCTAGACTAAATGTAAAGATGAACAATGTTTCTGGTAAAGACTCAATAAATGGAAAATAAATTGATTTACCGTGACAAAAGTAATATTTTGTTTAATTTGTAAGAACTTAACTTTAAAATGATTTGTACTCATGTATCATGACCAGAGGTAATGTTCAGCTATGGGGCGGTTTCAGCTCATGACCACGTCTGATTGCGAACATCTGTTTCGTCACAGTTTTCCAGAGAGTTTGCTTTGTGGCTCCTGCAGTTTAAACAAAGATGATTTGGTCCCCAGGAGCTCTATTAGTTTTCTTTTTTTCTTTTTCTTTCTTTTCAAAACTCCCTCACAAGGTGCTGATTTGTCCTCTTAGAGCCGGCAAATACCTCCGACTGCCATCTGGCCAAATATGCGGCGCCGTAGAAGCTGCCTGTGCTGCTGTGATTGAGTCACATCTGAAAAGTCTGAACTACATTTCAAGTGGCACTTTTTTTGCTCTCAAGCATTAGACAGCCTTACAGCAAAAACAATAAAGAGGTTCTCAACATTTTGAGGATGTAAACATGCGTGAGCTGTCTGCAAATATTCCGAGGATATAAAGGCAAAAACCTCGTGGTCGTGCACAGTGATAACTTATTTGTTCTTTTTATATACTCACTAAAGAGGTTGTTACAAATAAATTACTGACCATGAGAGGCTGTTTTGTATGTAAATGTATTAAAATCAGTTTAAAAAGCTTTATGTTTTCAAATATGTAGGGATATTTCTGAAATGGGCTTACTTTAATCCCATTATATTTAACTTATTGTTCGTGCATTGGAAATGGGGCTCTTCCAACCGTGCCCGGATGACAAGGAGAAATTTCTAATGAGTCAACAGGCTGTATCAGAATGATAGTCTGATATATGCTAATGTCAGTTAAGGTCAAGCTATGCCTCATGCAAACACACACACAAACAGAAACTCACAGAACATGGACGTAGAGTTTGTGTTTAACATCCCTAGCTAAACTTGATGTCTAATTCCAATGGCCAGCGGCTAGCGGGGAATGAAGGAAGGGGTCTGGATTATTTTGATGGCCAATTACTTTCCCTGTCACAGTCTGAACACTGCTGGAGGCCACTGGGGAGGAATATCATGTGAGAGCCATTCCTAGACACACACACAGAAACACACAACTGTGGTTAAGGCATACAGTATCGTTGGAGATGTACGGTTAAGAGGGAAAAAATCATTAAAGTTAGCTGGAGGCGATCATTCCCTATGTGACTTATACGTGCAGCGTCCAATTAAAACAAACAATAGATTGCTTACAGGACAGTGAAAGGAAATGAACATGAAGTAACAAAGATGGAAGGAAATAAAAAAAAAAGATATTAAATATAGGTTTGCTCCCAGCACGGTAGTTGAAACTTGCTGCTTTTAACATTACTTTAGTTTGTTGGGATAAAGAAGCTGAGGACGAATCACTGTATGATGGAGCTGAACAAGAAAAGTAGGAGACTGAACCAAATATGTTCAGTGTCTAGTTCTTCGATAGCATTTGGTTTCTTTTGTATCAGACACGTAATCTGTCACATATACCATACCTCGCATGTTTCGACGGCAACCCTTCGGTCTTCATTAGAGGCGTCACTAAACGGAAAGTGACGTTATTATCAGCGGATGTTCACGTAGACGTGGTCAACCTCCCAAGTTCAACAGGTTGACCACATTCCTTGCTGTCCGCCTGCTGTTTCAAGATATCGCTCCTGGTGTGGGAAACCGTTGCAAGCGGGAAAACCATCTTGTGGCCTGGGAAAATGTCTGGGTCATCTGCACGGACGTCAGCACTGGTTCATGAAGGTGGTAGGTGGTGGAGATCAGAAAACGAGTCCAGACAGCCATGAACTGGGGTGAGGGGGCCTTCCTCCTTTCCACAATTGGAGCGACATCCTGAGACTGTAGGTGGACAACAAGGCGCTGTTGTCGACCTGTCAGACATCAGATGATAATTACATCTCTCTTCATCTGATGAAGACGGAAAGTTTACCGTTGAAACATGTCAAGTGTGTGTGACAGTTTACATGTCTAATACAAAAGAAACCAAAAACTATGAAGCAGGCAGAGTTTGGGGTCCATTCACTTGAAAAGGCGATCCAGTCACTGGCCGTTTTATTCGACCTACCTGTTCAATTACTTTTTACCAAATATATCTAATCAGCAAATCACATGGAAGCAACATAGGTCACAACCATACAAATGCTGTTTAGTCCACTTCAAATAAACGCTGGTCTGCTTCCATGGATGGTACGGTTCGTTTTGAGAAGTGGTGCAGACCAAAGAAGCGAAATCCGGTCCACTTGAAAACCAGTGGCCTTGGTTCCCTTGCAAGTGAACCCCGATGCGGATTGCTTACACTGTGAAAGCAAAAGGGCCAACCAATATGCTGCCGGTCATACTGGAAAGCTTCTCGTTAAGATTTCCCTAGGTTTGAGCATCAAAGTAACAACAGAAACCCCAAGACTGCATAAACTTGGTGTTGCTCTGTTGTGGTGAATGAGTTAACTGAAGGGGAAGGATTTCTGCTTTCGGTCCTGTTCAAGCGATTCAGGTGGATTTTCATCTTCATCATGCTTTTTTTCTTCTTGGTTAGTGGTTGTGTCAGGACTATCAGCCCTAGTGAAAGGTTGTTGTAAATGCATGACGTTGTCCAGGTGGTTTGGTTTGCTTGAGTGAGGTGCAGAAAGCCAACCAAACCAAACGAAGATGCCCCATTCTTCCCAAATTCCCCCAGAATATTCTTGTGGGAATGCATCCTCAGTTATTTAGGCATCGTCAAGACGATTCGCTGAAATTCAAACTGAGCATCAGAACAAGGAAGAAAAAGGATTAGGCATGGTTGTTGGTCTGAGGATTTCAGAAACTGCTGATCTACTGGTATTTTCACACACAACCATCTCTAGGGTTTACAGAGAATGGTCGGAAAAAGAGAAAATATCCAGTGAGCAGCACTTGTCTGACCACAATGCCTTGTTGATGTCAGAGGTGGGACTTGTGTGAAACAAAGACTAAATATGTGTCCTTTAACAGAAGTTTAACAGTCTAGTGAGTTTTAACAAACTAAGAAAACAAACTGGAAGTAAACCCACTATAAGATAAATGGACGCCTGGTTAATAATCACCCCCTCTAGACCACCTAACTACATCTGTGTGATGTGTGAATGTTTGACAAACCCAATGAGTACAACTCTGATATGTCTGAGTGCATCAGGGGGTTTATCCATAAACCTGCTGGTATTACATTATCACTGTGTTTTCTCTCAGAATGGCTTTCCAGGCCTAACTCAAGTCCTCTGACACATTTTCCCTGCATCCCGGCTTTGTACAAAATCCCTCCTTCAAAGTCCTCTAACTGCATGGCAGGCAGGAGGGAGGCGAGTGGAGGGATGTCATAATTTGTCTTTTCTTGACATCCCTTGCAGCGCGTGATGCAAAAAAAAAAAAAGAAAAAAAGAAAATATACTAGGGGATGAGGAAGAGGAAAAGCTAATACCCACCAAATACCTCCTCTTTTTGCTCCTCTCCCTCTTTTCTACCACAGCGGACCATTTAATAACTATCCAGTGAAGGACAGAAGGAGAGAAATTTGGTTTTCTTTATAGCTTTCCGATAAAACAGAGAATGAGGATGCAGCAGAAAAGAGAAAGAGGCAACGGCTCATTAACTGTCATGGAGGACAGGCTGGCAGTGAGTCACAGGCTACTGTAGCTGCACTCTCATATTGCTTCAGTGTGTATGGGCCAAATGCTGTGAGCTCAAACACACTCATATGCACACAGACATGTCTATACTTCTAAGACCCTTGATTACATAATACACTTCCTGGCAGCTTGAATGAAATAAAGAATTCTCAATCAAACCCTTTGTTAGTAGGTTTAGACAGAATACTACAGGAACAGCCTTACATTTTAAATGGATATTATGTATCTAGTTTGTATGGGAATTGTGGAAAAGCTTCCATCTGAAATTTAGGACAGCATGCGTCACTGTTTCCTTGGATGCAAATACTTCTTTTAAGATCTTTGTCCTTGTTTCCAGATGCTGAGTTAGTTTCTTTGTGGTTCATTCTCCTGAAATGATGAGCAGATTTTATTAGCTGCAGCAAAGCAGGGAATTAACGTTGCATGTTAGCAGGAAACTCCTCGTCTCATGTTGCGTTATTAACACTGTTTAATCCATCCACTCTGGTTGGGGAGAAGGACTATCACAAGCTTAGTGCACGCCACTTTTGCATCTGAAGAAATCCAAATCTTGTCTGATCTGCCATGCTACTTTAAGGCTACTAAGCTCTGATTGGATATCCACTGTCTGGGGAGCAGCGTTCAAATAACAGCCAGGCTATAGTGGGTCCTCTCACGCAGTAACTACCATCATTATTCCCTTAATGACACACATCCTCATCTTTTTTACTTCCACGTGCCTACAATGATCAAAGTTAACACGAGTTTTTTGTTCTGATTTAAAATGAAAGTAAAATAGTATTGTGGTTGTATTGTTTCCTTAGACGCAATGACTTGTTGAAATGTGCAAACATAAATACATAAATACAGGATTTAAGACAGTATATAAGGAATAGCTCTCCTGGCTTCTGGAAGGAATTTCTAAAACTGTTCTTTGGATATCGGCTACCTCTACCTCCATCGTCTATTCAAATGATCCCACAATGCTAATGTTGAGGTCCACTCTGAGGAGGAATCATCTCTCTAAAAGACCTGTCACCACAAATTTTCAGTCCAGATCTTGTGTCTTTTGGCAGACCTCAGCGTTTGCTCTCCGTTCCCCTTCCTTAAGATCTTGAAAGCCAGCCTTCAATGGAGACCATTTCTGATGAGACCTCAGAGAATAGTAGATAGTATATGGATAAACTGAATGTCCAAGTTCATCTTTCAGGTCCTGAACATCACTTTCAGATCGTGGTCATCTGCTGTAGATGCAGTA
>JBBBVU010000007.1:6255656-6271794 GCA_037177055.1 Atherinosoma microstoma | reverse complement strand
CGATCTGAATACTTTTTTTTTTTCTTCAGACGTTTTCAGCTATTAGCTCTTTGGAGTCATCTTGTAAAAATACTATTTTCTGTCTGTCATCAACTGCGCGTTTTTCATGATACAATTAAAAGCATTATCCTTAAAAGCATTCAACGGTAAAGCATTGTCCTTATGACAGGCTGCTGGTAACAAAGAGCCTAAAGATCCAAATTAAAATGGGTTCTTTGCTAAGTTGTCTTATGCATCAATAAACAAAACTGGTTCATCCCCTGAGTAATAATAATAGATCAGTGTTCAATGGCTTAACAAATGGTCAGGTACAAGGACTGGACTGATAATGAGTAAAAAAGCAGACAATCTCCAAAGAAAAACTTTGAAAGGACTTCAAAAAGCCCAAAGAACTATAAATCATCATCACTTTAAAATATTTCAACAAATTCTTGCAACTTGGAAGCACAATATAAAGAAACCAGCAGCGGTTCATGTCTTTTCACTGTATGTGATTCTTTCTTCAACACTATTGCCAGTGTTGGGATTTAAAGCCAAATTTGTCCTCATATAGCACAACAGAAAATGATAAACACACAAGCAGGTGTACAAATACTTCAAATACACAGATGTACAGTGCGTGTGCACAAATACTCTACACTAACGGTGAGAGAGCAAACATAGACTGCATGCACCAATGAGCAAACATGCTCAATCGCCAAAAATACAACAGGGACACACACAAAACACACACAAGTAAAACTAATAGACAAGTGTACACATACTGTCCACAAGTAAACTCATATACATATATAATGTGTAAGTTGAATACAAAGGTGTACTGAGGCATTTATGGAACACACAAAACCTTTGAACACACAGTTTTGCATGCATTCATATTATCTATATGCATCATTGCTTTTCCACCTTTTGCAGCTGATATAATTCATCATGTCACACACAGATACACGTTTCTGCACATAAACCCAACAGATAAATAACTTCCTGCTTTGAATCACTGCATTACAAATGGGTTGAAAGAGAGGCTAAAAATAGTTTTTGTTAAATTGAACAAAAATTGTTTTTTTGAGTAAAACTTTGATGATATGGATTATTTTGTCTCTTCTGTTAATGTTCCTGTGGTGTATTCTCTTTCTCGCATACAAGATAGTTAACACGTAAGCATGCAGCCACGCTGGGGAGGCCAATAACAGCTTGCAACCGTGCTTGTCCTGCTGAGGTGTGTCAGTACAAATACCCCCCCCCTTTTCAGCTGAACTCCACTTTCATTAAAAACAAGTGACAACAGCCATAAAGCAAGAGGAAACAAACGGCTCGGCTCTTCTCAGCCTCTCTGGCTGATAACTGTACTGAACAATCACTGAGCTCACAGGCTATGTTGGTAGGAGTTCCTAATATGTATCCTGTAATATAAATAAACTTTTTGCTAGCTGCGTTTTATTTTTGAATAATCTGATTCTGGAAGTTTCAGGATTTTATCATCTGATTGAAAACTCAGGATGTATGAGCCATAGGAATTCTATGTTTACTAAGAAGGTTTTACTGTTTAATCCCATTTGCTTCCTTTTTTCCGTGGTCATGAAGGATGTCTAATGTGACATAGTTCAGTTTGAATTATTTAAATCATTTCAACCTTGGTTTGTCAGAGGAGGCAGGAACTGTTCTATATGATGAAAATAAAGTATAATTTAGTTTGATTATGTGTTTATACACATCCTAGCAGAAGGTGTTTGGCTCATAAACATTGTTAGCCCAGTTGATGCTTCTTCTTCAGGAACCGTGTTGTCATCAGTGGGCAAAGGTTGGGTTCACCTGAATGCCAGACCAACATGCTGACTATCAGTGTTCACACAAGTTCTGCATTACACACTTTGTTCCAATTAGGTTAAAAAAAGAAAAATCTAGACACCAGACCAAATGATCAATAAGCGTAAGAAAGCGAAGAAGGAAAACTATGGCAGTAAGAAAGACTCGGGTAAAAGTGCTGCTAGATGTGGCGTCACATGTCCATCTTTGGAGCTGCTGGATGGACATCACAGCAGCCACAACCGAAGAAGAAGCCAGCTGAGTACCACCTACTAATGAGGGTTTGTTGATTACATACCACCCATTGAAAATAAAATTCAGATAGGCTAACCATTGCTATGTTGCCTGGCAACCAATTTAAATTTTGATAGGCTAGATTTGTTTAAGTTTGTGTTGACATCCTAGTATCTTATGAAATTCACCTGAATATAGTGATAATTTTAGGAAGCCTGACGACTTAATCATCACCTTTCATGAAAAAATTTCCAAGCTGTTGATGTTTAATGTCGTGGAGTAAAGTCCTCCTACTTTGGTTCTGGTTAAACCGGTATGGTCGTGGGCCGGTTTGCCAGAAAGCACCAAGGTTCTGTGACTTTGATCGGAGTCAGAACCAGAACTATATCTGTCTGAAAGCCCTATTAGACCTAACAGGCTGCCTGTCTTTGCACTGCTTAAACATGATGAGAATTGCTGGAAAACTATAGTCACTCTTGCATTTGGTTTTGATGAAGAAGTTTTTTCACTAGTGGTCAAACTCTTGAAGTTGATGTAAGCTCCCATAGCAAGTGTCTCAGCTGGATCTGGTCTAAAACTAAAACTTTTTGCTTAGATAGGTTGGAACTGAATGAAATAAATCAGAGGCATCCAAGATGAGAGTTCCAATTCTGTAAACTCTCAAGAAAACGAACTTCAGTACTTCTCCTATAACCCCTTTACGCATAGAAAACATATAAAAGAAAGGAGATAATTACATCCCAGCATTCCTTGCAGCTGCAACTTTCATAGCAACTCCTGATTATGTTTATCCAAGAGTAGTTACTGTGAGTAGATACCGGATGTCATCTTTAGTCCAGCCTTTCTTTAATAACACAACAGTTCAATGAGGTCAAGGGAAAGAAATTTAAAAAATAGATGAAAGGAGTTCATTTCTTTTCTTTTTCATTACTCAACTGGACCTATTCCGTTGTTTAAAACACACCTGCAGAACAGAAACACTTGGCATGAAGACTGCAAAACCTGATTGGCAACTCTTCTCAAGTCTGTTTTAATAAATGAGTGGAAAACGACTGCTGAGTCAGAATGGTTTTCTCCTCCATGACATTGGCTTGCTGCAGCTTGATGCCTTACTTTTCTTTTTTCAACTTCAGAAAGGAACACTGGCTTAATTTTCAAACATTTTTCAAACGTTACCTCAGCACTGAGTCCATGTGACAGTTGCGATTAGTCTTGGGGCCAAGATTTTGTAAAAATAGTGTCTGGTGTCATCTGATTGACAATTCACTCACTGAGATTTTGCTGTGATGGCTGTATAAGAATGAGATTGTTCACAAACACACTCATTTTGTAGAGATTACCTCCTTGTTACCTACATTATTAGGGTTTGGAGGGTCACAAACCAAAAAGGTTCTTTAAATTAAAAAACACCTAAATATGTATTTTTCCATTCATGCTGAAATCCTGCATCACGATAGTTGCTTTGTTTTTGCATTAGATATATAGACATTTTATATGTAATTTGGGTTTATTTGGCTCCACATTTCTGCACCACTGATATACACAATGAAAAAAGGCAAAAAATATTAAAACAAAACCATAATTGAGAGGTTTTGTCATTTTAAGGAAAAGGAAAGCACATTAATAAGGTATAAACACACAAAGAAAGAGTTTGCATGTCAATCATTTAAAAAAAAAATGGCAGTAATTAGTTCAGTGTGAATTCTCCTCACGTTTCTTTTATGTCTGTGTATGAAAAAAAAAGTATCCCCTTTTAGGGTTTTTAAACTTTCTTTTGTTACGCTAATCCAAACGAATAAAAAGTTATCCAATCAAAATCTGTTGAGGCATTTCAGACAACTCATAGGTTTTCCAGATACACGTGATTCAGTTGCATAAGAGTTTACAGAAGCACATTAATGGCCTGAGTGCACAAACCCAGCAGCTACTAGCAGAAATGAACACAATTCTTGAGCCCCTTTGAGATTCCCACGCTTATGTTTTACAGCTGATTTGGGCTTTTTAAATCAGGATGCTGCTGTTATCTCAGGCTGTAATGGTCACAAAATACTCTGTCGTATTAAAGAAAGCGGGATTCAGAAGAACAGCTCAATGTGAAGGGAAATCAGTGTGGATGCAAACTGTGTTTAACTTGTGGTGGAATATGATTTCACTGATTTGCTTGTTTTTTCTTACTAGATTGTACTTGCTGGTCATAATCATCTAATCGTTTTTAACCATAAAGCAGAACTGATAGGAAAAAAAGAAAAGCGCTTGGTGGTAGTCCAGGAAGTAGATGGGTCTAAATAAAGATGGTGTGAAGATGACAGCCTGATAAACCTGCCAAGTAAGTGCCTGTAATTGCTTTTTTAATGATTTATGGTTCTGCCTGTTTTCTCATTCCTACCCCCATCAGCAGACTTGCCTCTCTTCCCACAGTCAAGTTAACATTTCATCCTCTGCGTGATTTTCAAACTAATGCCAGAAACAAACACCAAGCAGCCAGGGCCACATGGACTTCTTTTTTTTTCTACTCGTCTCTGGATAAACACAAAATAAAATCAGATTTAAACATTAAAAACTCAACATCTTCCCACTAAAGCTTCTTATTAATATTGGTAAAAGAATCCTGACATTGAAGTTTGTCTTGGATCAAATCATCTATTACACAGCAGGTTGTGCCATGTCCACCCAGCACCATATGTTAAGATGATATAGCAGGTGGGTGAAAGCTGCAGGGAGCATTTCACTAATGTAATGGTGCCTCTCCTCTCCAGTAATACCCAGCTGATAACTGTAGCATGGGTGAAACTAAGTAGTGTTTGAAATCAAATTTTGCAGTCTACAAAATGCAGCGGAAAAAAAAAAAAATCTAAAAAAAAAAAAAGCACAAGAAAAACAACTCTTAGAGATTTATGTCATAACTCAGTACTCTATCCTCTGGAGTCATGCTTCTGCCAAATAGTTTTCCATAGCTCAAATTTCATTTTGATAGGAGATGTTAGATGAAAAATACATCTCTGCTCCTTTTGCATCTTAATAAACCTCCAGTAGGTGATGCTCTCTGAGAAAGCGATCTGTTTGGTCTCAGTTAAAAACTCAAGAGAAATTCAGATGCAATCTCACAGCAAAACATGATAAAGTTATGTAAATTTAATCCATTGATCTGTCTGAAGACATGATTTACATAGTATTTTTTCCTACTGCTGAACTACTGTCACAGTATTTCATGTAATACTCACGCTGTGACTGTTGGGTCACGTTAAATAAGCCAGAAAAAACTTTTCACAAAACACTTGATACTTGATAAAGGACAGCAGTTAGGACAGCATCAAGGTTGGGATTACAATTTACCCTGTAATTACTGACTTCTGAGGCCTTCCCCAATGGCCAAACTCACAAAACATGATGTAACCTACAAAAAAACCACATGGCCAATACAAATGCCTTTTAAGTCATGCTAGACGGCACGATGAGTAAATATGGTTTGATCTGGGAACATCTCTGTTTACAGTTTGTGATTTACACTACTTTTTTAAAGTTATGTTAATCTCACTTTTCTACCAAAAATTACCACAACTAATCTAAGGCTGAATATGTTCTTATGGTCAACCTTGTAGGAGTCGCTCTTCATAGTGGAGCGGACCTTACCAAGTGAAAACGTAGTGAGTGAAGAACACAAACGCCAGCAGAACGACACGGCTGGCAGGCCCAGGTGCTTCCTGTGGAGGTCAGATGCAGAGGGTTTTGTTGTTACTATAAGGGATGGAAGTGTGAGGACAGGCCTTCTGACAAGCCATCAGATCGCTGTCAGAGGCTGCCAAGCAAAACAGCTGGCTGTGGATCAAGAGGAAGGATCCCAACTGGACAGCAAAATGACCACCAAGCAGTGAAAGCAGGGGGGGAGGAGGCACACCTGGGACACCAGGTGTCACTGTTGAGCCCTGGAGGTGTGGTGAACCTATCAATAAAACACCAATCAAGCAGGTTGCCCACCTGGAGACCCTGGTGAGGCTTGTACACCCCACTCCTCAACAAGTGCTGGTTAATCCAAGGGAAAGTACTCTCTAGTTCAGGGATAACCAGGGGCACATTGAAAACCTGCAGGACACTGGCTCAAGAGGTCCGGATTTGGTGATCTCAGATCTAGTCTTATGACAAGAACATTTATGTACTGCCTCCAGCTGCAAATCAGGCCAAAGAAACTAAGGGAAGTTCTGAAGGTATTTTGTAAAGTAAGGTGCAGAACTCTGTTGGAATTAAATTTAAGCTACCATTCAGAATTCAACAGGAATTAAAAAGATTTTATAGAAAACAAAAAATAAATATGATCGACTTCTGGATGTAACTCATCCAACAATTAGATGCTGAATATCAGGACAGTTGTCTGTTCTTATATGAGCTCCAGGTAAAGTCAGCATTATTTCTCCAGCTTTGGAAACAGCTGTTTATGGGAATACACGGACTATTAATGGATAATGAGAATTTAATAAACTGTAAAAATGATGCACAATGCTTGGAAAAAAGATGGGTTTTGGGTTCGAAGAAAGTTGAACTTGTCTGAAGTCAAGCAACTGAATCATTTGGGGAAGAAAAAGTTTTGCTCCAAAAGTTTTCCCTGTAGTTCTTCTTTGTGCTCTTTACCGACAACAACAACACACACAGACACAATTTATGTTTCCCCTTCCACTGCAGCGATCTTTGGACAATCCTAAACTCGGATGTATTTATTGTTTCCGACAGACCGGTCCTCGGTGACTCATCCAAGCAACCTCCTCCAACCCTCTCATCATCAGCTCCACGTTTTCAGGGACCAATTAACTGGTCAACACATCCGTTTTTTTTTGCTGACATCTTCATTTTACTGCAGCTTCCCAATGCAGCATACCTGGACCACCGAGTGGAACTAATGAAGCAGCAAAAATCAACCGCATCTCGTGCTTTTACAAGAATGAAGAAGTGTAGGTGGTGTATAGGGGTATGCTCCATTATCAGGCCCTAAGAGGGTTGTAAAACACAGGTATGTGGAGGCTTTAAGGCTTTCTTTGACTCTCAACTCTCTTGATGCCCAATTTACAGTCCTCTAAGTGACACCTTAGACCCACAGGGGGTGAGACTGAATTTATTCTCAGCAACAAATGGCATTTAGCTAAACAAAGCTAAACGAAGCGGAGGGGGAAAAAAAGTAGAAGCAACAAATTAGATGAATAATAGTCTGAATTACGCAGGATCGCCTACTTTGCAATTGAGCTGCCTTCAGCAAAAAATTCCACAATGGCTGTGAGACACTGAATATTTATAAGGAGTTGTCTGTAGGCTATATGGTCTAGGGAAAGCAGTTTTATTTTTTATTGAACTAATATATATTCCCTGCACATCCTCACGGAAGAACACGGCTCATTTTACAAGCAGGACTGAGGGAGAGCGAGTTTAAAAACATGCAAGGAAAGAGAGCGAAGTAGGGGTTATTTTTCTTTTCCTCTTGCAGTTTTTCCTCCATTATGTCCAGACATGACAGCTGAGGAGGTGATCATTTTGTTCTAACCCACCATGCATAAACATCAGAGCTGAAACAGCAGCTAGATGGAAAAAAAAAAGGAAAAGAAAGCGTTTCATTGGGAATTTTAAAGCATCATAAATCGCCTGACTCGATGGTGAAAGAGTGAAATAATGAACATTTCATCAAACACAGAGTGCTTTAGGGTTATTTTACTCTGCGTAACGCTTGGAAGTTACTCGGCTCAACTTTTTAAAAAAGTAAGCTCAAAGTCATGAAACTGATTCTAGACTCTGAAGAAGATGGAAGCGAGAGAAATGTGTGTGTGTTCTGCAGCTACATTTTCACCATTTTTTCAATTTTAGATGAAGCTTTTCATCACGTTGATGTATTTCAATTTTACTGGAACATCAAATATGTATTTTCCTGCCAAAATGGTGCATTGACAATGTTCAGACTATGGCTAAATGTCTGTGCATCCATATGTTCAGCACGTCAGGCCAAAATAATTTACTGCTGTTACATCAAGAGCATCAGTGTGACACATTTCTGATGGTGAGGGATTAAACTCACTGTAATAATTCCTAAAATGCTGAAAAATAGTCTCAGACTATACATTCTTATCTCCATTCTCCATTCATTCATACCAACATGCTAATGAGCACATGTATATAGTAGATTAGAATTTTAGTATTTTTGAAAACTTGGTAGGAGGAGCATTTTGGGATATTTTCACAACTTCTGCATTTCTCTCCTTAATCAGCCACTTATTGACACTTACACCTTACTATTTCTTCCATTTGAACATATGATTCCAAATATTTTGAATGGAAAAAGTCAGATGTTGCTGTTGATCAGGAACGGTTGCAACATCTTAAACATACGTTGAATTTCACTATTCAGGGTTGTTTTGTCCAACTTAACATCATTCCTTAAAATATGCAATGATTTACAATATCATATTATTATTCATTCATATATAAATTTCTCATGTTGCAGCCAAATTTATTTGAAATTGATCTTAAAATAACAGTCACAAAGTTTTCTGCTGATCATAAACCCATGTGCAGATGTTGATGCTACTTGAGTTTACAGATAACATTCAGCCTACATGTTTTCGTTCAGGGCCACAGCTAAATTGGATGTCAACCTTTGATTTTTTAAGCACATAAGCCTCTTTAGAGAGCTAACAAACCCTCTGAGATCATCATGTAGGAGAAGATAAATTCATGTTAAACTGGAGTCTTTAAACAAGGGTTAAAGGTCCGGGCAATGAAAAAAAAACAAGTTTCAGACCTCAAAAGCTTTCTGAAAAATGTTTCTCAGCATGTTTACAGAGTTGTCTGTCTTCCTGGCTCGTGAGGCTCTGTCTGAGCATGTGCAGTGTAAACTTGTTTGACCTTTAGCAATTGTGCAGTGTGTCTCTAGAAGCCAACAGTACACACATTTTCTTGGGGATTATTTCAGTGTGTAAGCACTGGACATATGTCTTGGCATGAATTTCCCGAAATGCAACTCAGCAGTAAAAGCTAGATAAATAGTGTAAGAATGGTGTACTTCGCTAGGCACTACATAAATATTTGAAAAGTTTGGTGTATGCTGATACAGTGATAACAGGTTACAAAGGAAAGACCTTCCTTACTGGCAACAATGCTGTCATGAATAAAACACATTATAGTATCTTAAACAACTGTACACATACTGAGTAAATAGTGAAAGGTGCAGATTTTGTGATGCAGCTTTGGTCAAATTACAATTTCCAGGTAGTATATTGATTCATTTGGCTTTCTGTAAACTGCTACCAACAGGATAACGGGCAGAAAACAAAAACAAAGAAACCCAGTACCTTTTACCCTCTGTGTTTCTTTTTCACAGATTTTATATCCAGAGCCGCTTAGTGTAACGGTGAAAATGCTGGAAAACTGCAAACCAGTGGGTTTTGTACCGTCCATCTCCTGGTTCAACAATAAAACACTATTTAAATAAAACACTTTTTTTCCTACCCTTTATTTCTTCCTCATGTCTGTTGTCTCTAAAGCAATATCCACCACCTGAAAAAAAGGGCCCGTCTGCATCTTTTTCTTGTTTATTTCCTTTATTCTCATGCAGATGCCGTAGCATCTCTTATGTGCTGCATCTCTCTTCATTTACACAGACAGCTCTCATTACTCTCCCACATACAAATGTGGATGTTCCCAACGTCTCACACAGAACCATAAACCCATTTTTACTTTAAGCATGCGAGTAAACAGTGTGGTTGATCAGCAGTGGAGGAAAAGCACTTCATGTCAGATTTTAATTGGAGTGGTGGGATGAGGAATGGTGGTTTTCTCCTGCCGTCATATTCAGCCATCCATCATCGCCTCTTCCATGGAGTGAACTTTAGGAAAAAACTTAATTTTCCTCCCCAGTGAGGGTGGAGAAATGCCATTATGATGTTTCTTTTTTTTTTTTACTCTACCTTCTCCATCATTTTCTCATACTTTTAAAAACAGTCTTTCCTCTCTTTCCCCCCCCTTTTTTTTTCTTGTGTCATGTCACTCCAGCTTTTCCTCTCATTCATATTTTCTCTTTCAGCCACAGGGTGTTCAGGTTTCATTATGGGATGAAATGTATTCAAAGTGGGAGGCAGGCAGAGAGGAGAGGACGGAGAGATGGACAGATACATGGTAGCTTGGTCAGAAAACACCTGAGGCTCTTTCTGTGTGTGTTTGTGTGTGTGTGTGTGGGTGAATGTTTGTCAATGCATATTTACTTAAAATTGGCATTCATGCCTGCCAGCATTTTCAGTTTCTCTGTGAGACTGTGTGTGCATCCTGTTTGCACAGACAATATTTGTGTGTGGGTGCTTGCCAAGAGCATATGCTTGCATATGAGTATTCCTGTCTTCCTATATTCCCTCTGTTTATTTATTCTTCATACACACTAACACAGTCCCATGCCAGTTTATGAAACTGTCAAGAAATGTAATCTACTGATATCTAGTGATGAGTGAGTTAGGTTTAGACAATAAACAACTTAAACTTTACATGTTTAAATAGCTTCATTAAGGTTAGGACAATTTTTGATTTAAGCTGCCTGCCTATATTGATCATTATCATTTTGGTGACAAAGATAAATACTGTTAGCTATTAGAATGTAATATATATAAGTAACGGTTAAATTATATACAAACAGATATAATAATTCTTTACAATTATTAACATAAAGTACACATTACCTGGACTTTACAGTTGTTTTAATGGTGGTCTTAGATATACAACAATGGAATATGAGATGGTCAAAATTCTTGGTACAATATATACATAAAGAAATTAGATGATGTCAGTCAAGGCAATAAAACTGACTTAACTTTAACACTATGATAGAAAAAATAAGGGAACAAATATAAGGAATAATTAATGTGGTTCAGTTTAGCCATTTTGATACATTTGAAAGGGCATGTCTCAGGAATGAATCTTTAACTATGTGTGAACAGCTCTTCCAACTCAAACACTTTCCTATACTAAAAGGAAAATAATAAAAAAAAAAGTCTAAATGTTTTATCAATTTTTCACAGCATCTTAACAACAGCATTAAAATGTAATAAGTACAACAGTAGGCTAAGTAACATGTTTTGGGAGCTAAAACAGAGGTAAAAGCAAGGTACTATAAGAGCATGATGCTAACCTGGCACCTATACTGTATTAGTATTGTCTGCTTCACGATATATGAATGTTTTTTGCAGTTCAGACTAATGAAATAAATGTTAGCTGAGGAACTATCTGTAACTTTTTATGCTCGGTTGCATGAAAAATTATGTTGATATTGGCATAGCTGTGTTGTTTGCTTGTCAAGAAGCTAATGGACTAAGATGATGAATGAACACATTAGTTTTACAACAAAAGACATATTCAAAGGCTGAAGTTTATCGTATTCATTGTATTTCTGAGGTTAGCTTGTTAACCCGTAACTTGTCTGGGAGCTGCCACCTTTTGATTGTGATGATTCCACATTAGCATGTTTATGCTAACTTTAACAACCTCCACCCTCTGTTTCAAATTTGATAAAAACTACACAATGATTTATCTGGGTTTTTTTTTGCATAGTAGTCTTCATTTATCTTATTTATTTCACATCAACTAAACAACATAGAAGGCTAAGTAACATGTTTTGAGATGCTAATACTATTTCATGAGCTATTGTTTCCTGAAAGTTATATTTAGGCTAGAAGTGAGTAAATGCATATTTTACTATTCTCTTCAGGCTTTTCTCTGAAGATTCATTGGCTGAACCTAAATAAACAGGATCTAGCAGTCAAATAAGCAGATTGCAGCTCCATTCAGCAAAAATCGAATATATATTATCTTTTGTCCCAAATATTGTTTTATAGTGATATTAGTTTTTCTTTCTACTCCTACTGTACCACTCCCACAGCATTTATTCACTGCTCTACCATGACACCTAAATTTGATTTGAATGATGTTTAATGAAAAAATAATAATGATTAAAAAAGAGATGTCTTCCCCCTAATTTGGAAAATATGGCACCAAATCTATCATTTGCTGTCAGTGTTTCATGTTTAAGATATATTTATGTAGTCCTTCTCCAAGCATTACCAGATACGGAGCATAGTCTGCAGTAAATTAATAAGCTGGCTGTTCGAGGTCAGGTTTTTGAATGACGGCTGGACATGACAGCCTGGCAGCCGCCCGACTGCAGTGAGACAGAAATCAATAACAGGTCTGTGGCGGCGACACGGTGACGGACACGAGGTGACTGGAGCTTTACATCAGTGGATTACTGAGAGGTATTGATGCTGCAGAGTGTGTAAGAAAGTGTGTGAGTAAAAAAGATTTAAAAAAAAATAGAAATGTGATATTGTGCACAGCATGTGTGTTTGTGTTTCCGTGTGACTGTTTGCTGTTTGTTTTCCTGACCATGTGCATTTGCAGATGGACTGTTCGTCATATGTGTGTGTGTGTGTGTGTGTGTGTTGGATATGATTGTCATCTGCTCAATAAATCAGTGAGTGATTCAGCGCTGTGTTGTGATTTGCCGCTGTTAGCTCGATGCTTTTAATCATCTTGAGAGGAAGGTAGATAGCCGTTTTGAGATCAGAGGAGAGAAACACACATTTGCACGCATCCACCACACCCTCATCTCTGTCCATCCTTTTTTTCAATCCCAATGACAAAACAGACCGACTCATTTTCATGCCATTTTTCAGAGAACTCCGATCAATTATCCAAACATTTTAACCATATGATAAACTTGACTTTCATGTTGCACTTAAAACTGAAAATATCTGACACTTTTAAGGAGTGACATGTACGAGACATAATCAATATTTTAGCTGATGAGGTTTGTGTTAATGTATTAAAGTAATATCAGTGTTTATAAATTGCCATTCATTCTGGATGATAGTGAAATATTGACCCCCAAAAATCTAGATTTTTTTTTTTTTAATCAGAGACTTTTTCCCCTCTTATAATGTGGAAAATGAATAAATAATCAATCTCAGTGATTGATTCTGACATTAACGAACACCTCATGAATTTAAGCAGTAGGCCACAGTTTGCAAATGAAATTCTCTTTCCATTTATTATACCATAAAGCCATCTTTCTTCTTATTAGTTTTCTTTTTTCTTTCAGGAAAATTATAAAATAATTGAACTTACCCCCCCACTCTTTCCATCTAACATATAGGAAAATATGAGCAAAGCTCTCGAGTCATATCCTGTGCGCCTGTATGTGCCTTTAATGTAATATAAGAACACCCACAAGTGGAGTGCTGAGGGACTAATGTGAGAAAGAATGACTTTATTTCCTCCGCCTTGCAGAAGTCTTTGAAGGTGACATGTTTCAGCAGTAATGGATGTAAATATTCAGTCTAATACCCACAAAAGCAACCACGTTTTATAATTGTTTTTCTTATACGGACACTCTTCCACTTACAGTGGCACATGATAACTTTTCTTGAAAGCCAACCTTGTCTCACGGTAATTGTGTAATTGCCCCTAAAAGGAAATCCATTGATTTGTGTACTGGGAATAATGTCTTTTTATATTTTGTCCACATGAACACACAAAATAAAAAAACATGAGAATTGTTAGGAGGCAACACCTGCTGTTCTCCTTTGTTTTCACTCATTGACTGGTGGAATTTCAGCACGTAAACCAAGAAGAGTTTGACTTTATTAGGTGTAAAGACAAATGGACATCCTCACAATGTCTGTCTACAGAAATCTTAAGAAAATTCCCCTGGAATACATTTCATTGAAATTTATTTTGATCTACATAAATCTTTTTTTTATGCCTATATTTCTGATGTTGCCACTTGCTGTTGGAAAATACAGTTTATGTATACTTTATTTTATTTTAGTTTACGTTTTTGCACAAAATTAATGTTGAACTCCAAACAGTTTTCATTCTCTGGTTGTCAAAAACTCCTATTTTATTAAGGAGCAGGAAATCCACATGCGGAGGAGAAAGAGGTGCCGTTGAGTAATAACTTTGTTTTTGGGCACCGATGTCTGGTAATTTTCAATTTCATTTGCCTCAGAGAACAACTTCGAGAATGCTCCCAGTGAGGCTTTTCACACTGAATCTTCCATGGTTTGCTTTCAGGAATCAAACCAGTCAGACTTAGTTAGAAAAACAACATGGTGAGGATCAGTATGTGATCATAGTTTCAACATAAACCCTTTGACTATTTTAACCCACTATTTTAAATCACTGAAAAGAGACTGAATGTTGATTTTTTTATACCATACTATATCCATATTTGCACTGATGGTGCTGAATGAGTGCTAAAAAGCTGCTTTTTGAGTCTATTGTTGTTTGAAAACAATCCCTCTTGATTTCACTTGGACAAGAAATCAAACTTAGCCAAGATGTCTAGAAAATTTGACCGCTTGGTGTTTGTTAGATTGTGACATAAGCTTTCTTTTTTCTAGGAAAGAAAAGGTATTTGTTTAAAAAAAAAAAAGGGTGCTGCAGTTGTTTAGGCAGAATACGTCACAGAGTACTTAGTTGCTTTGTGGGGTTATCAAGGCTTTGATGGTCTTCATCTCTTGCGCTGCTTTACACAAACAAAAAATAATGCAGAAGACACTCAAATCCTGTGATGTGGAAGACTTGTGAGTGTATCATTTTTGTCCCAACTCTGAGCAAAATGAATACTTACAAGCATGAAAATGATCCTTAGATATAAACACTTTGAATTTAATTTGATCAGACGAAGCCCGATGTTCAGATCTGTATTTCCTCTTTCTTATTCACCGCGCAGCCATATTATACTCTTTATAAGAGGCTGCATCAATGGGCATAAATCTGTATAGGGGGATATTTGGCTTTGCATTCACTGAAATGACACTGTGTGCTGCAGTCCCCAGTAACCATTCTGCAGTGTTAGCTTTCTGCAGCACTGAGCAATCACATTATAAAGGTGTTCTCCATGAGACAGCCCACTTGGATAAGCATAAATCTACATAGCAGCAATTTTTTTGCTCTCAATAAAAAAGTAAAATAACAGCAATATGCTCCTGCAGTTGCTACATTAAAGTGTCACCTCACTAAAGCTCTATGCAATCATATTACAGGGCTGTCCTCCTGAGCATAAATCTGCAGAGACAGACTAGATCCGCGGGCCGCTATGCATGGCTCTAAGGGGGATGGAGAGCCCAGAATCTGTTAGTAGACTAATACACCTTGGCCTAACATTGGTGCGCATAAAAACGCCGATGTGAGGAGGTGATTCAGGTGTAATATGTGCTGAACTTTGGACAACAGAAGGAGCAGAGCAGAGCCTCTAATCAGGACGAACGGCTGCTGCTCGTGGACGCAGTGCCGAGGCTCCAGGCCCTGACCTGCTGACTGGATTCTGCTGAACATGCTGGGAGAGAAATCTCTTCTCCTCTATCCTCCATCACTTCCCTCCCCTTCATGTGTGCTATCTCATCTCCTCCTCGATGATGGCTGAACGTGTGCTCAGCTTCGGGTCTCTAGCTTTGACATCTGCTGTTTCCTCAGCTTTCAGTGCAATTGATTTGTTTTGCTGCTCTCTTCATCTACTTTCATTGTTGTTCTTATTCTTGTTTGTGCATTTTATCCTTAAAAATGCAACCCCTCCTTTGTCCTTATTGAATGTCCTGACTTGTCCCATTTCCCTCATTTTTTCATTCCTGTAGTGTCCTCTCCTGTTTTCTTCATGTCCTTTCTTTCGTATTCTTCCCTGTTCTTTGCATCTCATTCACTTTTCCTTTCTTTTGTTTGGCTGTCCTTTAATTAAGTTTGTCTAAGCTTATTATTTTATTCTATTATTGTACCAAATATAATTTAGTATGATATGTTTTGCCCTCTATAATCTAATTTTTCTTTCTCTTCTCTTATGTTAATGCAGGTATCTGCTGATCCTTTCATTTTCTTAAAAACAAACATTATTACCGTGTTGATACAATTGATCAACCTTCTATGTCTTATCAAGTAAGCACTTGCTAAAATTTATATTTTCTTAGAGAATGTGGGGGGGGGGGGGGGGAAACAAAATCTTTTAGGTTTTTTTTTTTCTTCTTGATGTTAAAATCAGAAACAAACTCCTTTCTCAATCCCAGAGGGGAAATCCCCAATATCTTCTTTTAAT
>JBBBVU010000007.1:6241230-6255556 GCA_037177055.1 Atherinosoma microstoma | reverse complement strand
CCCCCCCCCCCCCCCCCCCCCCCCCCCCCCCCCCCCCCCCCCCCCCCCCCCCCCCCCCCCCTCCCCCCCCCCCCACAAAATCTTTTAGGGTTTGTTGTTTATTCTTGATGTTAAAATCAGAAACAAAATACTGTATAAATCCCAGAGGGGAAATCCATAATATCTTCTTGTAATTGTAGTAGCATTACTTAATGCATGTTTTGGTCAACTGTAAAACTCAAATAAAATCAAATGTATTTATTTAGCACATTTAAAAAGTGCTGAACAATCTTTGGAAGCAAAGGATAAACAACAATAAAACATCTAAAAAACAGATACATTTATAATAATAAAAATAAATAAAAGATTAAAAGGCTTTTATTTTATTAATTAGTGGAGTTATACGGGGGAGGAATTCTACAATTTGGGGGAGCTGCACCTTTCAGAACTTTAAATGCATATAAAATAATTGTAAACTCAGAAGGCTATTTTACCAGAAGCCAGTGCAGTGACTTTAGGACAGAGGGGTGCTTTATCTCTTTTCTTTGTTCTAGTTGAATCCAGCTGCAGTGTTTTGTACCAGCTACAGATGAGACACAGTAGACTGGGCAACAAAATAAAGGGACATACAGAATAAAGCCTTGGAGATATGAATGCTGTAGTAACAGATTTTAAGTTGTTATATTAATATTTCTTGAACCAGATCATCGATTAAAATACACTATTCTGACCTCGAGGATTATTTTTTATAAGTTAATAAAACAATAGAGTGGGAAATATATTGAACTATCACATTTGTAGAAACTGAATGTGATAATTAACAGTGACCGCAATGGAAATTAAGTTTGTGATATCCCAAAAATCCAGAAATCAACCCAGTCCTGTTCATCAGCAATCACCCTGACAGTCCCGATACACTTGGAAACACAAAACTAATCTGAGAAACATGAACCATTATGATCACTATGAATAAAACCACCTTCAATATTTAAATCATCATCCTCAATTATTCTAATTCTATATATTTCCTCGTCTGTGTCACATCTGTAAACTTTCCAAGCTTTAATTGTCCTCCTGCTATTTGAACATTAAAATGAGAAAGAGATTTTTTTTCTTTTTCTTTTTATCAATTTTTTTTCTCGTCAAATCGGAGGATAAGTTATGCGTGGCAGCAGCCCGGAGGCAGACAGGCTGCTGCCTGCTAATATAAAACGTTGTCTCCTGTGAAGCTGACAGCAGTGGCCGGCAGAATAAACTCAGGAGGTAATTGGGGTCTTTAGTCTGCAAACCAAGAGTATCTCAATAACATTATTCACTCTGGGAATTAGACACAAAAGGATCATATCTGGAATAAATGCTGCAAAAAATTAAATTCAGCTTCATCTGAAGATAACCCAGTACCATTCATTTTTTCCCTCTAACTCATAAGTTGAATATCTAAAGGGTGTTTTTTTCTGATGGAAATATTTGATTACAACAAATGCCTCTGACAGCATTGCTCCAATGGATTACCCAGTGCATCACCTCTATTTGCTCCATCACCAACAGTAATTGTCTAGAAAATCCTGCAGCTATAATTGCAGGATGGACCATGTGACTGGCCAGTATATGGAGGGGGGGGATTTGGGGGTGGGAGGTTGCTATTATGGCCAAGTCTCTGTGAATACAAATTAGGGACATGTACATGTTAGTTACGACTGACAGGAGCTACTGTGCAGAAGAGTGCTGTGAAACGAGAGTTAGCATGATAAGCTAACGAGACATCCTGCAGCACAAAGCAAACTCATACTGTAGTTTCTTATACTCTACTGGGCTCTGCTGAGATAAATATACCGTACTTCACTTATATTGTCTAGATTATACTACACTGATCTGCACTATCCTACAATGTACTATATTTTACCATGAATAGAGTCATAGTTTCTGCAAACACAGACTGGAGTCATCATGTTTGATCAGTCTGGAAGATGTTTTCAGAGTTTGGAAGGACGCCCAGAAGATGTACTTTGATTTTGGCCTGTTTCGATTATTTCTGCAGAACAGTACAGCAGGTTTGGACGAAACATTTTAGCTTAGCAGAGGTGGTGCTGAGTTAGGATCACCTATCAGAGTCCTGACGGGGTGAAACAGGAATGTGGAGTTTTAAAAAAACACAACTTTTCATAACAAAAGTTTAATTTACTGTTCCACTGTAAGCAAACATAATTAAAACTCACTACATTACTTTATGCATCCTGATGAGATTTAATCCAAATGAGATGAAAACACACTGATAATAAAATTGCTGTTTTTTTATTTTATTTATCTTTTTATACACTAAATCATCCTTAACTTAATGCTGATGCAAAATTAGGCCTGATTACATGTACGTTTTATAAATAATTGCAACTAACTTCAGTATCAGCCATAATCAAATACAATAAGGCCATTTTAGCATTTAAAAAAATGACTACAAACTTCTTTGGTCAGTATTAAAATGGCCAGTTTACGACTTCATTTGTAGATCAGCACATCTTTACGACCTCGCTCACAGAACGGTGTACAGCCTCATTCTGCCTGGATGAGTACGTTTGGGCCAGACTGTAAAAAAAGCCGTTGTGAAGACACAAATGGCCGATGTTAAGATGCAACTTCATCTTTTTGGGGCCAGAAGCAGCTGAGCTACAAATTATTACTTGAAAGATGACTTGACAAAACTACACAACGTGCCCTACAGGATTATTATCTATGAGAAACTAAGCAGTTTCAAGCCTGCACACTGACCATGAATGAATGAATCAATCTAATGGCACCGTAGTGGCGTGATGGGAAAGGATCTGGAGAATACTGAAAACTAAAGGCTAACATCTGCATTGAGCTGTGATGGAGCTCCAAATACTGCAAATGTAAAGAGAACCTTATTGATGAAGAGCTCTTACTAGTCAGCACTAACAAAATGACTTGCTTTTCATGCATATATTTGACCTTTTTCATCAGAGTTAAATCATTTCGGAAGTTGCACACGGGCAAAGATAAAGAAATAAAAAATCAAGATATGCTGACATGAGAGAACTGTAATTTCTCTGAAAACGGTCTCATTTACCAGAAACAACTGATTCCAGATTAATTATGTCTGGCATTTAGGGAGAAGTATATCTGTGTCAGCACAGTAAATTAAGTAGACTCAAGCATTTTCCTTAATTGCTCCAGTCACAGTCATTTCTAGACATTAATTCATACAACCTGCAGCAACACATCTCTATATATTTTACCAAAAAAAGAAGCCATTTCCCAATGTTCCTCATTTTGCCAACATTTGGAAACTGCATCATCATTGCACTGTCATACACAAAAATATGGCCAGGTAAGAAAGAAGAAGAAGAGAAAAAATAAACAGAAAAAAAAAGAAAAAGGAAAGTACCTTTCTTGTGAGTAGCTTCATTTTTGGAGCCTTTGGGGTCTAATAAAAAAAAGATCAGAATTAAACACAGCATATACTAACAACACGTTACCAACTATACGTTGTTTGTCCTCATTAAGGAAAACAACCGCTTAAGTCTATCAAGGAGTGAACAAGACAGCAAGGCTCGATTATCTAAGGTGTCGCTCTGCTGCCAACACTCAGCGAGGGTGAGTGTGTGGCAGAGGGGGAGACTCGGGAGGGGCAGGGAGGAGGGGGGCAACATACTGTGAAGGCAATAGCGCGAAGGAGGGATGCACGAGTCTGTAGAGACACAATTTACTGCCATACTGCAGCGGGCAGGAGAGGAGAGGCAATGCACTGAGATGAAGAGGAGAGGGGTTGCAATGCAGTTCTGTCAAGAGGAGCTTAAATAAGACTAGCAAAATGCACTACAGGAGATGCAAGAGGCCAGAGAGAGAAAGAGGCAGACGAGGAGGAGAGCAGGGAAGGTGCAAAGACTACATGTCAAACTGGCTTCATTTAGACTTTTGCCTCATTTGGCCTTCAAGAAAATTACACTTTTTTTCTTTCTTTTGTTCTTTATTTTAAGGGAACAGGTTGGTGGTAAGTAACTCTTATATGAAATGAAGCAGTCTAGTAACAAAATACCCAAAATGGATTCTTTGTCCTTTTCAATACTTTGGCTCCAGCTAGAGGAAAGGGAGCTGTAACCTCAAAGGAATGAATAAATGATAATGAATTCCTACTTCTTCACTTTAAATGGGTGTTATTAATTTGAAGTCATTTGGCTGAAATGGAGCCCATCAGAATGAACCCCAGGATGTAAATCTTCAACCTCTCGCAGACAGGCCACATCATTTCAGTCACAGCACAGAGAGAGAGAGCTTTTAGTCTGCAGAGAGGCTGATTTATAATGGACAAATGCCAACCTGCTAATGTCAAGGAACTGGAAGTTAAGGCCGAACGATTCATTGTTCGACAGTGACAAGGCCTTTTTCCTCCTGCTCACTCCGGGAAAGTTAGTGCTCCACAACACATTGAACCTGATGCGCTACAGAAGATTGGTGGCTTATTGGATTTGTCTTGAAAGTTCAAGCAAGTACAAGAAGCAAAGAGAAAAGTTGTATGTTTCAGCAGATCTTCCACCAACTTACCGACATAAACAAGGCCTTCCTTTCATCCTGATCTTTGTGTAAAATGGTTTAATAGGTGCTACGAGCATAAATATGAAACACTCAGAATAGCATGGCTGTAAATAGCAAGTTTGATCACAATATAATATTTTATTAGTTCAGTGGAAAACAATTCAATATTTTCCAATAGGAATTCTGTCATGATTTGATTTTGATTAAATTTGATTTAATTCAGGAGCCAACTACTGATTTACCACCATAATTTCAGTTCACATCAAATCACAAAAAAACAACCTAAAATATCTCATTTTCTTCCAAACCAAACCAAATATTTTTCTAGAATTTTGTCACAAAAAACCAAGATAGCCCAATCTGACTTCATCATAGTTAGACATCACAACTTTGGAAATAGGTATTTTCCTTATCAGAAAAAATGAAATGGAAATCTCATGTTCTTTCTGAAGAACGTTTTACGAATGATTATTGTATTCATTTTTGATTAATATTTTCAATTTCGATCGATGTTGGATTATTAGTCATTTAATCTGTGTATTTATGTAGACTCATGTGTTGTTACACCCCTACAGAATACTAATAGCTACAAACTATTTCATTTGTTAACTTGAACCCTTGTGAACACTTATTACCAGCTCAAGTCTTGATCAATTATTGTCAGCGACTTCACTGATCAACTTAATTGTATTTAGAAAATAAGAACATTCCTTAAAATTAAATGCAGCAACACACTCCAAAAGAGAGAATTGAATAAAAAGCAGAATAGTTTATAGATCAACACATTCTGGAAGATTCCACAATCAAAATTGGAGACATCTGTACCCTCACATGCTGGAGGAAGTCGGAGTAAATCATAAACTAACACTGAGTTGTCTGGACACAACCTCAATTCAGATGGACATAAAGACACTGGACATGTTTTCTGTGGTCAGATGAGTCCACATTTCAGTTTGGGGAGAAACTTACACTTACAACTTACATTTACCTCTAGCATGTCTGTGCCAGTGTCTGTGATTGTATGGGGGGCAACAGCGTCCATGGCATGGAGGACTTTGTGTGTGGGAAGACACTTAGGGGGCATTTACACCAGGATAGTCCAGGGGACCCGGCTCGATAGGTCAGGGATTTCCGAACAAAATTTCTTTTTGGTCTGGTTTGTGTTAAAACTGCACTTAGCTCAAGCGGATCAAGCTACCTGGACAACATCATAGTTAAAACAACTGCCGGCTAGGGGGGTCATACTCCAAAAATCAACCACTGATTAACGATAAAAAAGCAGGAAGAAGGAGAAAACTGGGCACCTGGATTGGCCAGGACCAAAAGAGGAAATCTTTCTGCTTCCACCGGCTCCTTCACTGCCAGTAAACAGAAACAATGGAGCCATGCAATGCATATGATCGGCTGTCCACGAGACATTTTATAATTCTTTTTTTTTTTTTTTTTTTTGCTGTTTTGACCACACGCTATTGACTTAGTTTTTCCTCCTACCCAAACAATTCTCTATATCACTTCTCTCTTCTTCTTCTTGATGCTTTATCATAGTTGGCAGACGTCACTTCCTTTTTGGTCCACTGGATAGTCTATTTGCAAGTGAACCGAGACCCCTGGCCTTCAATCAGACCAGATTCCGTTTCTTTGATCTGCATCAGAGTGTGGCTGGTGTTCTTTCCTTTGTTTTTCCAAGCACAAACTATATCCTATCATTTCAAAGGAACATATTGACTATTTGGGAATGTCAATTACCTTTCAAACCCTCAAAAAGGTACACATAGCTACCTTGAGGTCCAATTGTGAGCTGTAAAGAAGTCTAGATTGTACCCTACGGGGCAGAAATGTACTAATCCAGTATCTCATTTACCAACAGTGTATTATTGTGAAGAAAAGAATAAGACAACAGTATCCATGGACTGTTGAGAAGCTGAAATCTTGGATTCAACAAGAATGGACACAGATTCCTCTGAAAATTAGTAAATGGTCATTTCAGTTCCCAGATCATACAAGAATCTCATGAAAGGGGAAGCTGGTGGGACACAATAGTAATAAGAATTAATCCAAACTTTGAAAATGTGTTGCTGCATCAAATTTTAGAACGATTTCGGAAAATATCCACGTTTTTCTGGAAAAGATTTTAAACTTTATCCAAAGAATGACTTTATTAATAAGTCAGAGCCTGAAAAAGTAAATCATTGGCATATTTGGGAGGAAAAAAACTTTATTTCAATTAATTTTAAAACGAAGTGAGAAATGTCTTTACACAGCATTTGATAGTTTATGAAGATAAACAGCTCTTTGACTCTAATCTTTGAACAGAGGCCAAAAGACGTCCTCTCTACACATACGGATGAATTTTATGGCTTTCGTTGCGCAGATTTGTTGATTGATGTCCTATTTTGCCACCAAGCTGCACTGAACTGACTGAACCGGGCCCAACCCGGTTCGCTGTACTTGACAACTGCCATTGTGAAGGATGGCAACCACAATGAGCAGAAGTCTGGGAGTGATATTGTAATCTGTCAATGTCAGCCTGTTAAAAAAAAAGAATAAAAAAAGGAAATGGCTTCGAAGAGAGATGGAAAGTATTCGTCGTGACCATGAACTGTTGTAGACAGGTGACTTAAACTCTATAATCTGCCTGAATCCATGAAAGGCAGTTTTTTTTCCTCCCTCCTGTGTGAGCGACAATCTCTTGGTGTCGGAGCTAAGCCCAGGCTTAACCTGGTGCCCCGGCGGACTGTGGAACATCTGAGCACCTGATCCTGGCATTAAAACCACTGCTGCTCAAGAATCTCATAACGCAGGCTAATTACTGGCTCACTGTAGAATCACTTCTCTTGGCTTTGCAGAGGAGGTGTAAAGACAAAACAAAACATAACACCTTTCTTCTTGTGTTAGAAAACAAAGGGGATTTCTGTGAGATGAAGAATTTTTTGTACTTCTGGGTAGCTTCCATCTGCCAACGATTCGCCACTTCTACCACGTAAAGCCTGGAAACAACTCCTGCACAGCTTCTTTCTGGTATCGCAGCAGTAAACAATTACACATCAACCTCTCCACGAGGCCTTTTAGACAAATTTTTTTATACCTTTTTTTTTTGCCCCCTTCACGCTGCTAATCAAAGGTGTGATGGGATTCACAGGAGGACTGAATGTCCTTTATGAAGCAGGATTCCTTCCTTTAAAACTTAATAGACCAGTGGACTGCAGAGGGAGGAATGCAGGGTAATGTAGCCATCAACTCTTCTTACACATCTCAGATTAGCTTTGCAGCCTCCAGCTAAAGAGGTCTCATGAATCTGCTATCTTTAGATCAAGAAGAAACAATAATGATGGGAGGTATTTATAGCAAACGGTTTGACTGAACAGATATGAAGTTCATTCATTTCCACAACATGACTGGTTTGATGGTGTGCTTGATCATATTTTTTTCAAGTAATGAGAAGATTTAAACGGATTCTTTGGCTGCAAAATCTGTGCAAACATCCTTTCTCACACACACACACACACACTGTCCCATCAGTCTCGTTCATTCCTCATACATTTGGCTGCCTTTTGCCATTACCCTCTTCAATATTCCTCTCTTCGTTGCCCTTGCTCATCTGCCTCCTCCTAGACACTGAAGCGTGATCAATATTTTTGTCATAACTCAGGGGAGTGTCACCTCTCTGACGACATTAAAATTCCTCGCTTAGTGCAATACAGTCCCTGTCCAAATTCCCTGGCTAGGAAAGGATTACCTGGAATACTAAAAGAGCCAAGAGACCTTCCTCAAGGGAAGGATGTCCACTCACTCCAGCAGATTTTTGCGCCTGGATCTTTTTTAGAGAGTCACAATGTTAGAGGAGGAGGGTGTAGATATTACAGTTTGGATTTCAGAGAGGCAGCTGCAAGTGTTGTTTGTAACTGAGCAACCCTGAAGTCCACTGGGAACTGTGTTAGCATCAAAATTCCGGTGCTAAGCTAGTGGAAACATATTCTGTGTTTGCAGTGTGAAGCCCTGGACTGCACCTTTGCCATCTGTCATTCCCTCCAATCTCCTGCTGTAAGCAAATCAGTCCAAGTCTGTCATCCATTTGCAATGCTGCCTTCTCTTCCTTTCATTATTTCTTCCTCCTTCTCTCCCCTGCTCCCTCGCTCATCCATTTTTTCCCCCCTGCAGCCATTCCTCCAACCCACACTCATTACCTTATGCCCATTAATCCCATTAAGTAGCCATTAAACAAGTGCTGATAACACCAAATGAACGTCAAGCTCTGACAGCTAATAACTACCGTCCCCTCGTTCCCTCCCCAGACACATTCAACCCTGGCAAGGAGAGAAAGAGATGCAGGGGGAAAACAAGGAAGGAATCATACAACATAAGTGCAGCTATGTGCAACAACAAGTGATCCAGCTGTGAAGAAAGGGGAAACTGAGGAGGTGGAGGGAAGAGGAGAAATATGGCCTCCCAGTATATTTACTCGTGTCCACTTGTTCAGACAAGAACTGTGCTCAGCAGTAAAGTGACACAGCGCTGGATTTTCAGAAGGGTTTTTTTTCTTTTCACGCTGATCATCACGGGGATTTAAGAGTAAAGGGAAGGAGGGAGCTCTGCCAAACCATCCGAGGGAGCAGCATGAAATAAAAGGATTGCAGCTGAGGGAGGAAACTCAAGCTAAGGCAACTACTGTGGCTGTTCAGAGTGGTGCTGCAGATGAAAACCTGCTGAAATAGTAAGAGCCACACTGACTTTAAGGATGGCAATGCATTTGGGGTATTTTCTGGCACTGATTCCTGCCTTGCAGAGAGGGGTGGGGGGGTTACATAGTGGTAGTTAGCTCTCTAGCAGCCCATTTCTGGTCAAGCTTAAGATCTCTAGCTTGGTCCTGGACGTTGTCCTCGCTGCTGCTGTGCTGAGCTTGAGTGATGAGGAAGGACAAGGTTATGGCAGAGAGGGAGAGGGGAGTCGCAGCTGTAGTGTGTGCCATTCATCAAGTGCGTGCACACACAAGGGGAATCGCACAAACACAGACACCAACAAACACACCTTTCCGTCCCTGGTTCTCGCCCCCCCCACCCCCCCTATCTCTCACTCTCATACACACTCATTTATCTGTACAGCACCATGTGGCCATTCATTACACGGAGTAGCAGATCAGAAAGGCCTGGTGATGCTGTTTGAGGGGCTGAACAACATCCTCCGGCTCTGTGAGCTCAACCGCTGCCAGCCCACCTGGTCAGCCAGGTCAAAGGGGTCCAATTTGTATCAGGGATGAGTGGGATGGGTAAACAAGACTTGAATACAGAGAAAGCACGAGGAAAGAGTGAGCAGGATGGAGGTTAAAGGAAGAGGAAAGGGGGGGGGGGGGGTCTCTGTCTTCATGACCTTTTCTTTTTTCTGAGAGAAAATGAAATTCCAGGGAGAGGCTGGACATGTAGGAAAAGATAATAACCAGCAAAAAGACGAAAGTAAATGTAAGGAGAACACAATGACAGAAGGAACAGATTAAATTTAAGCAAATTAAATTAAAAAGCAATGAGAAATGTAGGAGCATGACAGGAATAAAGAAGATCACAGAAGTGAAATGGACAGTGGTAAAGAATATTAGATAAAGGACAAAACAGAAACGTTTTGGTAGTTTGAGGAGCAGGAAACATGAATGAGTCAGTTAATGAAGGATGGTGGTTAAAAATGGGAGGGGAAAATACTATTATAAGAATGACAATGCAAGGGGAGACAAGGAAAGAAAGGATGAACTCATGGATTATAAATGGCTTGTCCTGAATGTGTCAGGAGTGTTTCCTCTCCTTTCTCCAATGGAGGAACCTGCTAAATCAATTGGAAGCTTTTTGCTCACACAGAGGACCTCCGAGTCATGATCACTGTAATTTCCTCTCATGCTGGTTATTCGTAGCTTTGGGCGAATCTCATCTCTTTCCTCTCACGTTTTTTCCTCCCACGCCATCATTCTACTGTTGCTGCACGACACAATTAGCAGGCCTGGTGCTAATCTGATGAGTGTGTAAACTGTGTGGGCAGAGAAGATGAGCAATCACCTTCAATTCAAGGAAACAACTGTGAATAAAGTAGTTTCAACGTTGAAGTTTTCAAGCGTTTTAAATGTTGAACATCCTCCATTCTTACTTTCTGCTATGTGTTACAGAGACAATAAACGTATAGATGAAGTTTAATGTATTTGTTCAGAGACCCAGTGCCCCTGCAGAGCAACGTGTGGGCATTTCTCAGTTAAGGTGGGAGTCTGGCTAACCTTGGCCACAGGAAATCCTGGCCATGCTTTCCACAGACTTCTAATTCTACTTTCTTATGTTAAAAGGATTTAAACTTTGCATTTATCAATTTTTTTAAATGGGGTTGTGTGAAAGTGTTTTTGAGTAGGTTTCTTCTGCAAACTCGAGAAACTTCTACCAATGGATTTTTGCCCTTTGACTGCGCCAAATTAGTCGAAACTAAACATTTAAATGAGCAGCAGTAATGTCAGGATCATGTCTGAATCTCTCCTGCTCTGAGGACTTTCCAACAGACATGTTTTTTACTTGATTCAAGAGAATTCAAGAAGCTAACAGAAGTTTTGCAAAAGCACATAAACAGTGAGTGGAAGGAGAAGGGCTTAAAACTGGAGGGCAGGATATTTGTATGCACCGCAGTGAATAATGTCTTTATTAAATGAATCATGTGATGGATATGAGACCTGTACTGGGTGCACTTCATCTCATGCTTCAGCCACATCTCGTTTTGCAGAAAAAACTAGAGGAATACTAAACTTGAGAGTTATTTCTTTACTGTGAATAAACAAGGGTGGTGATGACACTTTTCTAATCAAACCCTGTGACATCGAACTTTCTTCATAAATCCAGAATGTCACTGATCTGAAATGCAGTTTGATCTCATTGTCACTGTTAAGCTGTCAGTTGACTAAGACACGGCGAGAACTGTTGCACTTTCAGAGATCTTTGTGCCTCCCGAGCGAATGCCGTGCTGCAACTTCTTTATGCCTTTTCCTCAGGAGTTTACTAAGCAGCAGAGCTGTCAAGCTGTTTATTCCATGAGTGTGATTAATGCAGTGGTGTAGTTAGCTGGTAGGGGGACAGGCACGCAGGCATAAAGAAAAACTGCATGAATGAACAGAGTCAGAGAGCTCAAGCTTTTCCTGCTCTGTTGACCTGACAGCCACGACAGAAGCTGGAAATTCATATCAGGCTCTGTCTGCTAACAATAGCCCCTGACGCAATTACCCAAACAGATTATATAAAGTCAGGCTCATCCTGCTGAATATGCACCTTCATCACAAATCATCCCTCACAAATTATTTAGCAAAACAAAAAACAGGGTTTATTAATAATTTATAATTATTTATTATATAATTCAGTCATGGGTTGTAATTATTCAGTGCATATATTCCACTCCGCCAGACTTTCATCTGCATTTAACCTTTTATTACATCATGTGCAGAAAATAAATAAATTAAAAGCTATAAATTCTTCTGACTGTCTGTTTAAATCCTGATCTGTAAAGGTCGTTGCAGCACTAGCTGGGTTGTCGCCATCCAGAGCCAAAGAGAAATCGTATTTTAAAAATAGAAATGTTGCTAAAACTGACTTCCGACAAACACCTGAGCAAAAAAAAAAATCTCTGCACGTCAAGAGGGACAAGTGGTTTCAGCTGTTCTGCAGCCACAGCAGGTTTAATAATACCCACTTAGTCACAGTGAAACTCCTCCACTCTGCTCAATTCTGTCCTGAATTATCGGAGAAATCCCACCTATAAAGATCACCATATAATGCAATATACCATTACGGGCTCAGCAGAGAAAGAACGCTCCTCAGCAGCACTCTTTCAGACTCTGCATCTCTTTGCTCAGTGAACAAAATATTAGGACACACTTTAATTTAACCTGTTAAATCTTTTTTTTCTTTTTAAATTAAGAGCTGCAGACAAGTTTTTAAACTGCATCCTGACCTGATGCAGGCAGCAACTGGAAATCTTCTTTTTGGTGTTTTGTTTATTTATTCTTTTTTAGGTTTGTATAAAAACAAACTTAAATCTCATCTAAAAGTCTTCTTGTGAATTTTTAACTACTTGGAGTGAAAATAACGAGCACAACTACAGCAAAATGAGGACGATGTCAAGGATGGCCATATTATGATCATTCATAAGAATTGAGCATAGATCTGGTAGTAAATGATAAACTGGAGATGATAATTACATGGGAGGGTGGAGTATCTCATGGATACAATTTATTTTTTTACATTAATGAGCTGATAAATTAAACAGCAAGAGGAAAAATTTCCATCCACTTTGTTATGTTTAACATAATTGAAATAAAACACCTGAAGCCATCAATCAGTGACATCAGTTTTGAAAAGCACGACGTGAAACCATTTCCAGTTTTGTTCCTTCGACTGGGCTCTGAAAGTTTTGTTTTTCCCAGTTTCAGATCCTTTTTTTTTCTTTTTCTGCGAGGTGCTGTGTAAATTCAGTCAAACTTTTATTATCAGGCATTTGAATGAACATGGACGTTGCCTCAGTTCTGTAGTGTTGGGAAACTTTATTCAATTCCAGACTGCCTTCCTAAAGTGAGACAGTTTAACATAGAAACCTCTGACATGTGTCTTTATGGGGGCTAACATTCAGGGACAGGTCACTGCATATTATATATTGTGATCATCATCATCATTAGACATCATATTCGGCAGCACGCTGGCAGGAGGGAGGCACATTACCTTGACCACCAAAACAAGCACTCAGGATATTGTGTGGATACCAAGGAATGTAGCCAACTAGCATCACAATAACTACAGGTACTCTAAAGTGTTAATGGGAACATTTTGCCTTTTTTATTTCAGCTTTAAGTGCAGGCATGGGGACTTGAAAACAGGATCGGGGATATAACACCTGAAATAGACTAATTCTGTCTTTAATAAGTTGAACAATGGGTAGAATTACCTTTGTTCCACACTGCAAAGGGCAAATAAAAGAGATCAAGAGATTGAGAACAACCAAAAACATGGAGATGATTAAACAGAGCACAGAATTTTAGCAACACTAATGTAGGAACTTTTTTTCTCTCTCTCTTTTCAGTAAAATCAATAAATACAAACCTTTTCCTTGAGAAAATCTTTGCTAAAATGGTATTTACAGACATGAATAAAATGCAGGAATAAAATGTATTTTCAGGGTAATGTTTGGCTACATTCCTGCCTTATCCGACTGAGTCTTGGTGGCAACTCCTACCTTTAAAATTGGGCCGGATTCTGGCGTCGTAACCCGAAACTTTACCCATGAGTTTGTCCAGAAACTCAGATGGCGGCATCGGGGAGGCGGCTTTCCTCGCCGCAGCTTCTTTGGATGCTGCCAAGCTGGAAGACATCAAGAAAAATGTGATTAGAGACAAAATGTTTGTAGAGAAGGTGCTGCGGTTATAAAGAGAAACAGTGAAGGGAGTCAATACTACAGAAACAAAAGTTCCATTAGATTTTTAATTCACACAGACAAAAAAATTAAGTATGCACATGAACATCTGGAAATAAGTTATAAATCAGGGATGTTCAATTCCAGTCCTGAAGGGCCACTATCCCTTAGGTCTTAGCGGTTTCCCTGCTCAAACACACCTGACAGGAATGAACAGATTATGAATGGGCTTGTGCAAAACTTGAGCTGTTCGGGAGATCCATTTAATTTGAATCAGGTGTGCTGGAGCAGGGAAATATCTGAAACCTGCAGGATAGTGGCCCTTGGGGACTAGAACAGGACATTCCTGCTATAAATAGTGCTGTGTTTGTGGGATTAAATGATATATATA
>JBBBVU010000007.1:6220965-6239116 GCA_037177055.1 Atherinosoma microstoma | reverse complement strand
TATATATGTGTGTGTGTGTGTAAGTAAATATTCTTAAATAATTTTCTTTTGATGGCATCTCTGTAAATCTAATCTATGTCTATATCTGAGAAATGGTTTCAGTTTCAAATAATCCTGATTGTCCAAAGCATTTCCTAACTTCTGAAACCCAAATTGACATTCCAAACAAGATTTCACCCTCCCAAAAGGTCATGACTTTTAAAATCTCTTAAAAAACAACTTCTTATCTGCAAGAAAATTTTACTAACTTTCTGATAATCCTCTTCTCCAAGTTTGTATGAGCATCCTGACGTTTCAAAGTTGGTCTCCTAGAAATGATGGCAAGCTCACTTTCCAAGACTGTTCAAAACATCCTGAGTCTCTGAGATGTCCACTATTTATAAGACAGTATCATTTTTCCAAAATCTGAAACTTAATCATGTCCTTACTATAAGAACACTGACACATTGTATTTTTCACAATGGCATCTACTCCCCTTCACAACTTTACACATCAGTGATATTTAGGTTTGTGTTAGGGACCGCTCATCCCGCATAAAGTGTCATTTCTTTGTTTAGTCTTTCAGTATTTGAAAGTGAACTGACTTTGTTTTAAGCCTGAATTCTACGGACCTGTGAATTTACAGTGGGAATGAATTAGCAGCAACTTGTAGTGCAGTTTTAATTCATTATTTCATTGCATCACTTCTTCGTTCGCCTGGAGAAAGAACATGCAGCATTATGATCCAGACTATAAATAACTTTCTGTAGTGACCCATTTTATCCAACTACAGCGTAGAAATGAGCTTTGTTAACAAAGGTGACTCCGGAAGAACTCCAAAACCTGTTTGTGTTGATTTTTTTCTCTGAACTAATTAACAACGGCTGAAAAAGGAGAATTAGTTGCTTTGTCTTGTTAGCCACATAATAAATGACCAGTCTCATTTTACAAGAGTTTGGATTCTGTAAATAAAAACAAAGTTATGACTTTCAGATCTTATAAATATATGTTGCTGCCATCAAATTAAAGATGGGCTAATATTTCTCATGAAATAGTAAGATGTCCCACTTTTACTGTTTGGTGTGTTTTTTGTGGGTTTTACTATAAATAACAGATGCTATCTTTTTTTCCTGTCTAAATAGTAATATCTTGCTTAAATCAGATGCAGCAAATCTCCCTTTGTTCCACTGCTCTGAAATACAGAGGTGATAATAAGCCAGCATTTTGATGTGGGGACAAAAGTGTGAAACTTTGTTACTGGTTGTTTTCATATAACTCTGTGGTTTTTAAATGATAAGATTTTTTAAAATCATTTCCCTAGAGAAATAAAACTTTTTGTTAAGCCAGTGGTTCCCAAAGTTTTTTTGAATGACCCCTTTTTATTGACACCAATAATTGTTGAGCTCCCCCATTCCACCACCACTTCCACCTGCACCCCAACACTTGTGAAGAAATGCACATTAAAATAATACTGTTTGGCAGAGAGATAGTCTGGTATCTTTAGTTTATTGGCTGCTACTTCAGTTAAAACCTTATCAGTGGAGGAAGGAAGTATTAATTCCTCTGCTACAGTCTGAGGCTTTTTAGACCAGTGAACTCTGCACACTACTTTATATGAGGTGAGCTGAGCATTTGATGAGATGGATGCTGCTTTAGTAAAACAACTCTATTTACAAAAGCTGAGAAGGTCACTTCTGAATTAGTAAAGTGGCTTTTCTTTTTGTTCAGGATGAGACGTTCCTAAGGGCCATTGCAACTTGTTTACCTCATGCTGTGAGATTCTAATATTTTGAGACTTATGATGCACTGGTATCTCTTTGTTAAGCACCACTGCACTGGTCAAGACCAGGACCAGATACACTACCAGTCAAAGGTTTGGACACTCCCATTAAATCCAAGAGGAAAGTGTGTCCAAACTTTTGACTGGTAGTGTAAGTCTTATCATATTTTCTCGTCTTTGTTTTTGGTTGTTGCAATGCCTGTTGTAGATTCATCATCGTTTATCCGTTATAACTTTAACAAATTGGTTAATGCTGGAAACCATTGTGTGAAGTCAACATGAGGTTTGTAAAATGTGGTAGAAATTACCATTTCATCCTAAGCCATTACGGGCCTGATCTACTAAGTTCCCAATTTGCGTGTAGTAATTTGCCCGTGCAACCTAGAATTTTGCAAGTGGGACTGTATCACAGCCTCACAGCAAGAAGTTTGCTGGTGCGAGCCTCGGGAGGAGTTTGGACTGGGAGAGGTTGCTGGTTTGAGCTAGGGAGCGGTTCGAGACAGTGGCCTTTCTGTGCGGAGTTAGCATGTTCTCCCCTGATGCGTGGGTTTTCTCCGGTTACTCAAGCTTCCTCCCACAGTTCAAAAGCACTCTAAATTCTCCCTAGTAGTAAGTGTGTGCATCAATGGTTGTTTGTATTTCTGTGTTGGTGATGAAATTAATTTACTCCAGAGATATAGAAAAGAAAAACTCATCCGGGTCACTTTGACCCATGTTATGTATCAAAAAGTTAAAGATGCTCTGACATCTACTACGACGTGCGTTTTCTGTGACACTGCAGTGAGGCTTTTATATAAACTCAGGTTGAATCGTCGTGTTTGTTGATAAATTAAAGAATGAAAACTAAATGTTACCTCCACCGATCATAAGAAAATAGTGTGAATCAGACTGATGTGTCTGCACTCCTGAAGAATTGGGCTGTTTCCGCTCTCATGCATAGGGTGCAGCCAGTTTGCACTTGCTTTTCAGAAGTGTTAAATATAGGTGCGGAAACAGCGACCAGACTTTCAGTAAATCACTACTCCTCCCAGTACTTTGCACGTTCTGGCAGAAACACCCCCACTGCATATTCATTCAAGGCAAACGTGCTAAATGAAGTGTAGGTGTTATTTTGCGTGTGTAACAGGCGTAATCCTCAATGCGCCTCTTTAGTAAATCAGCTGCAACATGTCTTTGCATGTCCTGTCAAGTTTGCACATGTTTTAACACGCGCAAACCTTTGATGGAGCCGACCCTATGTTTTTAAAGTCTAAAACTAAATGTGTGGTTACAGTCTTCATATAACAGTGATGAGTTAGAGCAAAAAATTGAATAAAAAACTAACTTGCTACTTTTCTTCACCACCCCTCCAGGATGTTATTTCATGATCATAAGTTAACAGTCCAGAATGATGTGTGTTGGATTTAAGTTGTAATACTGCTACTGTCAGAGTATGAAGACATCAGGGACATCTCAGGCACATCCTGGAGATATTACAGCCTTTCTCAGAACTACAATACTCAATACTCATGGTAACGGGGGGTAAGTGCAGATGGGTTAATAAACCTTTTGCACCCATGTGGATGTTTGAAAAGGTGGTTGGAGGAAGAGAGTTGGAGGTCTTGTGGATGATGATTATTTCTTCCAAATTGTAGTTTGTTAAAATATATAAAATTCCAATATGACAGTCCATCACAGCAGTGACTGGTCTATTACTTATTTCAAATTCAGCTGGCACAGAAGTCCTGGTCATTCACTTTACTGATCAAAACCTCTTTGAACGTTTGAGCCAAAACATGACTCATAAAAATGCATGGAAAGAGATTTATGGCCTAATGGGAATTTTTTCGACACACACGTCTTATTCTGGGTCTGCCTAATCCAAACTTTACAGAGAAGTTTGTGGACTATGTTTCCGAGGAATAATTCATTGTGGAGCTGGAACATTTTCACTTGGCAGCACTCAGATGTCAAACGAAGCAGCAGCTAGTCTCAGACAGCAGGACGTCATCTGAGCTCAGGGTATCAATGATTGAAAACACCCCAAATTATTTTCCTGTGAAGGTTCAGTTAAGGCTAGAAAGTGGAAAAACATCTCATTCTGTTCTGTTTAATGAACTATTCAGATTTATTCCATTTCAGATCGTTTGTGAAGTGAACTAAATCTTTATCTGACCAATCATGACTAACCATGAATGCAACTCAGATAGAAAGTTGAATATAAGAATGAAGATTATGCAGCCATTCGTCATAACTTCCGATGAGCGCGGGGGAGGAGAGCACTGCTGCTGCATTAATCTCACATAAATTAAAATGACACATGATACAGTCGATTGCGTTTAAATTTTCACCTTCTTAATGTAAAACCTCTAAGCGTGACTTTCAGTATGGTAAATCGTGTCGTACAGCATGATGAATAGTGCCATTAGCAATTCATAAACACGTAATGCAGTCAGCATGTTGCTTTATCAGGAAGCTGCTGATTAGAATCGTAATTCCCCCAGGTGAAAATGGGAATCATGGAGGAGCCATGATTGGAAAATTAAGTAAAAGGGGACAAATCCCGAGTAGATTGTTTTCTCACAGTGTATTTGTGTACACAAACACACTCAAGTAAATCACAATTCTGCATGAATACACATTACTTCTCGATGCAGAACCGTCCATGTCCACACACAACAGATTTACATATGCATAAAAACACACACACACACGCACACACACAAAACAGGTTGCTACCAACTGTTTTAGGCCACCATGCCCTGTAAGGTCACCAGGTAACAGACCAAATGATCTCCTAAAGCTACATGTACACACAAACAGAGTCTGTGGGGCCACAGTACAGCTTTAAATGGTGACAATCATCATTATACTGCTAATGATAATATAATGATCTTAACTGAGGACATTAATGACAGTGATGGATTAAGTTAATGCCAGTTCCCTGCTGAATAGTAATAAAGAGAATAAACATGCTGGATGTGTTGTCTATGTTTTGTTTTGTTTCTTTGCTATTTCTTCTGCAATTAATTTTAGTTTTCAGCAAATCAGCATTTAACCAACATTTAAGCATCATCTCTGAGGGCTATGCATTGTAGATTTTTTGGGGAGGCCATTGTCTGTCCATCAGCCTTGCAATTATATCTGTATACAGGGGCTGAGAGCTATGCTGAGTGTAAAGAGCAATGTGCTGATACACTTTGAAAATGTACAATCATACTATGTTGGGGTCACATTCCCTTCATGTCACATGGCTAACAACAACCTATGACAATAATGTTTTAAGAATGTGGACAAAATGTGCCTAAAACACGATTGCTAATGAGTCTGGGCTCATTACAGCCACAAGCTGACACCAGAGTGAGGACTTTCTATCTATTAGCTGTATCTTCTATAAATAATTCTGGAGGGAAGAGCACAACTGCTGCTTTGATCTCTCAGATATAAAAGATATATCATCAAAATATAAAGTCAAAGATCCTCTTTATGCATTAGATGAGGCAAAAGTTTTAGACTTCTTGCTTTCTAAAAGGGCCCTGATGAAAGTTGATTAAACGGTCTTCTATTCATTTATTTGTTACACAAACACAGAAAATATTTGCATTGTTAGCTTGAACCATAGAAGCTGTTTAATCCATGCTGTCACGTTAGATCTGTTGACTATATCTGCATAAAAAAGAAAAATTTGTGTTGCTAGATTGAGGATGTACTGCTGAAATAATGAGCCTCATACAAAGTTAACTTTTTCCTGTTTTGTTTGTTTAAAAAAAGTCAATTTTGTATAAAAATGATTAGCCTACTGGTAAAGAAGATTTGTGGCTTGTGTAAAGCAGGTATTCCCTTCAGAGAGTATGGGTTAAAAGAACCGGGGCTCACATATACTTTCACCTTTTTGAATCAACACACCCATGGCCTTCACTTATTCCTCTAAAAGGGCAGGTCAGTGATGAACACATGGTGGCACAGACACAGTCAATGACTGTTTATTGGGCTGTCTTGTTTCTGAACAGTCTCTGACACAGTAACTAAACCTCATCTTAAATAATCAAATACATTGGTTTGATGGGTCATTTACTGAATAATTCAGCTTCAGGGCTCCTGCATGTTTGTCCTCAGCAAACACAGTCTGATATAAAGCTGCTGTGGACTACCTCCAAACAGCAGATAAACCAAACTGAAGGGTGGAGAAAGGAAAGCATCTAGCAGCACAGGAGCCAAGTGTATATTTGATTTGTTGTCATCAGGTAGCCACAATAATTCATCTGTTACGCTTCTTTTATTGCTGATGTGGAAATAAGCAGCTGATTGGTATCTGACTAAACGAAGGGGAAATGGTTCGAGGCTAGGCTTGCCCAGTAGCACCATGCTAACATGTTGAGAAGCATGACAATCCATTTGTTTATGCTGTCTGGGATTTTTTAGATAAATATAATTTGGTTAACACAGCGAGCACACAGAGAGTACACAACCACAACAACAGTCTCTGATGTCGAAATCTGTATATCATTAGTGGAATTTAGTCTATAGGCTACAACCTGAAAATTGTTTGAAGTGAAAATAATAAAGGTGTAGATAATTGGCAAATCCAGCATGAGAAAAGCTATTTCTATCTTAGTACAGCAATAAATATGAAATGTAATGAGACAAAAATATGACAGAGACAGTGTCAGTCTCCTGTAACTGATGTTATTCTAATTCAGTCTTAAGCGAGCGATGGCTCACGGAGCGTCCACGGCTGAAGGATGAGGCTGTGCTCTCTCTGCTTGTCTCTGCTGTTAAATGATGACAGTGATGCTGATGATGTTGTCATGATCATAAATCATAACACAGATAATTACATTAGACGCATCATGACTGATGATGTTGATGATCGGACTGAAAAGTTTAAGTGAACATCACATTACGAATGCTGCCCCGGCTTTTGATGAATGTTGCATCGATGGTTGCATGTTTTTTGGTATTAGCCGCTTAGCATGCTAAATGTCTAATTTTTCTCTCTTAGTGGTTCTTGTCAGATGAACTCTATAATAGTATTTTTGTCCTTATGAGTAAAAGGCTATTCTTCATTATCCTGTTTTTCTTTTTCAGGAGAATTTAAAGTTTAAATGAACAGAAAACAGGATTGTGGGCTTCCCTGACACATTGCATCAGCTCAGAGGAGTTTTTGTTGCTATCATCTACACAGAGGATCCAACTACAGTTTGAGGGAATGACAACTTGATGTCAATCTTGTTTTGGACTTTTGCTAACGTCCTGTACACATTAACATGAGTATTTTGATAACCCACAGATTTTTCTATGAGTTTGCACAAGGGATATATCTATATCACAACTTAGATCGTGATATGATATCAATTCAGTGGATAACAATCACAAATTCTGCCACAATTAGATTAGATTCAAGATCAAGTGGAGATCAATGAGATCATTTAACAAGATCATATAACAATCTGATTTACCCTTTCAGCCCTTTAAGGGCTGAAAAACATTACAAACATTATCACCTTCTATACAAAATTTTAAAAAAGCAGGGGTGTTTATGTTTTTTTTAACTGTTGCACAAATTGTAGACCCTAATGTTCACAAAACATGACCGAAAACACATTTTAGTGAAAACATTAATGTTTAGTAAATGATTTTGTTGCTCAAGGTGATCATTAACATGGCATTATCATCCGTCAAACACAAGGGGACAAAAGCAGTCGAAGATAGAAATTTCATATTTCTCCTCCATTTTACAGCAATTTACTCAGGCAAAGTAACAGAAACAAAATGGTTGACATTGGGAATACATTATTTCAGGTCCCTAAATGTCCCTAAACACCAAGAACATGAATATAGACCTTGTTATTCTGGAGCAATTCCTCAATTGGTCAGGACTTAAGGGGTTAACACAATCACTGCCATTCATATTAAATCACAAAAAAGCAACTACAAGTTGCTACTTACAAACAATTACTGTATTGGGGTAGATTGGTACTTTAAATTCAGATTCATACTCTTAGGTCATTCATCATTGAATCAATGTATAAATGTCAATCAGTGTATAATTATATCCCTAGTTTGCACATATCGCCACGTGCACAGTTTTCAGAACTTGATCTGAACTGTTTAAAACCGTCTAACATCTATTTCAGGACAGGAAAACCAGGAGCTTTGACATGTGACATCAAATCGTACTCAGCTATTCTTTTGTGTTCACATAAAACATACACTCTACTGTCCTTTGTTTCTGTTGTAATGACAAACTTGGCCAAGATAGCGCTGGTGCAAACATTGCTAACAGATTTTCTTTTACATTTGCACAAAAATGCTCAGATCCAAGCCAACAATATTAAGAAAGGAAGCCTCAAAACACATTATGAAGGACACTGCTAACAAAATAATACTTAGACACAGAAGCTACATTTTCATTTGTCCTGATTTGTGGATGTAACTTTTGTGGGGAAAGGTGGACGAAAAAAACCCTTTTTACCAAATACCTGTGTTCTTGTGTACTTTGTGTTGGTCTGCCACCTCGTGACCGAGTCTGAGTCACCACCAACACATTTTTAAATTTGGAACACATGTTGATGGAGGCATGCTTTAGGCCAATCAGCGACACGATACATCAAGACTTAGAAGCATTTGTGGCCTTTATAAATCAGAAATTTTGACCTTTAGTTACAGACCTCCCATTTGATAAATCCAGCAGTTTTTAAATGTCAATGCACAAAGCCAACATGTGTCACACCTCAGGTTTTATCAAAAGAGAGCTGGAGATGTCTGAGGTGTAAGATTTCAGAACATATAACATTATACCAGGCACAGACGGGGCATTTTAATACCAAAATCAAAAGAAAAATCATGTAATCGTGAGAATGACACAGAGGTACACGGCAAACAGATTAAAAGGTCATCTGTCTGAGACAGTATCTGAGATGCTACGGTGATCATGTCAGACTGAAGTTCAGAATTATGAAATTAAAGGTGAGCAGTGGGATGACTGTTTTTCTGCCTCTCATCATCACAGCTTATCAGATAAGAAGCTGAACTGACGAGCAGAAAAACACTATTTACACTGGTGGCGTGTCCTTTAAATAAAATGTAATTTGATTTGATTCATTGAGCTACTAATGCGATGCTAAACCAGTAATGACAAAGCAGTTTATGAATGTCCTCTACTAGAAAGATTGATAATCATTCAAACAAACAAAAATGTAAATAAGAGATAAGAATGAGGAGCGGTTACGCATTTCTTTTTTTAGTGCTTTCATTTTTTTTTTTTTTAACTCCTGTGTGTCATCTGCAGACTTCCCTCTGGCCGTCCTTGTTGTCTTAACAGAAGGTCACGTGTCTTCGGGCCAACACTGCACTGCACATTATGTAAACACTCCTCTAAAGTGGAAAAATTGATTTTTATTTGGTGTACACACATAAATTTAAGCAAAAAGTTCAGAATCTATATTTTCTTCCTTCCAAAAGATTCAATGTACAATATTTTGAAGCTTAAAGAAACAGCTAAAACAAACCCAATATGCTGTATTCTGTATTATTCATTAAACACCCTGCTCTACAGAATGTTTTCCCATCACCGTTTACAACTGATGCAGCTCATACATCGCATTCTGCTGCAGAAAGATGAATAAAATTATTCAGAGCTCTCTCAATCCATCCGTTTTCTATACCAACTTAATTCAAATCATGGTCTGTCCCAGCAACCACTGGTTGAAAGGTGCGGTACACCCAGGTTGACACTATCACAGGGCCAACACAGAGATAAATTAGACAAAAAGGCTAATTTAAAATCCACATTTAACCTAAAATGGGTGTTTTGTACCAGAGCAAGTGCAAGGAACCTTAAATGCATGTAAGGGACATGCATTTAGGGTCCCTCCTTCCCCCTCCCCTCATGAGACGACAATGCTAACCACCTCACTTACTGTGCAGCTCGTAAACAGATTTATCCTCTAAAATTAATGTTGTAAATTCTATCTGTCTACTCAGCAGCTGAGCAGGAAACATGAGCAAGTGTGAGAAACCAGACAGAAAGCTCTGATCCTTACATCTGTAATTGGGATCATCTTTGCTGATTAAAATTACGGCGGCGCCTCATCGGGGACCGCCGGAGGTCTTCAGACATATCCAACATCAGACGGCGCTCCAGGGCTGAGCTGTGTGACTCACACACTGGCCTCACTAAAACGCATACATGAGTTATTTCTTTCAACTCATCATGGATAAAGCATCGCTGTTTGAAAGCTGAATCTCATGCTTTTATTTGCTGAAATGTCAAATATTCTATATTTATGGGAATTGATTTTTTTTGTCACCTGCAACAAGAAGTTCAGCATGTGAGAACATTGCCTCTATTCCCATCAATGTGTGTGAAGATTAAAGCAGCAATATATTGCCTCTTTAACTGAATTGCATTTATTAAAATCATGTGGAGCATGATTATGATAACTAAACAATTAGCTGGTATTACTGTAACTGCTGAGATTAAATCAATGGGATTTTTTCTATGAGTGATTATCCTGTTGTGATAATTGCCTACTAAGAAAATGCACAGTTGCTTCCTTCTTGTTGAAATCCATGAGGTTAAAGGGGCTGACTGATGAGAACCAAAAGACTGATAGGAATGATTTGTGGTTATCAATGGTTTATGAGGGACTAATATCCTCAAATATCAGCGGAGATAACCTAGAGAAAGGCATCATTATTGTGCCGCCACTGATCAGATAACGACATCTGTCTAACCTGCACAGTCAATGCTCATCAATCAGAAGACATCAGAGTTTTAAGGCCCATAACATCCGATTCCTTTCACTGTAACGGCAAATTAGGTGGATCAGAGATTATCTCTGTGCCAATAATTTCTGCCGCAACGTGACAAATCCAAGCTTAATCCTCTTTGCAGCGACGACAAGTGTGATAGGATCAAGCTCTTACAAAAAACTTTATTTCTGTTGTTCAGTGCAGCATTTGCTGCAGAGACGATACAATAAAGCATAAGCTGCGTGTGAAATGGCTCTCAAATTAGCATCGAACAAACACACTGCTGGGCTGATGACAACACAATATGATTAGTCACAGATTGGGATTACAGCTGCGTGTCCTCGACACAAAGATAATGTCTCCCGGACATGAAGCGTGGGACAACACTTCAGGCTGAATTATACTGACACCGGTGATTGTGAAGGGAGGCGAGTTCAGCTGTTCACTTGGCGCCTTTGAACAAAGCGTGACTTGATTCAAGCTCATTCGGTTGGTAGGAGCAAAACATTAGATTCTGTCACCTTTTTTAACACCTTCACCGGTGGAAAACAGATGTTTTGGTAAAAATTGTTTTAGTCAAAATTGATTTTAATGTCTGAGCAAAAGATCACCTGACATTTAAGCAAAAATGCATCCTAGAGGTTGGAACAAAAGATTTTTACTTAGTCACACCCTCCTTAATCTGTTAAAAAAAAAAAACTGCATTATAAATGCTTCTTCTGGAAAGTATCAGTTCATATTTGGTGAATTTTACCCATTTTTTTCTGCAAACATCCTCTAGTGCTGTGAGACTGAGGTATTCCTTTTGGGGTTTTCAAGTGTTTTTGGGATCAATTTTCTTATACCTTCAACATTTTTACAGAAGAGGTGGATTTTGCTTCCAGAAATTGCTGGTATGTAATTAAACCTATTCTTCCCTTGACCAGTGAAGTGTTCCCTGTGGCCAGCTGCACCAAAAAGCCCAAAAGCATGATCAATTCACTTTTGTGTTTTATAGTTGGAGAGGCTTTTTTATAGGTTGCCTATAGGTTCAACAAACACATTACGTTTTTTTCATTCAGGCTTGTAATTAAAATTTCAGTTTCCCTTGGGATCAACAAAGTATTTATCTATCTTTATCTCTATCTAATTATACATATACTCTGTTCTCAGTAGCCCTGCTTTTTTCTCTGTATCCACACACTGATGAACAAAGCTGGTTCTGTATGATACTTGACGCATGGGGATCAAACCCAGTAGACAACCACTCCTTCCCTTGGACTTTGGTTGAGTAATTCTGTGCCACTTTCACCGGACTTGTTGGTTCATTTGCAAACTTTCAATGCAGACTTCAGTGATGATTGACAATGATTCCACCCTGAAGGTATTAGCTGATAGTTTTGCTTATAACAATCTCCTGCTCTGTCAAGTAAGCCTACTTCAACTGCTACTCAGCTACTAAAAGGAGTTTAAAGATAATGTTTAAAGCCACACTATGTAACTTTCTGACCTTAATACTCTGCATCATGGAATCGTTTGAAGGCATAGTGACAACTATTATGTTCATTTCTGGAGCTGTCGAGGCCCAGCAGCGTCCCGAGGCTGAGAATCCGCACTTTACAACCTTTTCTTCCATGGACGCTGCGTGACTTTGCAGCCGAGTTTTGCTTTACACACGCGTCACACACTAGCAAGCAGATATCAACACACCGGCCGTTTTGCATGCACACTGTGGCTGATTCAGCAAAGACGTCCCAGTGGAAGTGAGGTAAACTGCTGTCAAATAAACTTGACTTGACTTCTCTTGAGTTGACAAAGAAAGAGAGAAAGGGACAGAGCAACAGGTAAGTCTTTTACTGGGTAGAGAGAGCTTACAGTACAAGTAGGGTACAAGATGGATGCCGAATTAGCTGTCGATCGGGGGCGCATCACTGAGAAAATCTGCAAACTTCTGTCATGCGTCTTTAAGGAGTCATGATGTCTATGAAACTTCACTGTGTACAACACATTTGTTAAGAAGCAAATTATTGTCTAAAATTTTAAGAAGTTATCTGAACTTCAATTTCATAAGTTTTTGCACAAGTTTTTACTTTTTACACTCAAAAAACTGTTTTAAACAAAACTAACTCACTGATATTTGTTGTGGTGCTAACACTCATTTACACTCAAACAACCATCACTCATCTAGCTGATAATAGTCACAGATATTTTAACCAGTCGTGTCCAAACTTTTGCAGTTACAACCAGGTTTCCATCAAGAATAATAAGGTCATCATTCTGATCTTATTTCATTATTTCAGGTTAAGAATGAAATGGTTAAGGGATTCCTGAGCCTAAAAAATCCACATATAGCTCAAACAACACACACAGCATAACCTACGTTAGACCCAGCTCATGATATTCTGGCCACGCATGACCTAAATAACGCTTACTACTGCTGTAGCACTGTAAGTGCTAACAGTAGCCCAGATTAGGTCCAAAGGTGTCTGCTATCTGGGCCAGATAACTTTAGAGAACTTCTCCAAGCCTCCAGAGATCTGTGGTTGAAGTCCAGCCTCAGCAGGATTGATTTATCCGTGTTTGCATTATACTGCTGCTTTTGGTTGGACTCAAAGAACCCTATCTCTCCTATCTATATCTCTGACCTCTGTAGTCGGGTTTCCATTTAGGATTTTGATCCATAATATAAAACGGAAAAAGAATGTATAAATTGAAAAAAATAAATTCTATTGATGCACTTAAAGATTTATACGCTTGCTTGAGCTGCATTTGGCTTCTTTTGAAGAAGACTTGCTGTGCATTAGGAGACATGGAAACACTTTAGCTAAAGGTTAAAATGATAGTCCCAGATAAAATGCAGTAACCATGATATTCCTAGGGATGAAAGTAATTCCTAAAGAGGAGCTCTCTCCATTTTCCCAAACAGAACCCCTGATAGGCCTTTACGGCCTCCCTATAATGAGACTGTACAACTCATTCAGTTTAGTCAATGGAAACATTTCTGATTCACATTTTCCTTTTCCTTTTTTTTCTCCATCTTTTCTTATGATCATCACAAGTTTGCTTCAATACAAATTTTTTCATGAAGAAGAAAACAAGTAAGCAACCTCCATAGTAACCAGCTCTCACCTCTTTCAATTGGAGCAATATAACAGGTTACTCATTTGATCATTTGGATTATAAAACCTGTTGAAGGCAGAAAAAACCTTACAGCTGCCAAGTGGAAGGCTTAATTCATCCCCTGTAGTTCCAGGTCCTGACCAGACAAGCTAAGCAGACCAGTCATGTGATCTGCACACAGACATAGGTGGTTGTCCTACAATAAAAGTCCGAATCTAAACCAAAAACCGTTATTTACTCACAGTGGTACAATGCTGAGTTTTACCTTCGTGTCTGTGCCATTTATGAATCTACTAAGAGTAAAGTTATATTTATAAAAAAAAAAGAAATTCAACCATATCCATCTCTGCTTTCACTGCAGAGCCAAACATCTGCCAGGTGTCTACATTTGCATAAATGCTTGCTTTAATAGATTCAACTGCTCCGCCTGCTTTACCCTAATTGTAAACACTTCACTCTGCAAATACATTTTCTGTGTTTATGAATTAATCAGTTTCCTCTCTGACCGTACTGCAGGAAAAGGAAACGCTTGTAGAGTGAGCACTGATAACTGTGGATGTTTAACTCACACCAGGTGCACACAACAGCAGGATAGCACGAGGCATGGATAACAGAGGGATTTCTGCACTGGCTCGCTGAAATGTTCTTTCGCTTTGATTTCTCACCTGAGCAGACAATCTTTCCAGCTGTGGCTTATCATGAAAGAGTTTTTCTAATATGATCTTCATGCTGCTAATTATGTGGCTCTTAGAGATCCATGTAACAGCTACAACCACGCAACAGCTATAAAGGTACTTGGAGCTATAATACGTTACAGTAGTAAAAGCAGAGGTGTTAATCGAATATGTAGAAAGGCTACAAAACATTTAAACCTTTTCACTGAGCAAACTACACAACGATGTCACGCTATAGACACCTGTGTTGTTTGTTACAGCTATGTTTCAGACCTCTGCCTAGGGAAAAATGTGATTTTGTGGAGCTGCAAACACCACAAAGTAAAGTATTTACTGAGATGTTGAATCAAAATGTACTCCATATCAAAGCAGTGCATACCATGTCTTTTTTTTTCTTCATTTCGATCTAATTCATAAAGGGAGATATTTCACATTAAAAAATGCAAGTGAATAATACTAAATGTAAATATGTGCAGAGTTAGTATTACTACTAATTTACATTTATTGTCCCTTGACAGGTCATAGACAAACCTTTAATGCATAATAACAACTTACAGACACAAACAAAGTGCACAGTGAGATGAGGTAGCTGAGAAGGTACTGGAATTAGTTACAAAACATTATGTTTGAATACTACGTGTTTGTTTCTGTATTCATCTCAGTGTTTGCTTACTCTTATGTTGGATTCATATTAACAAAACAATCAGTTTTGGGTTATAAGAAATTAAAGGGGGTTTTGCATAAATTTCAAAGATATGTGTTTGGAAAACTACAAGGTATCGTGCCAAAACAAGCAAACCATTTGGAGATGGTAGTTTTGAAGCTTTTAATGCCAAAAAAAAGAAGAAGAATTTCTTCCGTGTTAAAGAATATTCATTAATAGTCCTGCATTAGATTGAAGTGCAGAAACTCATTGCTAACGCACTTATGAGGCTGGATGGGCCACTACACCAAACATCACATGCACTCCAACCGAATCTCATGTGTCCACAGAGAAAAAAAAAATTACGTTTTAAAGTTTGGGTCAGCTGTAGCTCAGGAGGAAGAGCAGTCGCCTATTGACCAGAAAGTCCATGGTTTGATTCCCAGCTTCAATTCCTGACTACATGTTGAAGTGTCCTTGGGCAAGACACACTGAACCCTACTTAGCCTCCTAATGTGCCTATGGGGTGTGAATGTGAATAGAAGCACTTTGTATACATTAATATAAGTGCGGTATGAATGGGTGAATGTGACATGTAGTGTCTAAGCGCTTTTAGTGGCCAACATGCGCTTGGTCCCATGTGGTTTCAGATACACGGGCCCTATATGTGAAACCCATATGGGCAAACACAGGTGAGGCCACCATGGAAACTGTAGAAAAACCCACTTGGGTTCCTTATCTGCAGCCCAAATAAAACCCTTATGGGATGGTCCTCTGGTCCTGTATTTGATGTCTGGCTCCTGAATTGAATTGAAATCAAATTATGGTAGAATTTGTGATAGGAGCAAACACTGAATTGTTTTTAACTGAATTCTGAAGATCAAGAGTAAGATTTTAAACCAGCTATAACCAGCTTTGATAAACTATCTTTCAATGAAAAGGTGAAGGTGAGACACTGAGGTAATTTATATCTGTGGTTTACAGAAATGAACTACATCTGCATTTTACCCTTACAACTGGGTTGCATGTCAGCGGAGTAAAATCTTCCTCTTACACAAAACATCTGCAACAAAGCAGTTTTTACTGTGTTGCTAAAGCTCTAAAAGTCATTTACAAGCCAAATTTAAAAAAAATATGATCATCATTCCTCCTCCATATGTAAAATCTGCTTGAATAAACTGGAATAAGGACATAATGGGAAGAGGAGTCTCACAATCAAGCTATGTAACCGGCACATTCACCAATAGGCCTTTCCATCTGCCTTTTGTTGATAATATTCCCCCCTGAGCGTCCTCTTCTCCGGGTTTCCATGATCAAAGTTTGGATTTGCTTTAATTATTTCAGATCAATGCTGGCTGTGGCTACAGTGGAGACCCATGGCCAGTGCTGAGGCAGCACAGGAGAAGAAGAAAAAACAGCTGAGTCGTCCTTTGCCAGTGTCTCACATGCACACAGCAAGGAGAGAGCGAGAGTGTCAGAGAGGTGTGGGCAAATGCGAGGCTCCAATCATTAGCCCTAAGTGTTCCTCATTATGTTGCTAAAGCCTCTGAAGACCCCGAATCCCTAATTGATCTCATCCTGGCATTTAGTAACACTCAGGAAAGCAAAGGGCTGCTTGCTTCCCTGGCACTAACAGATAGGCTGCCTCGCTCGCTCAGAAAAAACAAAAAAACAACAACACAGAAAAAACAAAAAAACACTGGCTCATCACTACAAATGAAGGCCTGATACTCGGATGGCTGAGCTGCGTCACACACTCCACTGATCCAATAACACCAGACCAAAGCAGAAGCAGGAAATTTTTTCACAATGACAGGGCAAAAAGTCAAAGTCTTTCAGTCGGATTTTTATAAAAGAGATTTTTATCCATTCAGGGGAGGGAGATTTCACCCAAAATCTCCACAATTCAAATAATGAGTTCTACTTCAGTTTGTGTTTGCAGCAGTGATTCATGTGGGTCTGTGTTTTTTCTGCTGCTGCTTCCTGTGTTGAGTCAACAATGCCAAAGTCCTGCAGAGCCTGTTTGCTTTTTCAATCATGTTCCATCCAGAAACCCTCATGAAGCACAATGTTTGGACTCAAATATGCACATTTGCATGGGAAACTTTTTATTTAAATTAAATCTCATATTACTGAAAAGTGAAACTCCTGAAACCTTGTTAACCTTTTTCCTCCTCATGCAGTCCATAATATTTTTTTTCTTCATCAAAACACAGGGGGAATAAATGCGGTGGTTGTTTCTGCTCCAGCTGATTTAGGCCGTCATCTTTAAAACCATCTCTGCGTAATCTTTGTGTTTGTATGAGTCATTGTTTGAGCCTGGATCAGCACGTAAATAGAGGAGCTCCTGTTGTTTTCATATTGCTAAAATCATGTTTTTTTGTATCCCTCGTGATATGGAAATGATTGTTCATGCTTTTGTTTCATCTCATTTGGATCACTGTAATTCTTTTTTCACTTGCCTGAGCGATTTATCTCTGCAACGCCTGCAAATGGTCCAGGATGCAGCTGACAGTCATACAGGAGGTCTCATCTAACACCAGTTTTCATTTCTGTACACTGGCTCTCCGATTGGGATCAGAATTTAGTTACAAATCATAACTTTTTGAGCTTTGTGTGGTTAAACCCTGGAATATTTGTTAGATTTATTAAAACTATGCAACAACCGTGCAACTCTGTTGTCTTCTGACCAGGATTGTTTGTTCCTCAATCTGTGATCAGAACAAAAGGCAAAAATTTTAAAATATTTGCTCCTAAATTTTGGATTTGGATTGGAAGCATAATTTTAAACTAGAAACTTAGAAATCTTTAAAAAAGACAGCTTAGTCCTTTGAGCCTCTGCTTGAAAACTTGCATACCCATGATGAAATAAGTATATCTCTGCAACCACAGGGTCTATTTAAATACTTTTGGAGTCATAGTAAAGGGAACACTTGTGAGATTTGTTAAGATACGTAATTTTCACTTTATATGTTACTGCTGAGAAAATAAATGAAGATGGCACGTAGTATTAATAAAAAAAAAAAGGCTTGCCTAAAAACAAAAAACAAACACCAGAATTAATATGAATATCTCTTTGGAATGATGCAGCTGTAGCTCTACAATCCCAATCTCAAATCCTAGTACAATATCTAAACAACAAAACAAAACTCTGATAGTGAAGCAGAACAAAATGAGAGAAATTTAAGAGCATATATTCAATTCAAGCATATAGTCAAGAGCATATTCCAATATATTTAT
>JBBBVU010000007.1:6113494-6129331 GCA_037177055.1 Atherinosoma microstoma | reverse complement strand
GTGTTTCTGCTGATCTGAGACTTTCTGGGAGTTTGTTCCAGACATGTGGAGCATAGAAGCTGAACGCAGCTTCTCCAAAAGCGTGAATAACTTTTTCAAAGTCAGAAAAAGAAAGAAAATACTTGACTTTTGCAAGAATTCTAAGCTGATAAAAACTGGCTCTGACCACGGCACTTGCGTGTTTGTCAAGTAAAAAGGCACTGTCAAAAATAACTCCCAGGTTGGTATACTGGTGCAAGGGACCAATATCAAAGTTCTGGGCAATACCAGCATGGCAACTTGGCGGCCCAGCAGAACTTCTGTCTTGTTCTCATTTAGACATACAAAATGTTTTGCCATCCATGACTTAAGGTCCTCTAAACAGTTAAATACAGTATTTAAAGGATTCTGGCTGTTGCGCTTCAGGGGGATGTAAATCTGTGTATCATACGAGATAACATGCCTGAAAAAGCACTATTACAGTAATCAGGGTATCTAGTCAGCACCAAAAAACAAAGGAGGACTGTCCATAAATGAAACATGACTTGCATTATCATAAGCAGCAGCAAACTGTCCGGCCGTATTCAAAGTTATCAAGTGACATTAATGAGCAGGCAGATTAGGTTTAGATGGCTGTCTGGAAACTGAGAGCTCAATAATTATGGGCTTGGTCAGAAAAACTTAAATCACAGATTTCAGTTGTTCACAAAGGAAGACCACTAGCTAAAACAATGTCCAGTGTGTTTCCAAATTAATGTGTAGGACCTTCCACAAACTGCACAAGAATGAAAGAGTCAATAAGATTTAAAAACTCATTAACCGAATGTGGCGAGAGGAATTTTATATAAGTAAATTATAATTGTCCAACAACGCCACCTTGGGAATAAAATAAAGCTAGGCTTACTTGTTGTGGAGCAGGCCAAAATTAGGGAGGCATCTCAACAAAACAGACACAAAACAAAGTCACCCAACATCAAACCTTTCACTCTGTGCCACCGAACCCCAATTTGTGCTGGTCACATGCACACGCCAAATATAAGGAGATGCCACCACCAGAAGGGCCAGTCCACCACCAGACTTGAGCGTAGCTGCAAAAGAATAAAAACAGAAAATGTTAATTTAAAAACAAACAGTTCCTAAACATTTAAAAACTGAATTTTTAAAAGAAAGATACAAAAACGTAAAACCAAGAGGCAACAGTCTCTAACACAACTTAGTGCGACATGATCTGTATCTGATCTTTAATGTGAGGCAGGGGGATAACATCCTGCGAGACCACGTTCAGGGCAAAGCAGCACCTAGCGGCAGCCGATGCAGCAGCAAGGCTCGCAGCGGTGCGATGCCGGGCAGCCTTGACGCTTATCAGGAAGGCGAAGCCGATACTGCGCTGTCTCCCTAGGTCCTCTGTGTCTATCAGGCACAGAGCAGTATTAGGACCAGTTAAACTGTACCAGTAATGTGACTGACAACAACTCACCGATCAGAGCAGGGTCCCACACCTAGGAGGAAGCTCGCCTTTCCCACAACATGCAAACACCTATAAATAAAGCCATTCTTTAATATAGCCACTTTCAAAAATGAGTGCGAATGCCAGGACAACATACCAGTTGAGCCAACGCTCCAAGAAGCCAGGGCAGATGTGATCTGTACAGGATCTTGCCCAATTTTCCAGCCACAGATTGAGTATGGCACCAGCTCGAGTTCAGCCTACTTACAACACCCAGAGATCAGCTATTATTATAGGGAGAGTGCTACTGCAGCCAAACGTAATCAGCCTCACCTGAAACTAATCAGGTGGGCTGCTCTTCCACTACACATAGGTTTAGTTGGACAGCAGACAGGAATGTTAAAATCGCCCAGGATTAAGACACTGTCATAATTTGGCATGATTCCAGCCAGGAATTCAGCAAAGTCTTGAATAAAGTCCTTATTGAACTTAGGTGGCCGATACAACAAAGCACAGAGAACAGGAGTGGAAATATTTAATCGACAGACCTCCCCGTTTTCCCCGTGTCCTGTGGCGTCTCATATGCCGTGGGAGGAACAGTAACCATCGGAGACTCTTCACTTCCAGGAAGGGAGGAAAGGATTCCCCTTGTTATACAGGCTTTGTCGAACAAGTAACTCAACCGATGATTTAATGTTAATCAAGACAGCTTGTTCATAAACCAGTACAGAGTTGGCATTTTGCAGAAAAACAGACATAAGCAGAAAAATAGTAAGCAAGACAGGTAAAAGCTGACGGCAGGCCCGGACCATATATATATATATATATATATATATATATAAATATAATGGCAGAAAGACTGACGAAGCCAGTTTCTTGGTGGCGAATAACACAACAACTCACATCAGGTAGTAAGGACACGGCTTTCTTCATGTACACATATATATATATTTATGTGTCACAGAAATAACATAAAGCATGCCAAAATTACGTAAATGTTAATATTAATGTACTTTCAAACTTTTTTGTCTCTCACATGTTTTCTCATTTCTTTTCATTTAGCCTTTATGTTTCTCTTTTCACAGCATAAACAACAAACTCTCTTTTGCAGTTTCTGTCTCAACTTGTGATTTATCAACATCCCTGAGAGGCAACAGAGCCCCCGAAGTAATTTATAGATGCAAAGAGTTCTCTCTGCTTTCTCTAAATAGATATTTTCCTCAGACCAGCCCATTTAGCATTCTCTACAGTATTTTTCTTTTTTTACTTTTATTCATTTAGCTTTCGCCTATGCAGGCACACATATCAAATTAGTCACATATATGAGGTATGAAACTAAAATATGCAAATGTTCAGATAAGATGTTGATTTAGTCAGGGACACTTGTCAATATTAAATTACACAGCAACATGTTTTCCATGAGGTCATAATTCAGTCTCACTACCTTATTTGTTAACAAATTTTTAATCTCATAAATGGATTGCTTAATTAAGCATGGCAGGAATAAACTGTCATCGAAGAGGTGATGGATAAACATCATAGGGATTTGAACCATCTTTGTTTTGTCTCAATCAGATTCATTAATAACATCCAACAATTGTTTAGTCATTTGCCCTTTAAAAGTCTGCAGGTTATTTAAGATTCCATCATCATCCTAAACTTGTTCAGTAATCTGACTGCAGCACATGTTCTGAATGACAAATGTGACATTTGTATACACCACGTCTGTGTGCAAGGTGTGTGTTTTGGTATTGAAAATTCTTATGTTAGGGTATATTTTAGAAAAATAGTCTAGATAGAAACTAAATGAAAACTACTTCAACTTCAAATCTGACAGAAATAGTTTTCCACCAGATAAATTGTCCGTCCAGGGTTCTGATGGAATAGGTCAATTGTAAAAATACCAATAAGCTACAAGAGGACGTATTGGCATCTACTGTAGCAGAAGTGGTCAATGCATTGATTCCTCCTCCCATAGTGGTGTACTGGGACATGGAGGGTAGTGCAATTAAATTACTCGACTCCTGGTCGTAGTTGGGCCATAATTAAAGCTTAATTGTGCTCGTAAACATATTGATCATCCCTGAAGCAAACATCTGTGTGCTTCTCAACCTCAGTCTGGAGGAGAGCGCAGAAACAGTTCCTGGTGAGGAGATGTCATAAATCATCAGTTAAATTCTTTGGTGGTTGGCCTAATTAGCAAGGTGGTTTAAGTACTTGACAGTCTGACTTATCAGCATTTTTTTCAAAATTTCATTTGTTTTTTTTTAGCCAGGAAAGTTCGATTGTAAAATAAGAACTCTTCCTCTAGAGTCCTGGTCGATGCAATGGCGTGAGACAGGATGAAAGTTTCAAACTAAAGAAAAAGACAATAAACAGAGATGGAATTGGTGGAATGGTGGAAAATGGTATTGTTCACTCATAGAGGGTGGTTTTACTTGTGATTGATTTGTGTTCAGTACCAGTCAAATGTTTGGACACGCTTTCCCAACTTCCCACTAAATCTAATGGGAAATTGTGTCCAGACCTTTGGCTGGCAGTGTGATTGTTAGGGACAGACTAGGTCATTTAGAAATTATGATTATGGTTTCCAATGTTAAACCAACAATGAGGATTTTTTTTTCATTTGTTTTTTTAAATCATGGAGCTTCTACTAACTTACCATCCAATGAAACACTTTAAATTTTCATGGCCATCCACCATGACTAAAAATTCAATCAAAACTGCACCTGCTGATGATGCAGAATAATGGCTGGTGATGGGGTTGAAGCCGACCAAATATGAAGGATCATGGTGTTTGAATCAGGTGTGTTGCAGCAGGGACACAACTAAAACCTTCAGGGAAGTCAGTGATCTCAGCACTAGTGTGTAGCACTTTTGGCTATTCTCTCTACATTCAGAAAATAAAATGCGATAAACTGCCATTTTAGTTTAGAAAACATCTCTGTGGGTCCAGATGTATTTTTGCACACATCTTCATAAATTTTCCTGTTTATCTGCAGGTTTTCCAAATTCTAAGAGATTGGCCTGTGGACAGGGACAGAGCATTTGTCAATTTAAGCTAAAGATCAATGTTGTTACAAAATGCAGGTAGATAGAGGGTGAGTATGTGTCTACAATTGTTTAGATATAATGCGGTGTCTTAAGCAGACCAGACGGCATGCGTCTCATGGCAGATTACTCATTGCAAAATAAATGTCTTGGGATTACACTGGGACTTGCCACTCAAAGACTTGAGACTTGGACTTGCAAAAAAAATCTTCTGAACATCTCTGGAACCGACCAATCAGAACAGTAGGACATGGCACTCTGACAATGCAAATATGTCCACAAGGTTCACCCTGGACTTTCTGCAGAGATTTTCCACATCCACAGTAAAATCTCTGCAGCATCAGTGGTGAGAGAACGTATGAACATGTCAGCAAACCTTGCAGAGAAATTTGCTGGTGTTGTGCACTTGAGCATGTGAGAGATTGTCCTTTCTGCTGATCTGTGTGCTGTTTTCACTCCCTGCTTGTGGATGTGTAGATACTCATCGAAACAAAACGATTTCCACAGCCTATTTTCCACATCAATGTTGCCTACTGTGAGCTCTTGACCACCACAACTCTTCCGCGACACTTTGAAAATCTGCTGCTTTTATATGTGAAAATGAAGATTGCAGCCTGATAGGCTGCCATATCTTAATTTCTTATTATATCTACCTTTATTCCAACAAAAAAATCATTGCCTAGTTTGTTGTTACATTGGGACATTAAAACCTCATTTTTATCTTCAACCACAAATATTATTTCTCCATTTGCAAGCTTTAAACTCACGGGCCTGTGACAGATTAACCGTGCATCCTGGAAGATACACAGGGTGAAGTGCTGACACCTATACATGACAGAGAGAGATATCAGAGGCCTCACGTTGGCTGCAGATGAGGCCCTGAGCTCCTGCATAGGCAGACAGGCAGGTTGTGGAAAGTTAACGAGAGGTTAAATGAAATCATCTTATGTCACCTTTCCCCAAAGACCTGCCTGATGCCACAAAGCATCGTCTGGCTTCTCCAACAGTGGACACACAGACCTCTACTCTGCTTCCAGCTTCACAAACCTCCAGCTGACTCCGGCTTTAGCTGTATTATGGATTGCTTTATTGAATACAAATTAGTCACATTTGTGTAAATCTTTGGGAAGACCCATAAAAGCCTTTTGTAGTTGGCCCAAAGTTGCTGCTGCTGCTGCAAGAGCAGCCTCTGGGTGATGTTTTTTTTTCTTTCTCTCTTATTCTTGCATACATAATTATAAGGCAAACCGCATTCATCATCGTTCATTTTACTGAATGCTCTCAGTCTATTCAAAATGCTATTAAACCACAAGCATAAATGTTTGACTAAAGAAGAAGGAGAATTACCGGGTGTTTAGTTTACAATTATCTGTTGTTTTTCCTAATTGGTTTATTTACAGATGCTAAGTGCTACATTTTATGCTTGAGAGAATTTATTTAGATCTTTAAATTGACAATCAAATCAAGAACTGAAAAATAATCTCTGTCACTTTGTCTTATCCTGTCTTGGCCCCTCTGTGACCCTGAATAGGTTAAGTTGGGTATAAAAATGGATGGACGATTGTTTATCCAATGCTTAGATTTAGTGTAGCAAATGTAAAAGATTTTATGTTCATATGGTGAGCAACCCTTCTGAGGATAGCTTCAAATGCAGAAATTAGAATTGTTTAACTATATTTGAGGTATGAAATAATAAGATTTACTGTTTCCATTTTCTTATATTTTTACCCCCAGTTCTTGTAAAAAATAATCCCAAAACTCCGAAAAAACTACAGTTCTTGCCAACTTTTCAGCCATGTGGTATTTTGTCCTTTTTATTCAAAGGGATACCATGTAACTTTTGGCCACTAGGGGTCCTAAACTTGTAACTTCCCCCAAAATTCAACAATCTTTCTCTTTCTGGCCTCCTCGACACTGTTTTCACCTTCTTAGTTCGTTCAGCCATGACAAACTTTAGATCGAAGAGGAGAAAAAGTAGCACAAAGCAGATGACTCTGTGTTTATAGAGGGGAGCCGTAAAGCAAAGTGCTGCAGTTCACATGATCCCATGAGTGACGGATCCGCTACAAAGTTACAATGTCTGGTTTATGAAGAGGGCAGCTCCCTTGGAGTGCCAACACATGACAAACACTGTACATTGACCCCAGAAATCATCCATTATTTGGCTAATATTTGGGTCAAAAGTTACATGGTATTCCTTTAAAATAGTTTTCTGTAAGTAGTTTTAATTGCCGTGTTCTTTTATGTTCTCTTTTGCTCCGTAAAGCACTTTGGGTTGCTTTTACACATTTGATAAAGTGCTACATTAATGAAATATAAATCTGCATTTTCTGAATTAATGACAGAAAGTAACAACAAATGTTAGATGTACTTATTCAAGAGAACCAACTTATGTAGCTAACCAGTGTATGAAATATGGGCGGATACAGAATAAGGGTGGTGGAATTTGAGGGTTTGGGTTGAAAACAGAGTCACGTTTCAGTCAGTAGATTCCAGAAGCTATAGTAACAGCTGCACTTGTGTTAATTGGTTGATCGTCTTTCTGTGTATTTACTCTGCAATATAAGTAAGTTTTAAATCTGTTCTTTCCTCTATGAGATAGAAACCTTTTTTTTTTCTTTGTCATACCGATTAACTCATTTACAAATTTCACTTCTTGGATAATGTTCTACAAAATTTGAAAGCAGAGTTTGTTTTTTTTACATCTGAAAGAGCTCAAAACTTTTTCAAAGATTTGCAGACACCGTTGAATCCCTGTATTTCACTCTTTAATTCTAACAGGTTAACAATGATCCTGCTGGACATTGTAGTTAGTTTTATCTACTGATTGGTAACGCCCCTTTAACTTCTGTCTTATCTTGCCCACCTCATTAAAAATGTTATGGATACACCACTAGTTGCGTATTCAGAGATGGTATTCTGCGTACCTTGGTTGGAACTAGTGGTTATTTGAGTTCCTGTTGCCTTTCCATCGACTCCAACCAGTCTGCCCATTCTCCTCTGACTTCTGACATCAACAAGGCATTTTGGTCCAGACAACTGATGCTCACTGGATATTTTCTCTTTTTCGGACCATTCTCTGTAAATCCTAGAGATGGTTCCATATGAAAATTCCAGCAGTTTCTGAAATACTCAGACCAACCAATCTAACATGTGAGTATGCATACATACAGTGTAAGTCTTTATTCCGCATTCTGTCATTCTCTTACTCAATTCATTGTTCATCCTTTTATCCTTATGACACTAAGATGCTGTCATGTGATCTAAAGCTCTGTATTTTACTAATTACACACTCAGACAGTTAAACAGACTGCAGTGCAAAGCCCCATCAGTTACCATGTATCCCTGTGTACTAAATAAGCCAAGTGTTTGTGTGTTCAACCACTGAGTATGTGAACAGTGTACCAACAGCTTGCCTCTTCTTCTGTCCGTGCCAAGCTAAATGAAGAAAATCGAGCGAACCAGGATTCACTTCTGGATCTTTGACAGAATTATTCCAGCATCTGAAAATGTCATGGAGTCAGTTTACAATACCCCAAATCCAAGGGGCTGTACTCTCACAATTTCTGTTCCCACTGTACACCTCAGACTTCCAGTACAACCGTTAGTCCTATCACCTGCAGAAATACCATGATTACTCTGCAGTGTGTGGGTGAATCAGTGATGGACAAGAAGCTGAGTACAGAGAACTCGTTGGTCAGTTTGTGGGTCGGTGGGGAAATAATCACTTCATCACAAACAAAACAAAAAGGTATGATTGGTGGCTTCAGGAGGACCAAGAGTAAGCAAAGCACTGTTACAGTATATCCTGGGAGAAGAAGTGGAAGTGTACCTCAGAGCCAGGGATACTTAATTCGGTCCTACAAGTGCTGCAATCCAGTAGGTTGTCCATGAATCTCCCTGCTCCAACACACCTGAGTCAAATTGATGAGTCACTGTGCAGAACTTGATTGGCTGTTACATCCATTTAATTTGATGCGGGTGTGCTGAGGCAGGAAGATATTGAAAACCTGCTTGAATGCGGCCCTCGTAGGACCGAATTGAATATCAGTGGACTAGACTACTTCTTGAGGAAGCTGGGACCTTCAGCGTCTTCACTAAAATGTTGCTTATCCTTTACATATCTGTTATGGAAAGTACAATCAGCTTGGCAGCCATCTGCTGGGGCAGCAGTATCAGAGCCAGAGACTTAAAGAAACTGAAAAAAGTGATGAAAAGGGCTGGTTCTGTGCTGGGGATAACTTTGGAGCCGCTGAAGCTGATTGTCTAGAGAAGAATGCTGCACAAGATGCTGATTATGATGGACAATACTTCTATACACAACACAAGAAGGAAACAACAGTGTTTTCAGTCAGAGGCTTCTTCAAGTGCTGCAAGACAGAAAGGTACTGGTCAATCCTGCTGGCAGCCTCTGGAACAGCTTGGGCCGTCATTTAATAATCATTTCTATTTTTTCCTCTTGTTTCATTGAATGAAAAATTAAATTATAATAATTAAACAAAATTGCAATGTCCTTCAGGGGCTCAAGGGATAAATTAATTAAATATTTTCATTTATCTATGCCCAGAAATATTTCAAAAACCATAATGAAGTGTTTTAAACTGTTTCATAATGTAGGCCTACATTTATATTCTGTGTTACCATGGCAACTGGTTTCAATGTTATATCAGACTGTTATTAAAAGTATTAATATGACAAGAATATTCAACAAATGAAACATGTTTTCTGCATGCACTCGTTGCTCCTCCTCCTTTTTATTTGTATTCCCTCTCTTATCTTCTCTCTACCTTCTCATCCTCCTGTCTGTCTTTGATGATTTTACTTCCTTCATTCCCTTGATCTTTTTTGGCCGTTACCCTCATTTGTGTTCTTTCCTCAATTTATCCAGTTTTGTGCTCTCCTTTGCTTTAATCTCTCTCTCTCACCTTTTGATTTCTCCTTCTTTCTGTCATCTTCCTCCAGGTTTTGCCCTCTATTCTTATGATATGTCCCAAATGTATTTTTCTCTCTCTCTCATCCCCCCCATTGTTGACATTTTTTATCGTCTCTCCTCAATGACAACCCCATTTGTTTCTGCTTTATTCTCTTTTTTTTCTCCCCAATTTTCTATTTATCTTGACCTTCACTCTTTCTCTTTCCATTTTTCCATCTCCCAAGTTGACATCCCCTCTTTTGCTCCATTCATCTGTCCCTTTCTCTTTCTCTCCTGAATGACAGGCCATCTGGCCTCAGCCAGGCATTTTTAATGGCTTCATCATGGACCACAGAATGCTGCTGAACCAGGAACAGTGATTGGCTGAGTGGTCTGGACGTCCCCTATCCCTTCAAAGTCGGGGCAGTCCTACCGTAAGAAATGCCAGCTACATCACAAAGTTGTTCACATCAGACAATGTCTCTGTCTGCCTCAGCTGACTTCCAAAGGTATTTTTCTTTTTAATTTCAGGTAGGCAGCTGGAATCAAACATGATTAATTTTATTCACTGTTAAATAACCATACGGCTCACATAGGGGTGGTTATGGAAGTAAAACTCTCAGGCTTGTGATCCTTTAGTCAGAGCAATAATTGATATATATATCAACTATATCTGGTCTACCTGATCATCATATAGCATTAAACATGATCTCCAAAGCATTGATATAACTTGGATGTCACACTGCAAAAATGAGCTATCTTAATATGAGTAAAAAAACAACAACACTTCAATTGACAAGATTCAGACTACCATCAAGTGAAATAAACTGCCAGTGCAGTAAGATAATTACACTTGGTAAGATTTCCTGAAATAAGAAAAAATATCTAGACTTTATACAAGTGAGAAACATCTTAAAACAAGTTGTGAAACATTCATTTCAAGTCCCTTATTAAGTCAAAAAATCTCAAAACTAGTCTAGAAGGGCAGCTTACACAGGACATTTGGCATTGGTTGTCCAAGAAACAGAAGGTTGGTGGTTCAACTCCCATATTATTCTGATCAATCTGGCCCTTTGTAAAACATTTCACACACCTCCATTCAGTTATATGAGTGCTTGTTAGGAGGCCTTGTATGCTAAGTTTTTAAAGCTAGAATTGGGTGTGATAGATACAATGTGATCTCAAACAGTGTCTCAGTGAGAAAATATCTCTTAATATGTATGTAAATAAACCAATTTTAAGATTCAGTTACTAAGTAAGAAATAAAAGACATATACTCTCAAAACAAAATCAATAATCTTACACATTCTGCTCTTGCCAAGTTTATTACTCGCAAAACAAGACCATAAAAACTTTTTGTCTGAATACTAGATTGTAAAACTTGGTTTGATAGACCAGTCTTTGCAGTTAGACTTGTAGGGGTTCTTCATTTAATTTACTGGAGCAGTTTCACAAATTCCTCAATCTGCAAATCATTCAACCATTAAGGAAATATACATTTTGTGGGAATGAAAACCATTATCTTGCATCAAAGTGCAGAAAATTGCAGCTCAAATTTGCCACAACAACTTTGGCTGAGATCCAGCAGCTGTTTTTCTTACAATAGGGAAGCTTAAAAAAGAGACATGATGGTCACTGGAATAAATTCATTTCACAATTTGGCAGAGACATGTGAGACACCATTAGTATCTAGTCAGTCATAAGTTGCCTCTGTCCCTCTGTATCATCGGAAAGCTGGGACCAGCTACCATTTTAAGACAAAGGCCCTGTGCAGCTCAAATAGATTGTGTGTGTTGTGTTTCCAACTAAGATTAATTGTGCAATTGATAACGGGTGTAAATAGCGTTATTTAAATGAGGATTTAGCATGCGCAATTGATTCGCTATGGAGACTGTAGAAGGGGAGCAAGAGAGTCGTAAACGTAAAACAAAATCCGAACCAATGGAAATCCAAATATTAGTGGAAGAGGCCAATAGAAATATAGCCAAGCTCCAGTAAAGATATTTTAATGTCACCAGAAGGACTGCAATATGGGAGGGTATTTCGAAAAAAGTAAATGCAGTTGGAAAAACAAGAAGAATATCAGATAAGGTTAAGAAGCGATGGCAAGATATTAGACGAAGAACAAAAGAAAAAAAATTGTGCAAAGTTTTAAAAAATTTAGAAAAATAAATAAATAAATAAGTAAAAATGTAATATCCTCACATGTGGATGCAAATTCTCAGGAGATTACCATACAGTGACTGTGAATGTTCTGTTTGTCTTGTATAAACTCATGTTGAGTTGTGGTGTTTGCTGTTTTGATTGTTATTGAATTAAAGAATGAAAATTAAAATGTGTTGCCTCCACTGTTCATGAGAAAATATTGTGAATCAGACAGATGCTTGTCTGCAATCCTGCAGCATTCACAGCCATTTGTGTGTGAAGCTGAGCCAGATAACACCTGCCTTTCAGAAGCGCTAAATATAGGCGCAAAAAAAGCCACCGCAATCAGTTCCACATTCAGTAAATCACATTGCACGTGCAAAGCTGATTTATTTGCATCTACTCCTCCCAGTGTTTTGTTCACTCTGGCAGAAATGCCCATATTGCATATTCATTCAAGACAAACACAACAAGCCCGTTTAACAGGCGTATTCCTTGGTGTACCCAGTTATTAAATCAGCTGCAGCATGTTGTTGCGTGTGTTATCAAGTTTGTGCATGTTTAGTAAACATTTACTAAATCAGTCTTTTACATCAGAACAAATGACTTTTTTACTGCTGATATTTTAATTCTTCTGTCTTCACAATAGATATCTATTAAAGATTATATACACCAAACCAGTAATCGAGCCTTTGGAACATCTGGAGAGTCTGAACATCTGTCTCTATTGTTTTTTTTCAGTGTTTTTACACCATTGGCTCCATAAAATCCTCTTGACATCTTTTCCAGTCACTTTAACGAGTTGAGTCATCTCTATCAGAGAGGTCACTCTTATTGCCTGTTTGGCTGGTAAATGAACTCTTTAGGGCTTTAATGTGACAAACTGTATTATTTTTTTATTTGATTAAATTAGATTAAAAGCATTGACATTCAGGTAGAAGTACAGATACTAAGGTTTAAAAAGACCTCTGTAGAAGTTAAAGTATCAACTCAACCTTTTACTCAAGTAAAAGTGTAAAAGTACTGGTTTCAATACTACTTAAAGTATGAAAATAAAAAGTAGGGGGGGAAATGCCATTAAGGACATAAGCTTAGGCTGCGCCACAGGGACCTGTAGTACACTTCCCCACCTCCCCAAAATAACATTATTCTAAAGACCATAATGACTAAAATTCATATTTAAATTGTTAATGCTGAACATTTTGGGATGCTATGGGTTACCTGTTCTCTTGAGTCACTGCATGGACATCTTTGTTCTTCTACATTTGCAATGTCCTTGCTGGACTGGGACAGGATTTTGGTCATGCAAGGGTAAGATGGATTGCCTAATCCAGGGTGTTGAAATGGTATTTTTAAACATCTCATCTGACCGAAATCAATTTGACTTTATCCAGATGGCGCCATTTATCTGGATAGGTTTTGTGTGTGTGTGTGTGTGTGTGTGTGTGTGTTTTAAATGAAAACAAGCCTAAATGAAATAGGAGTGACAAAGCTATTTTTCAAATGTATGGAGAAATCGTGTGAAAATGCAAGAAGTTGACAGACCCATGACAGAGCAGTCAAGAACTTTGTCCCATCACATAAGAAAACAGAAAAAAAATTATGAAACACTCTCATTCTTGCCTGCACCGCTAAGATGTCCTAAGTACCAACTTACATGGTGATAATAGTGCAATATTTTTCTCTTTTTGTTAAGATCATCAAACCCAAACAAAAGACATGGCAATGAGCAGTGGAAATAAATTGCCCATACACTCTGTCCTCATTGGAATTTACCAAAGAAAAGATGTACTGGTTGTCTGCATAATAAGCTGGTTGAAGAAGGCAAAAACCAAATGAAATTGGGTTTTGTGGGATTTGAATTCATATGAAGTTTAACAGTCATGCACTTTTCACCACAGCTCCAGCCAGCGTTAACCGGAACAAAGTTTAATTAGCAGAATAATTGAGAACACCTACGAGGTTTTTCAGGTCACACAGTGAAGTCAGAGTATTTGAACAGTGAATTTTTTTTCATGTGTTGGCTCAGAACTGTTGTTTGCTGGATGTAATGTAAAATTATGAAGTATCGACTCTCAATTTTATGAGCGGTTGCCTTTGGTTGAATGGATCTTTCATTTTAAAAGGACTCTATCTTAAAATTTGGCGTAATGTACTTTGCTGTTAGTGATATAGATCTCTGCTTTTTAATGAAATAACATTGACATAAAACTTCCCTAATATTTTTTGAAAGCTAGATTATCTTCACAAGACATCATGTCCACATAATAATGTTTTATCTGCTTCAGAGCTACCTGGAGTTTTCCTGCCACTAGCTAATCTGCAGGTGAGCCAAGAGCTCATCGTCATCTTCAGCTGAGCAAACTGAACTGAATGTGACCTGAAGCGTCTGTGTAAAACAGAGGAGCAGCTAATGATGAAGGGCAGAACGAAGGAGATAACCACACTTCTAATTAAGGACAATGGGCCTCAGGAGATGGGCACTGATATCTCACACTGTACGTTGTACTGGAGCATGTTCTGAATCAAGAACAGAAATTAACATGGTCTCCGAGCAAAAAAAGTCTCCTTGAAAGTTCACAAGATGTGTGCGAAATTAAAAACATAGGAGAAAATTTAATTCTCCTTCATTTCTGCAAGTAGCTGATAGGATTTAGTTCTGCTTGAAAGTCGGGTGTTCATTTTCAACGCTTGACAGAGTCTTAAAGTTTAGCAGGTGATTTCTGTCATCTCACAAACATTGGCAGGACATTGAAAGACGTGTTTAACCCTTTTCCTTTTAACTGTTCCTTTGCTATTTTTCCTTTTCTTACACTTCAAAAAACTAAATTGTCCATTGCAGAGCAGTGGAAATTTGTCTTCAACAAAGCGGCTCACAGAATAAAAACACACAAGTTAAAAGATCCATAAAAGACATACTAACCAGCTAAGAAAATAAGTTAAGACTTATTCAACATAGTGATCAAATAAGTGATGAGACAGAAACAGATGAACCGTTGGGGATGACGGAAATGTTTTCTATTCTATCTGCAAGTTTATGACCTGTGAAGAGTTTTCAGAGTAGCTTGAAATATCAAGTTCATCACGGACTTTGAAGAATCTTCTACTTCTTTGGTTCATTTTCATCTCCATACTCTTTTACTCTCTTATTTATATGCTTTAATATTTTCTTTTAAGCTACCAGAAACATGTCTACATTTCTGCTTTCTTCTTGGGTTTATGAGTAAGACTCATCAAATTTAGCTAAAATATCCGCCAAATAAAACTGAGATGATACAAAACTGTTTTCTGCTGTTTGATTTCTTTAATTTCTCTGCATCAAAGTATTCTCTTTCTTTAGGTAGATAATTAGAAAACATCTCTGTTTAAAATTCTTAACAAAGTAGCTAAAAGGAAAAGGAGTTAAAAGAAAAATCAATTCTAAAAGATGTTGGGGAAGATTTTCATCCAGGTCACGGAAACCCTGCACACATGATTACCCTCAGAATATAACCGATGACCACTATCCTGTATGCAGACATTGTGTAGTTTCAATATGGGGAAAATCTGCAATATCCAGAAAAAACTAACAAACAAATATGTCAGCATGAGCACAAGCAATCATATTCCTCTCAGTTCAACCAACACATCCTCTTTTCATGGACTTTCTCCTTATACAACTCAATAATGTGGGCTAACAAATTCTGTCTTTGTTTCCCAACTCAGGCTGCATTAGCCTGTAAAACCCAGAAGAGAAGCCCGTTTCTCTTTGATTAGTACACGCTGGAAGCTAATTATGAAAGCTTCTTTATTCTGATAGAAGCTTGAGCGTTTATGTTTGAGGTCCCAGCAGTCGGTGTTTCTGTTTTCTTCTTCTTCTACGCATCAAACCGGTCTTTTGTTCCCTTTTTTTAATCACGGATGGCAGGTGAATCAGTGGAAGTGTTTTGATAAAGCAAATCTTTTCTGAATGAAGAGCCCCATCATAGCTGTCAGGATATTTTTCATTAAGATAAGCTTGTCATTAAGAACTAAATTAAATTTCAGTGTCATAATCTTGTCGTGGGATCAGAGAATAGCAAAAGGTGAACTTTTTAACAGCTCTGACAAATTACAGCCAATTTCCAAACGGTCCATTTAAATGGTCGGTTAATGCCTCTGTTCTAGAAAACCCCTCAGGTCAGAAAGTTTTACCTTCGTTTAGTTGTTGTTATTGCTTTATTTTTTATTTTTTATTTTTTTATTTATTTATTTTTTTTTTTAACACCTGTCTTGTCCAGCATTGTAGCAAGCAGAATGATTGTCTGGCTGCTGTTTTGTGCTG
>JBBBVU010000007.1:6091992-6104644 GCA_037177055.1 Atherinosoma microstoma | reverse complement strand
AGGAAGCCGGAGTACCCGGTGAGAACCCACGCATACACGGGGAGAACATGCAAACTCCACACAGAAAGGCCAGTGTTCATTACAATAATTTTCATGTTAAATTAATTAAGATCTTATATCTTTAGAGTTTTATTTTTTGGTTGAATAAATGTCAGTTAAATCAAATACATCCTTTCAATTACTAAACAGATAATTCACAGAGTTCCTAAAAGTTTAAACCTATTAATTCATTCTAACACCATCAAAAAGCTGAAGATCTTTCCTTATTCTATATAATAGAAACCCACTCACACCCTGCAAATATAAAAGATTAAGATAAAGCACTTTTCTAAAATGGATGTTGATTCCTGTTGATTCTTAAGAACCTGTTTTGACACAGGCCCACTAGAGACGGAGTAGAGAAACTTACTTAACATGACAAAATGCTGCTTCAAATTTTCAGCTTGCACCTTTACTCTGTGCTGCCTCAGGTTTTCTTCCTTAAAGGGATACCGTGTAACTTTTGACCCAAATATTAGCCTAATGTGAGTAATGATAGATGATTTCTGGGGTCAATATAGAGTGCTTGACGCGTATCGGCGCTCCGAGGGGGATGCCCTCATCAGAAACCAGACATTGTAAATTTGCGGGAGTTGATCCGGCACTCATGGATCATGTGACCTGCAGCCTTTTGCTTTACGGATCCCCCTCTATAAACACAGAGGGCTCTGCTTTGTGTTACTTTTACCTCCTCTTTGATCTAAAGTTTGTCATGGCTGAGCAAAGTAAGAATGTGAAAACGGTGTCTGAGGAGGCCAGAAAGAGAAAGCGGGAAAGGGATCGCTCCAGAGGAAAGACACGTGTAGACCATGGCAAAGAATTTGCTGGTAGGAGTCTGATGAAAGAGCAGTGTGGATGCAAAATCCACTCTCTGTTTGCCTCAGTATTATTAGACTGGTAAGTTAGCTTGTTACCTGTTGTGCAAAGATACCAAAATGCGATGTACTTGTCCACATCTTCCAGCCAGCGTTTATTCAAAACAACAGCAGTAAGTGCCTGATGAACTGCAGAACATTATATGTCTGTGTCTAAATGTGGTTATTTGAAGGTAATCAGCAACAGACCAAAGCTAATGTGACTCCCTACACATTTCACGCAAGTGATGTGGGTTTTTATGCAATAAATGCATTTCATATAATTCATGTAAATATCAAAGAGGTGACAGGACGATTATCAACTGGTTTGGTTTAGTTTTATGGTTTTCATACGCTGTAATGCCCCATAAGCTACGGGCTAATGCTGACATTTTCATAACAACCGGGAGATAAAATGGATACATATATACTAGAAGCACTCAGTCGCATACCTCCACCAGGGCCCTATCCTTCAAAGGTGAAGAATCCTTTGAAAAATTCCTGAAACCAAATTATTTCGCTATCAGCTGGTCAAAGTGGTCTGCAAACACGATTTCAAAACATGGATGGAAACTGTTTAATTTGATGTGAGACATGGTCAAGACGATTTGCTGCAGTTCAAAGTGAGCATCAGAATGAGGAAGAAAGGAGATTCAAAGGACTTTTAAAGTGGCATAGTTGTTGGTGCCAGAATTTATTTGGAGTATTTCAGAAACTGCTGATCTACTGGGATTTAAACTCCACAGCCTCCCTGAGTATTGTTGCTGACCATGTCCATCCCTTTATAACAACAATGTAGCATATTCTAATGGCTACTTCCAGCAAGATAATGCACCATGTCACAAAGCTCAGACCATCTCCAACTGATTTATATGATAACAAGTGATATTTTCACTGAGGGTTTCTTTCTTTCTTTATTCACTTTTGTTGTTTATTTTGTGATTATACTTTTGTTTTTAATTCTTCTTAATGCTTTCTGTACCCCGCTGTAATGTTTGTAATGTTTGTATGTAAAGCACCTTGAATTGTCTTGTACATGAAATGTGCTATACAAATAAACTTGCCTTGCCTTGCATGTATTATTTTCATTTAATATTCGTTATATTTTTTTTTTCATTTTTCCATTTTTGTCTCTACAACTAATATGTCCATCTTCACCAGGTCAGTTTTATTTTGCCCTTTCTTCTCTCTAAACTTGCTGCGCTGCAAACCACAAAACATGCAAAACCCTCATTTAAATACAGTGTTTCCAACACGTTTGCACCTGCCAACATTTGCGCAATCAATCTTAGTAAATCACCCGCAAAGCAAAGCCCCACACGCAAAACTCTAGGTTGCACGGGCAAATTACTTCACGCAAACTGGGATCTTGACAGATCTGGCCCTAAGAGTTGAATGGAACCAGCTCCCAGTTTGGGTTTGGGAGGCAGACTCCCTCTATACCTATAAGATTAGGGTTAAAACCTTCCCTTTTGATCAATCTTATACTTAGGGGTGGTCTAGACATACTTTAGTCATGGGCTTAAACTGCTGAGGGACGTCACATGATGCACTAAGCACTGGCTTCCCTTTTCATCTCTCTGCTCTTTATATTCCATGTTTGCACTTATGACAATATTGGTATCATTGAATTGTATTTCACTTCTTCTACCCCAGCAGATACCTGTTGATCTCTCTTTTCTGTCCTCTCCACCGCAACCGGTTGAAGCAGATGGCCGCCCTCCCTGAGTTTTGCTGGACGTTTTTCCTCCCTGTTAAAAGGGAGTTTTTTTCCCCCTTTCCACTGTCGCCCATCGTCCCATGCATGCTCAGGATGGGGGACTGAATTGAGGACAAGATTCCATGCAAGCCGTTGGTTTCTTTAGCTAGGCTATTATTTTTTTATGAATTGGCTATGCGATGACTTTGTCGTGAATTGGTGCTCTGCAAATAAAGCTGAATTGAACTGATTTAAATTACTTGAAAGGTGGACCTGATAAAGTAACTGTTGAGTGTAGATCATAAATAGATATCTTCTTATAGCTACTTCCAGCAGGATAATGTTCCATGTCGCAAAGCTCAAATCATCTCCTTTATTTTATTGAATTAAGAATGAACCCGTTAACTGGCAGGGGCCCGCCCGGGGGCCCTATTTCTAAAAGAAAGTTTATATAAAGTTGCATATAAAAGAGTGAGAGAGATTTAAAGGTTACTCTGTAAAGAGACCATGCTTTTGCATGTACTCCAAAAAGTTCAAAAACAGCATCTAATTCAATCAGGGGATGCCTTTGTTAGACGTTTGTGGAATTCTTTGGGTGACAGTTAAGAAGAAGTTTGGATGTGAGGGGAAAAGGGGGTCCAACCTAATAATAGTAAAGTGGACCTAAAGTGGCCAGTGTGTGTATTTGCATAGTGCTTGATGGCTACTTTGGCTACACCTCGTAGAAATAACAATTAGCTGTCTTTTGGACCAATCAGAGCTGACTTGGGCCTTCTGGTAACAACATTAAAGATGCAGCATGTATGAATTGCTGACATCTAGCGGTAAATATGGGCAAAGAAATGACTTCAAATGCCGTAAATGGAGAGTGCCCGTCAGTGGCCAAAATTCTTCCAGACATAATGTTTACATCACCGAGTGGATCCAGTGGCCTCAGGTGCAGCGATGTGTGCTCTACAGGTATCTACTTCAAAATTGTGTACATGTGTACTGTCTTCTTATCCGATCCTTTTAAGGTGTTACTTATCCCAAGTGTTGCTCTAGCACCAATCAAACAAAGCCAGTACCGCAGTTTTAAGGCTCAGATGTTTGTCCATTCAGAGAGATTGTAAAAATGGTGGCACAAATATGGGTGCTCCAATGTATGCGGACCCACAGAGAGTAGATAAAAATGGCTCATTCTAAGAGAATGAAAATGTTATTTTATTCAAATTATTTTATTAAAGTAATTATACACCAATAGTAACAGCTTTTAATGATAATATTACATTTGTCTGTCATTGACATCTGATTTTGTTGCACCTTTACAGAGACAGGAGCAAAAATAGTTTCTCAGGTTAAATATGGGATGATGCAGCAGTGTAGAATGTAAAAACCAAACAACTTGCCCCTGTTTACTTTCTGAAACAAAATAAACAATCTTAAAAGAAAAAAAGGGGGGGCAGATTTTCCATATTTATTTTCTCATTAACATGCCCTTTTAAAAAGTCTGGCAACCTTTTCTCAGAGAGCACTGTTTTATTAAGATATTTGCATTTTCATGTGAATTATTTATACAAAAGGAACATATTTACACAGGAATATTTTTGTTTCATGCATAATTAATAAAATATGTGTTTAACTAAAGTTTCTAATTATATGATGTACAAACAACAGATGGGAGCAACACAGCAGGAGCTTCATTAACAAAGACAGAGCCATCAATGTCATCTTTTAATTGGATTCCCTATGAACTCAGTCCATCCTGTGGACTGTGAAAACGCGTTTAGTTATGCTTCTTTACTGTGAGCTGTTCCAGACATTTTCTATTTTTCTTTTTATGTAATTTATTCTTTATTCAAATTTAGCATCATATATTTAGGCCTTTTACACATTTCAACCCATTCCTTTACTAAGATGCTGGTGAGATTACCTAAAATAACATGAAATAAAATCAATCAAATTATTTGTTAAAAAAAATCTTATCTGGCCTAAGTGGCATAACATAATTAATCCATTGTACCCAGTAAGAAAAGAATAGCTCCAACTTGAAATGAAGACTGTTGTCTTTTCCATACTGTAAATGTCTATTGCGATGTTCATCCATTCATTCAGGGTTGGGCTTTTCTGTACAACCCATTTCCTGGTTGTAGCTTTTTTAGCTGCAACCAGCAATTCAGGGATATAATTCCAAAGTACATGATCTCACTATCAATAAGTATGACGTCCTTAAAAATACTTCCCAATAGTTTTTAATGACCAGGCAGTCCCAGAAGGCATGATAGTGGTTTGCCTTTTCATTATTACAATTCCTCCAACATATCCCAGTGGTTTCATCATGGTGGGATTTCTGAAATGGCTTCCAGACATTTTCTAGGTCTCCAAAAAATATTTTCCAAAGGTTGATGATGAAATATTTTAGGCTATTTCAGATGAATATTATCATGGAGGATGGCAGATGTGTTTAGCGTGGTTTTAAAAAGTGCTTAGCACCCTTCCACATTGCTTAAAGCGGATGCCAACACCAAATTGAAATATGCACAAAAAAGGAGGAAAAATTATCAGAAACCCAGACAAGGCATGAGCACTACTTTGATTGACAGTTGTGTGCAGACCAGAAACACCACAGCAGCATGTTCTTAGGAAGAAAGACAGAAGTAAAGTGAAGAGGAATGGCTATTAATTCACAATGTAGACATACCCACTGGGCTCTAAATTCAAGAAGAGAGAAGTGCCAGTTGTAGTAATGCAGGAAAGAAGCAGGAAGAATAATTTAAAGGGAGCCTCTACACCACTCTCCACATGCAACTCATATTAATTAACCAGGACAGCTGGGAAAAGAGTATAATCGGCTGTGAATTACCTCTGTAGAGGTCACACTGTGACAGACAATAAAGATCTTATTGGTGCTGTGTCAGGTGAGCTGGCAGGTGGATGAATGCAGATGAGAGAGAGCATGTTAACAGGCTGATCCAAGGTGAACATTTACATATTTTCAATGGCCTCATCTGTCTCAGGTGTTTAACTCATACTGCGAATCACCACAAGTGCAACGGTAAAACACGTTGAACTTTCTAGGTGAGCAGTATTACAATCTGCCAGGTGTATGGAGGTCAGGAGTGAGAGGAGTAACAGAACTGTCAATTAGGACTCGTGCACAAATACAGACCGGTGCATATTCATCTGAAGTTGTGCATAAAAAACGAAATTTGCAAATTCGTGTTTTTAAAATCACCCATAAAATGTTTATTGTGTATTTTGTCTCTAAGAGTACAATTATAAAAGATACAACTTAAAATATGAAATATGAAACATGGTTTCTGATTATGGTTTTGTTCATTATGAATTTACAACCAACAGCTTGAGACCACAGACATTAATTGTGGAGTGGAAGATAAATGGATCCCACAAACTGTGCATGCAACTTGAGTCTGTTCATCTCAAAGGTGCCAAGATGGCTGCCCGGGACAAGATTATGCTGAAATATCATTTTTAACGTCACTAAACGAATGCACTTTGTACACATCTGAATGTTTATTTTAATCTACACTAGTTAACAAAACTTTACAGGAAGATTACAATATCGTTTAGTGATGCTCTTGAGCCCGTCTGCAACGACTCTGTATCGACCTTATGAAGCTGAATTGTTGGAAGCACTTCTTTTTACCTCTTTATCGTAGAATCAACAAAGCAATGCGACATATTTGAGAAACTCAAGAGTTTGAAGTGTAGAAAACTGGCTGTTGTTATATAATATATCTGTGTTAGTATATTACTTCAGCAGGCCACAAGTCACGTGACCAAACCAACCGATGCCTTGTTATGTCAGACGTGCGTCAAACATGTCTCGAGCTGTTTCTCAGGAATTATGGATGGACTGGTCTTGTTAGTGTCTCAAACCATTTCAATAGAATTTTATGATAGCACAATTACTATCCCAGCTGCATTAGCACCCTTGTTTATCTGCTTAAAACACTTATTTAGCTGAAAAAGCTTAGAGATGAGTTACTTAAAGTTAAACCATCATCTTGTGATGTTCCCAAATCAAAATAACTTTACATCATTAATGACTAAAGAAAACAGTAAAGTGGGGTTGAAATCATTTCCTTTATTAAACATTGAGTCAACGATGAGATGGGAAGACTCCTGACAGCCGCAAAGTAATGAGTCGTGTCAAATGCAGACAGGCAGCAGGAGGCAATCTTTGACTGGATCAAACGTTTACGTTGCCTGATTTCATTCAATGTCGGCATTTGTCATGGATATATGTACCAGTGTTCATATTTATTCATGGAGCAGCTTTGTTAGCGGTCACACGCCATCAGACCCCCACGATTGGTGTATGGAAATCAAGATTTCACAAGAGAAAACGTGCACTGCTCATACAACTCATAAAGTTCTGTTAATTAAAAAGATGAACTACAACACAATGGCTCCTCGTACAGAGGATTACTTTTTCCATCTTTTCTAGGAGTGGCTCAGTGCATCAATGCCTTTCACCGTGTAACTCACATCACAGCTAACCAGTTGTTATCCTTTGCAGTCTGCATCTAATGCTCTTATGATGTAGACTGGAAGATTAAATGAGATTTATTGCTTCTTTCATTCTTTATTTTGGTAAATGGACTGTACTTGTATAGCACTTTTCTATTCATGTTGACCACTAAAAGTGCTTTTATATTACAAGTCACATTCATACAGCACTTCAGTTGGAAGATAAACTGCTTTTCATCTGTCACACACATTCATATCATTGCAGACACATTAGGAGGCATCGTGGAGTTCAGTGTCTTGCCCAAGGACACTTTGACATAGTCTGGGGAAGCCTGGAATTGATCCACTGACTTTCTGGTTAGCAGACAACTGCTCTTCCTCCTGAGCTACAGCCACCCCACCTTTTAGATATCACCCATGATTCAGCTAAGTTCCAAGTACATTCATTCTATTTGTCATGAATAAACCAAATAAACCCGACTGACGTGCAACATGTCCTGTATTTCAGCATAAATTTTTCCCTGCGGCAGCCATCCTGGTTGAACAGACTTCAGACATATGCACAGTTTGTGGAATCCATTCATCTTCTAATCCATGAATAATGTCTGAGACCCCGTGACATATTTCTTACAGTTATCTCACAGCTGTAAGTTTGTAAATTCATAATGGAGAAACCGTTATCAAAAAATTCATTTCATATTTTTATATTTTAAGTTGTTACTTTTTAAACTGTATTCTCAGACAATATACACAATAAACATTATATGTGTAATTTTACACAGACAAAATGGTTTGCACTGATTAAGGGGGGCAGTGGTTACAGGGGTGGGCTTAGGTCTGGAGGACCTGGGTGCAAGTCCCTGGTCTGACAACACAGAAGTGAACCACTGTGGGTCCTTGAGTAGGGCCCTTAACCCCCCCAACTGCTCCCTGGAGGCCAGAATATAGCTGCTCCCTGCTCTCTAGAAAATCAACTAGAAATTTGTAAAAGGTGGAGCCAATTTCCCCAATGGATAACACTAGATATGATATTAGGTAAATATATTATTATTATTAATCAGGATGAGAATATTGCTATAATTAATTTTTCCCCACTTGTGATCATTTTCGCACAAAAAAATTCTGAGATGTTTTCAGAGAAGATTCTTGTAAGGATGGAAATGTGCTCTCACAGCCCGCAATGCAAAGGAAGAGGTGAAGGGCAGATGGCAGGATGGTATGCAAAAAATACCCCATAGAAACATCTCAGTGGCAGTGGCTACATACTTGTAGTTGGAGGTTACATCCATCCTGAAGCCAGCTACTGATCTGATTAATGATTAGCCTATTGATTTTACTCTTACTCACGAATATGCACATATGTTTACTTGTATAAACATCTTATTTGGCAGTTATCTTACCCTACAGATGACTATCTGGTGTGATATATATCTATTTGATCAAATTTGTCCTTTTGTGTTACAGGCTAGTTGACCTTCCAGATCCACAGAGCATGGCTCTGGTCTCAAACACCCCAAAAATTAAAGGCAGGCTCTGAAACATCATGAGGATGTGGAAAATAAGGGGGGGGGGGTGCATGAGTTATGACAACATTCTTGTCGTTGATGAAAAGGGGGCCCTGCAGAAAAGGTTTGGGAACCACTAACATACACTGAGGAAAATACAGGAATGAACACTTTGGAGATAAGATGTAGTAAAGTAAGAAGAAGAACTTCTCAAAAACATAAAGTCCAAATAGACAAAGAGACAAATGTGATGTTTATACATTTAATGGATCCCATTTCCAGAGACCTCTACTAACCTCAGATGATGTTTTTATATTCTAGGATGAGCCGCAATGTTTCAGACCATTTTTACTGGAATGAGCAAAATCTGTCCTCTGCAAGTTGAAAATAAACAAATAACTTCTAAAGACTGCAAATCTGTATCAACCATACAAATACTTAGGACATCTGCAGACTACAACTCTTTTACATGAATATATAGCTGGATGTGCGTTTTTATTTTGTTGTTTTTTTAAAGATAAGTTTGTTAACTAAATGGGCCCAAAAAAAAAAGTTTGAAATGTGCAGCTTGTAGAAGTAAATCTCACAAACAGTCATGGCCAAACTGTATAATCTACTTCTTCCAGTTAGCTTTTTTTTTAACAATATCAGGTTACTGTAAGCTTTTCTTTTTATAGTAAAGGCATTTTTAGATTGGAAGTGATCAGCCCCCTGAGCTCTACTCTGTCCCAGCTCCTGAATGAACGACACAAACAGGCTGTCCAGAGTTGGGGTTTGGACCCGTCATAGTAACTGTGGCAACCAAAATCAAACTATGTTTATTTTGTTTTTGGTTTTATATTGTTGTTTTTTCAGATAAATATGTAAGGGGAGCTGAACTCCTGCATCTGAGCACAGATTTCATGTGAGTGTAAAATTCTGGTGTGTATTTGGTATAGTTCATCTTGGACTGCTGCCAAGGTCACAACGCTTCAGTGATGCCACAGAGAAGGCTACACAAAGGGTGATACACTGTGTATTTTTTTTTGTCAGTCCACGCACCCTTTCGCGCACACACACACACAAAACACACACACTGATGCAAAGCTGATACTTTCCTTGTGTCTCTGAATGACAACAATGCTGGCAACTTGGCACATCTATGAAATTATGTTTAGATATGTCTTCACACTCGCGCACACACACAAAGACACACTTAGCAGTAAATACATGTTTGACAGCCATGTTCTCAGTTAAAAAAAAAGCAGCCGTATCAAGAATACGTCTCCTATATGGTATTTTATGTCAGCTGGCACAAAGAGAATATATTTAAACGCTTGTCACACTGCGGATACAACACACAAACACACACATACAGATAAACAATGTTTTCGAGTGACGGTCTTACAAATGCAAATTCAATGTGTTTTTCCATTCAATGATTTGCTTATCAAAGCTGCTCACACATTTATATGTCAGGATCAGAACAATGTTTATTCAGCACAAGCTGCAGCCAAAAAATCACCTTCACAATCTGAGGATTCCTTTCAGTCCTATTTGGCAGCTTGCTGTGAGGAGTCATAGTTGACCCTTATCTTTGTTACGCTGCATTTTCTGTTGATGTTGCATTTTGTGTCTTTTTGTTACTGTAAATTTCAGTGATGCTGACTGTTCAAAGCCCAAGCAGATTGTTTTGATGTATAATAACTTTTTAAACCATTTTAGTTTTATTATGTTTATATTAAAAAAATCATGCTTTTTAAAATATATCGCTGTATTGAATTGAAGCATTTGGTGGAGTGACGTATTTTCCTACAATGGTGCCATTTGATTAATCTCAAGAACAGGGGAAATGTATTTGTAATGCACATTTAGAAAGCAACCTACTGCAATGTACAAAGTAAAAAAAAAAACATTCATACAGGAGAACATATACAGTGAGTTACATATATTGCAAACAAGGAAATAGATCATCATTAGAAGTGTATATATTCAAGGAAATAGATTTTAAAAGGAAAACTCCCTTGTTTAATTAAAAGCTGTGGAAAATAAAGATATGTTGAGACCCAATTTAATATATGTTGATTCTCCTTGTTTCTTGTTTAAACTTGGAAAGCAAACTTGATCCAGATGATCTTAGAAGTCTGGGTGCCTCATATGGCATCAGCAGATTTGGCCAGAACCACTCAGTGCCTTGTACACCAGCAGCAACATTTTAAAATCAATTCCTTGGCTCAAAGGAAGTCAGTGTAAAGGTCTAAGAACGAGGACTATGTTCCCCCTTTTTTCTATCTTTGTGAGGACACCAGAGGCAGCATTCTGGATTAGTTTCAGCTGTCATGGTGATTATTTAGAAAGAACTGTAAAAACAGAAAACAAATGCATGAGGAAGTTTACTGAGCCATCAGTAGGCTACCTTTATCGTAGATCTATTTTACACATTGTAAAAGGATGATTTGGTTATGTTTAAATATAGCTGATAGAATTAATTTTAGAGTCCAAAATGACACCAAAATTCCAGCTTTACCATTTCCCTTCTAGGGATAAATAAAGTATTTTTTCATTTTCATTGTCAATGATCCATAGATTTTATCAATACTGGCTAAATCTGGGCACTAATCTTGAGAAGTTCACCTTTTAGATAAAAGATAATTATGTCAAATTTAGCTTTATTTAGCTGAAGAAAATTCTGCTGCTGAATAATAGGTGACCCAAAATGGAGCCTTGGGGGACTCCACGTTATCTTGGCTTGAGAAGATCAATAGATACAAGTTGAGACAAAGTAGTCCCTGTCCTTCATGTAGGATTTAACTACTAAACCACTTCAGAACGTTTTGTTGTTGAGTGTTGGAGTCATTTGTTGTTTAGACTGACCACAAAGAATTAATGAAGAATCCATCTCACCATGCTTCCATGTAAATCACTAAATGTGCAGGAGAATTGTGGATCTATTAAACTATCATTTACTTGTGAACATGATATAGATATTTCAGTCACTGTCTGTGTGTTTTCAAAGTGACCTTCTCCAGTTAGATTTTATGGAGGATTTATTAGATGTTTCTGCATCATAAATCATCTTGAGCATCAAGTAAATTACAGGGAGTGACTTTGTCTTTGTACTTTAGGATGGGTCATTCAGCTCAACATCACATTTATTTTGGAATCTCTATGTTGTGCCTTCAACTTTTTACAACCTGGGAAAACATTGCAAAGTGACCGCAAAGAGGAGTTCCTAGATGGTGGAATCTAAGAAAGCATATATTTGCAACATTTATATGGGGCTATATTAGTGTCATTAATCTAGAGCATAGTTGTTCTGAGACCAGGCTTCCTTGTTTTTCGATTCAAATATCTTATTGCGCTCCCTCAAAACTCTGCTTATACACTAAAAAAGCCCCTGCTTGTATGCAAATATGTTCCACTTAAATGTAAAAGTCTGCTCCCTCTTATCAAATTTGTGTCCAAATGTCCGGCCCTTAAGTTTGAGCTCTTCTTTTCACACTCAGACTTGTTCTCTACTCTCTCGAAACTTTTGATTTTTTTCTGTGTGGTCTTAGGTTGTTTTGAAAAAGGGCTGTTAAAATCCATCCAGTCAACAACAATGGCGCTAACCAACTAAATTGTCATTGTTTCCTTATGGGTGCACTTTTGAAGAGAGAACTCCAGAAGATAGCTGGCTAGCTGGTTTCTTTGGCTTGCACCCAATGATGTTTTTAATGCTTTTCTTCCATAACTTTAAACGCTATTACGTTATGGTGCAGTAAAAGGGTCTAAAATAACCTGCAATGGCTACACACTTTTGCTAGGACGCTATATCCACCCTTAGAGCAGATACATGCACAGTTTGTGAATTTGATTTGTCTTTTTCTCAATGGATAATGCATGTGACCCTGAGGTATCCCAATCATAACATAGCAATTTTTTTTTTTTTTAACGTTGTAATTTCAATTTTTATTTATTTTTGGCGCAAGCTGTATACATGAATCTTCACTTGTACACACACACACGCACGCACACGCACACAAACGCGCGCGCACACACACACACACACACACACACACACACACACACACACACACACACACACACACACACACACACAC
>JBBBVU010000007.1:6075893-6091892 GCA_037177055.1 Atherinosoma microstoma | reverse complement strand
CGCGCACACACACACACACACACACACACACACACACACACACACACACACACACACACACACACACACACACACATCTTTTGTGACAGTTACCTCGCCCCATAGTTATCACTTGTTCTTCAAAGCTTGATTTAATCTTGATACTTTGGTTCCAGACTTCATAATCCAAATGTTTGTTGTCTTTACATAGTTTGTATTTCAGGAATCCATTTTAAGCTATGATTAATTGTTTTAGTTTAAGGTCTAATTTAACACTGTCTAGTAAACCGCAAAGCATTACGTCTCTTGTCCATTGAAAGCAGTGAGGATATCCGAACAGCCTTACAAGTAACTCATGTTTCCTTATCCTGTTGTAATTAATTTAGTTCAAATACTCTTAGTCTGATTTGTCAAAAACATGCTAAAAGCTTACAGGACCCAGAATCAAAATGGTAACAACTGAGATATAAGACCTTGTGTGCAAAAACTGCTTGTTACAATGCTAATGTAAACCACTGAGATTCACTATTGCCCCAAGCTCAGTTTAACACACAACTGACACATACAGTACAGAAAAACAAATAAAAGCCCACACACATATAGTAAAGATGCAAAGGTACAAATCCATTTGGTTTATGACACTGTATAAAAGAAAAACCATATAGGCCTATTGTAATGTTCATGTTTAAACACGTACTGGACTGGAATGGGGATATTTGCTGTGCTGATGCAAGGGCGGTTCTTTCTTCCACATCCAGCCTGGATGCTGCTGCAGTCTGAGGCTGATGGCTCTGAGATTTAAGACTCGCTGCTGCATTCAGCTGCCTGCACAGGATTTTCTAATTAGAGTTGGCGACTTGGCTTCAGCTTCGCCTCGCAATAAATCACAGAGCCTCTCAGGTGCATTCCCTCCAGCCCTGCTCAGTGGCATTTCACTATCAGCACTCTGATTGAGTTCCCCTGATATTTTCATCCAGGCGAAGGAAGAAGAAAATAGAAACACTTTGAGTGTTTGTAGCTACGCAAGGTGAGCATCTTCAAAACTTAAAAACCCATCCAAAGGTATAAAAAAGTGAAAAGTTAAAAGCCTTTATGATGCCACAAGGTAGATAAAAATCTATATCAAAATGAGTGCATCTTGTTGCAAACATACCAAAGATAATGTTTGTCATCCTTGGCTATAGGTGTTAGAGGTCTTTATTAGAAAAACATCCCTAAGTGAAGCTGATTAAGGCCCAATCTCAATTCTCCCCCTTAACCCTTCCCCTCAGCCCTTAGCCCTACCCCTTCACCTTTAAACAAAGTGTGGAGGCAAAGGGCAATGTTTTCAGCCCTATGAATTAAGACACTCCTCTCTCCCTATAACCCGAATGTATTAGGAGGCTGGTTTGCTCGTGGCTCCCTGTTTACAAGACACGTGTGTCATACAGACCTTACGATGCAACAGAAAGAAGAGCTGTAACTTACATCATTATAAACACATAAATTAAAATTACGTATGTCATTATATTATATATAATGTTCCCCAAGTATAATCAATTGAAACCTTTATGACAATTACGACATCGTTACTTTTATTTCCGAAACATGCGTAGAGCGGTCAAACGCTGCATTGTGCCGTCATGTGTAAACATCTACTTTATCGTAAAGTTTTTAACAACAGTTTAGTTTATTTATTTTTAACGTTGTTATTTACGAAAAGGCAACTTTTCTAAACAAGTCTCTCTGCGCCAGGTTTGTTTCCTGTGTGAAGCGTATAACTCCTCCTACCCCTTTGCCGTTAAGTCTGCATCTGAAAACCCTCTGCTGTAAGGGGTATTCAGCCCTTCCCCTTAGCCCTTCCCCTTGCCCCGAAAGAGAATCGAGACACCCCTTCGTCTCTCATGAACGCGCAAAACGGAGGGGAAGGGCTAAGGGGGGGAATTGAGATTGGGCCTTAACCTCCTCTGTATAATCTGAAGGCAGGAGAATGGTCAGAAAGTTCAACCTAAGGTCTCTCTCAGGCCCTGTGTCAGGTCTTTGCTTAATTTGTTCCTATTTCTTAAGAACATCACTTCAGATCCTGATTGTCTAGAGTGCTTTTTAGTCCTGACACTTCAATCAATCAATCAATGTTTATGGCTACAGCACCTTCCAACAACGCTCAAGTTTACCAAAGTGCCTTACACCAGAAAAACAAATAAATACAAAACACATTAAAACTAAGAAGTACCAAAGTACTAAAAGTCAGAGGCCTTTTTAAATAAATAGGTCTTGAGTTTGGCTTTGAATACAGGCAAGTCAGTGATAGAGTGTAACTCTTGGGGAAGAATGTTCCAGAATCTTGGGCCTGCCACTGAAAAAGACCCATACTACCTGATGTTAGACAGCAGAATATAAAGCTCAGTGGAGCTGGTAGTTTTTCAAGAGTTCAGACAGATAAGGTGGTGCAAAGCCGTTCAGCAGTTATGTGCGATACCACCGATTTTCTTTCTGATCTGATACCAAATAAAATTCAAGCCAGTATCAATGATACCAATCAAATATTGATACTTTGTACAGAAACTTAATGGCCCTGATTTATCAAAGGTTTGCGCCTGTTAGCGATGACTTAGCTTGATAACGGGCGCAAAAACATGTTGCAGCTGATTTATCATTTGTCACAAATGAGCCCGCAAAACAATTACAATAACGCCGAAATGCATTTTGCGCTTTTGTCTTGAATGAATATGAAATCTGGGCGTTTCAGCCAGAAGGCGCAAAATACTGAGAGGAGTAGATGCAAATGAATAAGCTTTGCACGGGCAACGTGATTAACTAAACATGGAACTGATTGTGCTGGTCTTTTTTGCGCCTATAGCGCTTCTGAAAGGCATGTGTAAACTCGCTTAAATATATACGCACAAGTGGCTGCAGCTGGATGAGAGGCAATGATCAAAAGCTGCAGGATTGTAGAGGAGCATCAGTCTGATTTAGAATATTTTCTCATGGCCAGTCATGGGGCAATGACTGAACATCTGGAACAAAATCATTACATATAAACATATATTTTGTGTGAATGTTAAATCACAACTGATGTTTTTGACAAACGTCAAAAGGAGGCGCATTTATATTCATTATGTCTATAACAACTATGATGTCATTAAAAGAACATGTTTCAGTTTGTGCACATACTTTGTTCAACAATCAGGTATGTGTGTCATACCAAGTATTATCTGCTCCTCACAGAGAGTGCGCTGCACCTGCTGGTCAGTATTGGTCTTACTGTCTTATTTACCAAGGTTTTATTACAAGCTTTTTTTTTTCTGCTTCGTCTAATATCTTGCCATCTCTTCTTAACCTCATCTGATGTTATTGTTTTTACGGCTGGTTGTCACAATCTGCTATGCCCCTCTCCTGCTCTGCTGCTCAGCCACACCCCTCATCAGCTTGGCTGGCTTCACCTGCTGCTCTCACCTGCTCACCATCTCCAATAAAGTCAGTATATATACAGCTTCACTCCTTTCAGTCCATTTGTCAGTTTGTCATCATCTCTATGCCTGACTCTCCAGCACTTATTCCTGGACTGCTTGCCTGTTGCCGACCTGACCTGCCTCTGACCATTGCCTTCCTGTCTTAGTCCCGATCTGAATTTGAACCCAGCCCTCTTCCAGGACATCGTCCCCCTGTAAGAGATCCTTCTTAATAAAGACAGTAAAACCAAGAACCAGATTCTGTTGTACTGCTATTGGGTCCACTCCACACCCGTTACACTGGTTTTACTTTTTGGCAAATATCTTCCCATATTGCAGTCCTTCTGGTAACATTAAGATGTCTTTGCCATATTTCTATTTGCCTCTTCTACTAATATTTTGATCTCCATTTATTTTCCGTTTGCAGCTGTCTTGCCCTCCTACACAGTGAATCATTTGCGCACTCTCAATCCTCATTTAAATAAGGCTGTTTGCGCCCATTATTAATCGTGCCATCAATCTTGGTAGATCATCCGCAAACCATGGAAACCCAACAGGCGCAAATTATTTGGGGGGCAATTTATTTTGCGCTCGCTATTTGGAATCTTCGTAAATCAGGGCCAATATGTTTAGAAAATCACTTTCAAAGTAGGTTACACTTAATGTTTACCACAAATCACTAAAATAATTGATTTTCTAACATGAAAAATTGATTCTTAAATAAGAAGCTGGTATCGTAGGTATCGATATTTCAGTATAAATTCGCACATCACTACCATTCAGTAGGCTACTTTATAAACAGCAGCAGTTTAAACTATCCTGGACCGACCGGAAGCCGATAGAGATCCAGAAATAACTGGACGGGTAAGTTGGTTAGGAGGCGAGCGGCAGAATTCTGTACTAGCTGTAAACTTTAGTTATCAACTTGTCCAGTTTCCTTTTCAGCTATAGCTATTTGGGAATCACCTTGACGCCGGACAAATCCTGTTTTTCTGTCTGTCAAACTTTATGTTTGCTGTTTTTGATAGATGCTACTAAAGAAAAGAGAACAGATGGTGTGTCTTTGTCTCTGCTAAAGATACAGTTTTAAAAATGGATTATTTAATAATGTAATAGAGGGAACCCTGATTCATCTCAAGTTATCAGCCTTTATTATGCTTGAAAAGTTCAGTTAATGTTAAATTAATGAACAAAAAACACTTTTGTCTAAAAAAAGTGAGTTAAAAAGCAAAGTAAAACTTTGGGTGTCCTTCAGAAAGCTTGAAAGAGAATTGCTCAAGACCACTTCAAAAGCTTATATTTGCCTGTATGCAAAATATAAAGAAATGAGGGGTGGCTGAAGACTTTTGCACAGTACTGTATGCTTAAGCCTTTCTTGGCATCAGGTTACCAATAGTGCAGATGTTACCTCGGCTTGCAGCCCTTAATGTGCACATCTCTCTTTTCTGCAGAGGTTTAACACATCAACAACCCTCAGTAAGTCCACTGAAACTCATCCCAGTAGTCACAGGCTACATCTGTTTGTCTTGCTCACTTTAAATTGGCTTTAGCAGGAGCAACTATCTCTTCTAAGAGCTGCTCACGCAGAAGATGATTTACTTACCTGCTCTCTTAAATGCCATTTCAGTCAGAGTTAAAAAGGACAATCTTAATCCATCAATATCTCTGTTAACCTAAATAAGGGATAGGCAACTCAAGGGCAACTGTCCTGCAGGTTTTAGATATTTCCCTGTTTCAACACGCCTGATTGAAATTAACGGATCATTGTGCAGAACTTGACAGCAAGCTGTTGGATCCATTTAATTTGAATCAAGTGTGTCGGAGCAAGAAACCTTCTAAAAACCTTCTGAACAGTGGCCCTCGAGGAACAGAGATGCCCATCCCTGACCTAGAGGATGAGTTACAAGAAATACCATTGTCACTGTTATTACATATTAATACCTTAGATTTAATTTGATTCAAAATTGAAATTATTTCATCATAGTTCTTATGAATTGTGACTTGCAATGTGCTTTTTTATTTTTTTATTTTCATATTAGAAAAAGTTTTTTCCCCCTGTCATATCACCTTTCCTAATATATCTGTCCTTGAGTAACAAGACAAGACAGTAACATTAAACTCTAGTGATTTGCACATTGCATGTATATTATTGTAGAGATTGTTTGCAGGTTCATTACCTATCTAAATAAAGCCAACTGTAAATAGTATCTGAATCTCAGAGCAGCACATGATTTAATATTACACAGAAAAAAACTTATAAAGATATGACTGCATCTTTACACACTTACAATTCAGTCTTTAATTTCTGTTGATTTATATCTTATCTTTATTAAACCAGAAAATTTATGTTAAGGACCTTTACAAAGACAGAGTGGGGTGAATCAGATCTTTTATTTAGGCAATAATCCGAGTCTTGTGGCAGGCAGAAAGAGCTGAGAATGAAAACACTGAACATCCAAAGGAAACCAGGTGAGTCGGCAAGAAGGGAATTCCAACTGTGCATGAACGAGGTCCAGCGAGGAGTGAGTGAATATAAAGCCAGGTGAGTAATTGAGAACAGGTGTGGATGGTTAGTACTCTGGTGATTGGCACCGGGGAATATGGGGATATGGAAGAGGGTGTGTCTGTTTCAGAGACCGGTGTAGGTGTAACAATATCAGTATCAGTTGTGTTAAAAATTACCATATAAACCAGCAAGAAACATGCTTTTCTCAAAGTGTCTGTGTCATGATATCCTAAAGTATAATTAATTATTCCCTGTCCTGGTTCAAAAAGTAAAACTTTTCTTCTTTAACCAAATGACCATCTTAATCTATTTTAGGAAAAATCTTAAGAAATAAGATCAACTACAGATCCACCGTTGGACTAAGAAGCCAACACAAAAACTTGTTGTCCGAAACAGATCATTCAGATGAAATCATGTTAATATTTTAACACTTCCAATAAAATGTAAGTACTTGCTAAGCCTGAACACACAGAGCAGAGCTGCATTGCAGACAAGGTTAAACTAGTGAATGACCACGGAGCTCTTACTGCTGCCAAATATCAGCTTAACTGAAAAATGACTGCTTTCAGAAGTCATTTAGTCTGCCTGATGGTGACATGATTGCACTGCACTTACAATGTCTCTGTAAAGATAAGTAAAGTGTGGAGGAAGAGACAGAAATGTGAAGCTTTTACACACTTACACTCTCCAGTGCACTCCACTGATAACTAAAAAACCTCTGTAACTACATAAATGCTGAATAGATGTGTGGAGCTGGTTGCCACCCTGCAGGTGTTGAGGTCTGGCCTGAAATTTGACAGTCTGTTCAACTTTACTTTATTTTCCACTCTTAATGATAGTATTTAATCAACATCAAAAACATAAAACGGATGGTCTGTGACCTAGTAAAAGTAAAAGAAAACAACGCAAGAAAGGCAAGATAAATAGACCCATGGAGCCTGTCTGGGATCAACAATTGGATAAAACCTGTGAGGATAATCTTGAGGAATTTCCCCAGTTACCAAATCGGTTAAAGATCCATAAAATTTCCAGGACAAAGATGAGTACATACGACTTACATACTCTGGTACATTGTTGAAAACTATGCAAACAAAAACATCAGAAGATCTCAACAGCGATGGTCAGAGAGACAACACCATGACTGATGTTTGCAAGGAATCTGAAAACCTGGGCCCTCATGTATCAACTGTTCTCCCGCACAGATCTGTGTGAATTTCATGCGTGAGAACATTTTGCAAAGTGTGGAATTTACCATCTGGTACTTTTACTTAGAAATGTTCCTGAATATAAGTACAGTCCTGGCCATGCGTACGAACAGAATCTAGTGGTAGAACAGGGAAACTACATCATTTCTGCAGGTGTTGCAGCGATCTCAGCGTTTGTCAGTCATTCTTTATTTAGGCAAATATAAAATTATTCCATTAGTAGCCTAATCTTTAGAAAAAATTAACAGACGTGGAGCTTAAATGGTTTTAAAAATGACAAAAGACACCTGTGATACAGGTGACAACTGAGCATGATTGATCTGACGTTAACACATATTATTTCAAACTTTGCGCTCCGACGTGAGCTTCATCACACGATCAGCTGATCTGATCGCTGAGATCATTTCTAATCAGATGCCGCTTCCCGAATGAGATAGTGAGTTTTACCTGATATGGGATCTATGTTACAGTTATATTGACTACTATTTCAATGAATGTCCAAATGGTTTTGGTCACCTACATGAGACAGGAGAAAGGTTGGACATTACTGAGCTCCATTACATTATCCGCTCTGGATGCATCTTTTCTCCGGACCAAAACACATTTGTTTCTCTGGAACTAACGTCAGATGAAAGCAGTGCTGCTGTGATGCTGGGAATGTGTGGAAGTTATGTCAAATCAAGTCCCCTTCATTTGAACGTCTAAAACCAACAGGATATCCAAAGAGCTTCAAGAACTTTAAGGAGGAAGTTCTCTAGATTCTGTTCTCCAGCTGCAGCCTGCAGGCCTCTCATCTGTGCTACGTGTTTGGAAAAAAAACAAAAAAAACAATCCTAGATATTTTTTCAGTGGTTTGAAATGGGGCGATTTAACAATGTCTTTAAAAAAAAAAAAACTGCTTGCATTTCTCTCTGTAGCGTTTATTTGTGCTGTTTCACTTTTTTACGCAGTGTTTCAGATGATTCTTAAAAAACACGGCATAGTTGATAAATCCAGATTTTTTTGTACTTACACAAATTTTATTATAGGATTACATTTTGAAACATCTCTACGAATGGTTGATACACGAGGGCCCTGGAGAATCCAAAAAATATAAAGCATTTAGGAATGGCAACCATTTTTATGTAAAGTAGCCTCATTTCAGGGACTCAAAAGGAATTGGACAATCAACATTACTTCAAATAAAATGTTTAGTATTAATACTTTGTTGAGAATTCTTTGCAGGCAATGACTGCCAGAAGTGTTGAACCCAGAAACATCACCAAACACTGGATTTCCTCCTTTGTGATCCGTTGCTCCACCTTTTCTGCATCTGTCTTCAGTTGCTGCTTGTTTGTGGGTCTTTCTGCCCCCCTCTCTGAAATCCATGGCAAGTCAGGTTGAGATCTGATGACTGACTCAGCCATGGCAGAATATTCCACTTAAATGTCTTAGAAAACTCCTGGGTTGCTTTTGCAGTATGTTTTGGGTCATTGTTCATCTGTAACGTGACATGACATCCAATCAACTTTGTTGAATGTGAGCAGAAAGTAGATCCCTACAACTTCAGATTTCACTGCGCTGCCTCTGTCTGCTGTCACATCATCAATAAACACCAGTGACCCAGAGCCATTGGAAGACATGCATGCAGATGCAATGAAATCTGTCCAAAGAATGCTGCTCCAGATCTGAGCTGGCTTCTTTAGTTGGTTTTTGATAAAGTCTAATCTGGACTTTCTATTCTTGAGCCTGATTAATGGTTTGCACCTTGTGGTGAACCCTCTGTATTTGCCCTCATGAAGTTTTCTCTTTAAAGTAGACTTAGATACTGATACACCTACTCTCTGGAGAGTGTTCTTCTCTTGGGTGGATGTTGTGAAGGGTTTTTCATCACTATGGAAAGGATCCTGCAAAAATCCACCTCTGTTTTCTTGGATGTCCCAGGGCCTCATGTACAAAGGGTTCATACGAACAAAAACGTGGCGTACGATAATTGTCACAGCAAAGTTAAGATGTATCAAGAGTGAAATGACCATGGAAATGTGCAGTGCCTCACGTCAGCTTCATGGTTGGCGTACGCACGTTTCTACACTTGTTGATGCTTTGGCTACACTTAGAGGTGATGCCAGGAAACTGATTGTCTTCACATCTATTTATGACAACAGTCCCCAGACTGAGTATTGTGATCATCAGAGACACATGAACAATCAACACTGATGAACAATGAACACACCTGTGTCTGCAATGTGTATAAAAGCGCAAAGTGGTGCAATACGCAGAGAGCGAGAGGATTTACTGGCTAATGATAACTGGCTCGTCAGCCGCTTTAGGTTCCCGAGGACATTCTTCCTGGAACTTTTGCGCAGACCTGAGGCTGGGCTTGGAGCCTAACACAGCCAGGAGCCATGCACTCTCTGTGTGCAAACAAGTGCTAACCATGCTGTGGTTCCTATGGCAACCGGGACATTCCAAAGGGATCTGGCAGACCAATCAGGATTGTGCCAGTCGACCCTGAACCGAGCCATGCCAGCCGTATGGGACAGGATCATATGCATGTCAGCCGGGTAAATGCAGTTCCCCACAATGCAGCTGAACAAGTCAACATTAAAGCGCAAATTTGCGACTGCACACATTGCTATAAAAGCGCCATCATATGATGAACAAGTTTATGTCAACAGAAAACATTTTCCTTCGATCAGTGTTCAGATTATATGTGATCCCCGAATGCAGTTAACCAACATTGTGGCAAGGTGGCATGGTTCAACGCACGACTTGTTTTCTGAGTATCAGCACGGTTGGGACCAGACTACAAGCTGGCACTGTGCGTGACTTCTTGGTGAGTAAATTTATTAGTTTTTGTCCTGGTATTATTTTCCCTGATGCGCAGTGGGCTTGTCCGTCTCCAAATTCCAACCCGGCTCTCCAGCATCATTACTAGTCTGTAGTTAAAGTTAGTGACTTGCTGTTTCTTGCGAAGGAGACTACAGCTGAAGATCCTTCTAACAAGCCCGATTGTCTCTGTGTGCAAAATTCTCATGTATAAAACCCTGTGCGTTAAGCGTGAAAGTTCGTTATCAGTCTCACCTTTTCCCTGCATGGCGCACTTCTGCACTGACTTGCAACAATAGTGTGTGATCCATGCATCGTGTATAAAATTAACAATCCTAAACTGTAAATCCAGTATGACCACATTTAATGCAAACTTAATGTTGCAAGGATGAAGGAGGGCCCAGGCAGGGTTTGAACCCCTGCCTTCATGGTGTAAATCATGTGCGTTGACCAGTCAGACATAGGGGTATTCCCATGGCCAAGAAGCCAGGGCGCAAGATCAATCAGAAGCAGTGACAGGACCTCAACTGTCACAATATGGAAGACGCAAGGACACAAAATTAACTTATTCCCCAATTTATTTAGTATTTCACTTATATTTGTGAGGAAGCCTATAGAAGTTGATCTAGCCAGTCATTTATGCTGCCTATTGCTTTCCCAATTTCCTTTTGTGACTCCAGTACACAGGGGTGTAACAATATGCACAGATTCATACATCTGAAAATATTTATGTGTATCTAACGTTTTCAGGATCTGATCGTACGATGGGTTTCAGTGGGAAATCAGTCTTTGTACATGAGGCCCCAGGTCTCTTTTAGGTCCCAAGCTCACCAGTGCACTCTCTTTCTCTCAGAATATACCAAACTGTTTTTTTTTTAGTCACTCCTAACATTTCCTCTGTCTCTTTGATGGATTTCTTCCTTTTTCCAGCCTAATAATGGTCTGTTTCCCATCCATTGAGAGCTCTTTTGACTGCATGTTGTGGGTTCACAGCAATGGCTTCCAAATGCAAATGCAACACTGGGAATCAACTCAAGGCCTTTTACCTGCTTGATTGATGATGGATTCATGAGGGAATAGCCCATGAAATAACTTTAGAGTTAACTGTCCAATTACTTTTGGTCCCTTGAAAACATGGCAGCTACATTTTAAAGAGTTGTAATTCCTAAACCTTTCCCTCCAATTTATATATGAATACCCTTAAATCAAAGCTGCGGGTCTGCACTTTAAGCTCATATTGATTTGGATGTTGAATATGTTTTAGTAAACACATAACTAAACTTGTTTCAGTGTCCAAACATATATGGACCTGATCATATATATATATATATATATATCTTATAATTATATGATACATGTGTATTTTTAGCTTACAATTTTTAATAATAAATCTAGTCATTTTATACTGCTAATTTGGATGAAACATTTTCATTTTGTTTATAAACCCCGGCTAAATAGCTAATCAGTGCCATGGGTGAGACTAACACTGTTGTCAAGCTTTTTGGAAGCAGGATAGAAAAGGAAAGGTCTTTTTAAATAAGTACTTGGCAGGTGGTCAGATGAAGCATCTGTCTCTGACAGCAGTTGCTGTTGGCTGCTGTCAACTGAGGAGGAAAACTACACAAAATATGAGTAAAAATGTGTGTTTAGTTCTTATTAACGCATGAAATAACTAGATTAAAATGACTGAATGCTCAATCAAATGACAACAGGACCAACATAATGGACCAATAATCATTATTCGCTCAACTCTGACATCCCGCATTTACACACAAAACGTATGCAAAACATAGGCTGTTGGTTTTTCACAGGAAATTAAGATTTTGCAGCACTTGTGCTATTATTACTTTGGAATATAAGCTGTTTTTTTAATCCGTTTATCCGTGTTTTCATTGTCCTAAACTGTCTGCCTGAGGGCAGCAGTTAAAAAAAAGAGCGCCCCAGGTGTGATGGATCTTTTATTATTTTGTGTGTTTTTCTGAGGCAGCTAGAACTTTAAAGATCTTTCAGAGCAGGGAGGGTGCAGCTGAACATCCTCTAGAAGGCTTTCCTCTCATCAACTATGCAGCTGGCAAACCACACAGATACATGTTACCATGAACTAGCTTGAGCAGACTCCAAGCTCTTGTTTTTGGAGGTTTCCGTTCCTCCTTCTGAAGATCCATTGCTGGTTTTCACCTTTAATGACTTGTGAACTTAATTGGATCCAATCAGTGAAGGACGACTAACAGAGCTGTTTGATTTTCAATACTCACATAGTCACTGTCACACATAAATCCTGCTCATAGATTCCAGGATGGGCACTGATTGGTTTTGCTTTTTGAGCAAAAACAGCTTGAAACCTGATGGGATGGATCATTTTATGAATTTTCTGAACTTGTGATCAGCGCTTTAGAAAAATTCAACCCCTGACCCCACAGGAATTTGATCACAGAAGATTCAGAACCGGAAACTGAGAACATCAACAATTCCCATTTATCAGAGAACTTGATTTAGAAAGAGTCCAACACAACATTTAATGTAAGATAGTAGACCAAATCAATTACGCTTGTCAGTTTTTATTCTAGTAAATGCTAATACATTTGATGATTTATCCCAGTTTAAAATTAGAAATCAAAACCTTTTATGGCGTATTATATCTCCAAAATCCTGTATGTCAATAATGTCAGTTTACAGTCAACTTCTTCATTTAAAAGACCTTAAATATATCAAGAAAACACACCTGAACATAGGAAATGCTGGTTTTCCAGCCTGGTTCTGGCACGGCAGAGGAGATGAGGCCTGATCGAGCTCATCAGCTGTTCATTGAGTCAGCACTTCTGAACATGAAGGACACTAACTTAAAAGCTTTGACACCTGGTTAATTGTATGGATCTGCCCAATCAATCTACTGTATTACGGAAACAGGAGAGGGAGGGTTGGGAGGTGACGGGATGTCCCGAAGGAGAGGGTGAACATATCAAGACAGGGAGAGAAAAATATGACTGTCGAAGCAGCTGCTGCTGGTAGAAATGGACCATGATGTAGAATTACATACTTATTAATTCAAATACTAAAGAATGTTCTGGACTGATTACCCCCCCCCCCCCACCCACCCTTCACTGATTGGACCTTTCTCAACAAGGTCTAAAGATGCAGATAAAATATGCTTTAAAATTCTATTATAATAATCAAGATCGTGCTTCCTCGTCCATATCTATGCACTCAAGTGGTTTCTTATTAATTTTTTCTCCTGCTTGTCTTTTTCTCCTGCTGACTCCTGATGCTTGTGCTACTGCTGCAGCAGTGCTACAGTACGGATTTCACTCATTTCCCAGTGGGACCAGTTGGATGGAGCTGAGCCATGATGAATGTCACCGGTTCCTGCTTTCACGAGGAAAAAATCTCTGCGGTTGTCTTTTTGTAGATTAAAATGGTTATTTTAAGGGTTACTCTCAACCAAAACTTTTCCTGGTTGAACTTGGCTCCTCATTGAATGATTTACTTCTTGCACCTCTTCAGTCCAAGACATTTTTAATAAGTTGTCGTTATCAGACTAACACCTCTGATACATTATTGGTGTCAGGGAGTTATGATTTCCATCCTGCCCCAACAAAACCTCAACAGGAAATAATGAGGAAATAAAAAATAATAATAATGTACCTAAATATTCCCAGTGCAATATAATGTTTGAATTTACTTTAAGCAATTATCTTCTATAAAATCAAATATCTCTCATCTTTTAAAAAGAAAAATTAACTATGACTTTTTTTTCTATAAATACAGCAAAAAAAGTACATTATTATGCATTTATTAGTCTATTTTTATTTATCTATTACTTATTTGCGTGTGTTTGTTTTATGTTTTTTTTTATACAAATTGTTGGGATTTTCATCAACTAATCTCCTTTTCTTTTCTTTTTCTGTTTATTTATATTTACACATTTTCAGCAATGATAAGGTATTTTCTTTTTTAAAAGATGTGATCCAAAGTAAATGTAATGGCTTTAATTTTCTTTAGACTTATACTTTTTTGTATGAAAAGAAAAAATTCAGCCATAATATTTGCTTCAATCTTTTTTTTTCTTTTTTTTCTTTTTCAATTTGCTTCAAATATGCTCCAAAGTGGATCTCTGACACTGATTTTGAGACAACTTAAAGGTAGGGCAGGAGATCCTGGAATAACGGTTCGAGAAAGGTACATTTTTCAAAAGTCCAAACCCTCTTCTTCAGATTTCCCCCCGAAGCCACGCCTCCAGAGCACAGAAACAGGCAATGCTTGTTTTTTCAGTCCTCTCCGTTCCACAGGTGACAGCATTTGATTAATTGTCTGCAGTAGGGGGGTGAAGAGGATTTCAAGCAATATAGTAAAAAATGTTCCTTGAAAACCTCTCCCACCCTTCCTTTTAATCACCTTTTTCCGGATTAAAAGCAATTTTCTTGTGTTCCTCGAGGAAGTTTTCATGAAATCACTCATTTCTCTGGTTTTTGGTAAATGCCTCCCCAAAAAGCAGGCGTTAAAGTGGCTTCAGCTCTCTTTGATATTTCATGCAGTTTCAAACTTCCAGCACTCTTAAACGGCTGAAGGGAATTAACTGTCAATCTGCTGCAAAATGACTCCCAGCTTCAATTTTATTTGATCAACTTGATGTCTCCTCTCTGTTTGCCTGCTACTGGTAAGCCCCATCAAACTCCATAAATCAAAGCATCTTTGCTCTGTCTTGCACTTTTCTTATATTCCCTTCTTCTTTTAGTGAGCGATTAGATGTCTCTTCCCAGCCACGTCTCATCCATGTTGTCTTAGCGCCGCACTTGCCAAGCTGACACATTTTGCGGTGGGCCAATCACATCGTGAGGAATTCGTTTTGACTTGTCCTTCTCTGGCTTGTCAAAGCACTGCAGCTTTGTTACTTGGGGAGCCTGGGGGGGGCGTTTCGCCCGTAGGCCACTTTCCAGCAGCTTTGTGCTTTTGCAATGATCTCGTCAGCTTACAGCCTTCAAAACACATTACAGTTCCTCTGTGAGGGAATGTCTGTCTTCTCTTTGTCTGTTCAAGGAAAAATTGCTCCAAGTCACCCTCCATATTTGTTCTATAAGTGAAGTGATTGTTGATTTCTTGTCAATGCATGTTAGCTTGACTTATTGCTGCACTTGACTACCGCATTTACATGACCTCTATTGCAGAGCTTCACTAATCCATTCATATATATCCACATATTCCGCTGCATATCTTCATTTGCTGACTTAACATCCAGACACAGTTTGCAACACAAGCTGGTAAAAAGTGTTTAGTCTGAGTGAGAAGAAATAGTAATGACTGTTTTATTTTCTATGGAAGCTGAGACCGACCATAAGAGTTCGTTTTCATGTAGAAACTAGTTAATTTTTCTCATTATCTCCGGAAATTTGCATTTGTTTCCTGAGATAACCACCCACAAAATAATGAGCTTTGTTTTATCAAGATCATGAGATGATTAATTTGAGCCCCAATATAAGTGCTTAGCACCTAATTCAAATGGTAGTTGTCATAATTGGTCAAGATCTATAACAGTAAGTTTAGGCATGTATGTGTTACTCTGATTCCTGGCAATTGCATTCCTGAACTCTAACAAGGAAAATGTATTTGTTTTCTCATAGTTTTTCAGTGATTCATCTGTACTCGTGAGATACTCTTGGACAAATTATTCCTTCATCACGAACAAACTATAAGCTAACCATTGTTATCTCAGGATAATTATGATAAAAAATGTCAGTCATGGCTTCTCTCAACTTTTGTGCTTAAAGAAACATCAAGATTTTTTTTTTTTGTCCTTGTTCAGACTAGACCTCCTTCAGACCCAAAGAAGGCTAACCCTTATTGTATTCACTTTCCTGATGATCACACATTTTTTTCAAACTTTACTTATACATATATATATCTATCAACTTCAAACAGCTAAGCTAGAAACCACCAACAGAGCCAGAAAACCTGGGTGTAGTCATGGACTCAGATCTGAACTTCAGTTGTCACATTACGACAGTTGTGAAGTCAGCCTATTATCACTTAAAGAACATATCAAGGATTAAAGGACTGATGTCTCCACAGGATTTAG
>JBBBVU010000007.1:5986148-5996479 GCA_037177055.1 Atherinosoma microstoma | reverse complement strand
GGATCGAATTTCATTTTGCGTTTGCGGCTTCCTTGCTCTCCAGATCCTTCCATGACAAAGCAATAGCGCACGCTAAACCCTCATTTAAATACTGCTGTTTGCACCTGTTATTAATTGCGTGAGCAATGTTAGTAGATCATCGCAAATCATGGAAACACAACAGGTGCTAAATTATTGCGGGACAATTTATTAAGCGGTCGCTATTTGGAATATTCGTAAATCAGGGCCTAAGAGTATATCATCTGTCTCTTCACAGTAAAATATACTTTAAAATGTAAACAAAGGAGTTGTGGTGCATATTGTGATGTAAGTCAAAAAGATGGTGGCATTCAATCTGACACTAAAAGCCCAAAACTATGTGATTATCATGTCTATACAAAATCATGTCCATATAAAGTATTCCCCCTGGAAGGTGTTTTCCAATAAGTTCATTTTCACTGCCCCAGAACTGCATTTGAGTGTAGATGAAAACACCAGTATATTTGTGGATGAGGTCTTAAAACATAATACTCATATGCGTTTCACACACCTCACCTTCAAAAACCACCAAATACTTCTTTAAAAGAACCTCGGTTTTCTCATCCAAACCAACAGGATTGGTGTTGTAATTCTAGCCTGTACTTGTGCCTCATCCTCAAATATTATATATCAACACAATCTGACATGGGATGTAATTCACAGCAATCCTGGAGTGACACGAAACTGATTCGATTTTTAACCCTGGCTATGTATTTCTTTTTCCGAAAGAAGGATAATGTTGATAAAGAGGGATAGTGTTGATAGGAAAGCTGTGAAATACAGTGTGGCCCTGTAGCAGGGGGTATCTGTGATTGTATTTTATGGCTTGAATGACCATGCAAAGAGTAAAAGAGAAAAATAAAAAGTATACCTTTTGAATGATGTGTACTTCTATCTCGTTTTTCTACCTTTTAAGGCTGCCCTGCAGACAATCACCAGCCCACCTTTTGTCAGTTGACAAAAGAAGCTGCATTACTGAGAGAAATACAATTTTAAACTTGCTTTAGGCCTTTGGGTGTTCAACAAATTAGATCTTTTTAGTCAGAAAAGGAAAACAAAGTCCAAGTCAAAGCTACAATTGCAGTTAAAGAATGTATTTTTGTTGGTAGCAGGAGGTAGAGCAGTGAGGTATTCTAAGGTCAGAACTGAATCAGAGGCAGTTCTGGGTGATTCAAAGTGCTTTGAATTGGGAACATAAATCACACATACCCCCAAGGAGTGTTCATTACCTTGAAAATAAAGCTTTTACCACTGATTGCATTCAGTAGCATTGTACAGCTACGGCAGCCAAACATAAGCCTTCAGAATCAGTTTGCTTTGTCCTTGTTCTGTTTACAATCAGACCTAGAAATTTAAGCTTTGATAGAAGAATAATGTAACCTCGAAACACATGATGGTCATGGTTTATTCCCAGCTACTGCCTAGTTAAAATTCACAGGGAGTGCTGTCTTCGCAGAGTCATTTCTCAAATGCCAAGAGGAATGGTGCTGTGATAACAGATGCAATTCACAATCTGCCTCCGTAGGCTGGATAGAAAATAACAAAGAGAGCAGCAAGGTGAAGGCATTCCAGTTTGAAAACTCTTCACCACATGTCTTGCTCTCTCTTGTTGTCTGTGACCCTCCTCTTCAGCAGCCTTGCCTCTCACTTAAAAATCAGTGGGCGATTGCTGACGTCCGTGCTCTCAGTAACGAATCAGTGTTCTCTCGATGGCTACAAATCAATTGGTGTCCGGACAGCCTCTGCAATGCAGGGACGAAGCTCCTGCCTGGCCGGGGCTACAGGAGCATTTTGCTGGATGAGCTGTCGTGTCAGGCAGCGAGGGGCGGGCAGCTCCCAACAAAACAAAGGCGAAGGGAGCTTTTTATGCATTAATCTTCATCAGTTCTTCTTTTCTTCATTTCTGTTTTATCACCTTACTTATCTGAAAGAACCGAGGTCATCGGTGAAAGAAGAGTTCTGCATGCTTTTTCAATTAAGCAGACTCCCAACATGGGAATTTTACTGAAACACATAAGGATTATGTCACATTTTGATAATGCTGGAAGACAATATTGAATATTTCAAATTTTGATTAATCTGACAACAGAACTGTTTTCCACTTTGCTTCACAAGAAATGGCTTCTTCTGTGACAGGGATTTCTGGAAGTGTTCCTGAGCCCACACACTGATTCCCAGTAGAGAATCATGTCTGTTTTTAATGCAGTGCTACATGAGGGCCCCAAGGTCACGAGCATCCCGTTTAGACCTTCGGCCTTGTCCTTTTATACACAGAGATTCCTCCATCTTCTCTAAATCTATATTGATATTAATAACCAGGGATAGGCAACTGCGGTCCTTGAGGGCAACGGTTCTGCAGCTTTTAGATGCTAACCTGTTTATACTGTGTAACTTTTGACCCAAATATTGGCCTAATGTGAGTAATAATGGATGATTTCTGGGGTTAATAGTGTTTGACACGTGTCGACGCACCGAGGGGGCTGCCCTCTTCAGAAACCAGACATTGTAACTTTGCAGGAGCAGATCTGTCTCTCATGGGATCATGTGATCTGGAGCCAGGGCTTAATTTGAGCCAGATCCAGCCGGAATGTGTTCCGGCACCTCCAACGTTGGATCTAGAACCCATTATATTGGATCCGCCACCCCCTATATCACTATAAGAAAAAAATCCCTAAATAAAAAAAATAATGTTTGTTTCATGATTAGAATTGTTTTCTGTGTTGTTACTGTATATTCCCCATTGAGGTTACAAAAGAAAATCTTACGCACAAAGCTATTTCTGTTCTGTTGCTCAGTGTATCATGGAGTTTCATTTCTGCGTTTCTACATAATTTAAATCGTACGTCCCACAAATTGCCTGGTTGTAACCTTCACTTTTTTGTTTTTACATTGCAAAGTATCACGGTGGAGTGTTTGTATTATCCAGCTGATTTTGGGTTAGCCTATTTTAAGAGTCCGATTGATACTTAGGTTATTGCCGTTTATGTAAGCAATGTTGCGGTTCATACCCAGTGCATGTAAACACTGATGTGGGCACGTTTTTCTTTTACTTATTTGTCAGGCCAATGTTCTAAAATTATAATAAATTGCCTATTGCCCTGTTATGCACACAGTGATGTTTGGATTTACAGAGGTTTAGTAGCTACCTTGGCCCAGAGTCCTGCAACGGGTCTGGTACCTGCCAGTGCTGTTTTGCAAGTAAAAATTACTTTGAGAGAACGGAACAGAAAATTACAGAGAACAGCTGATACCAGGGACTTTTTGTTTATACACAGCAATCTCCGAATCAAATAAAGCCCCCAAATGGTAAAATAAGGGACTATAGTGGTTCAGTAGCGAGTTTACACATTGTGCAAGTTCTGCAAAAGAAAAATGAAAAAAACATAGAAAGAAAAATATGCCAATAACCGGGATTCTGATTTGACTGTAAGATAACAACGGGTACCCCCAGTGGCTAAAAGTTACACGGTATTCCTTTAAACAGCAAACTGTTTCAAATTACTGGGTCTTCATGCAGAACTTGACAGCAAGGTATTGAACCCACTTAATTTGTGTCAGATGTGTTGCAGCAGGAAAACCTGCAGAACAGTTCCCTCCAAGACCAGAGTTGCCCATTTGGTGTTGCCAGATTTTGCGAGGAAACAAGCGACTGCCTTGATGAAAACAAGCCTGAAATATTATATATTAGGGATGCAGAAAAAAAAGTATTCATATCAGAATCGAGATTCTTATTTATTAAGTATCTGAATCAATATACAATCTCCAAGAATCATTATTTTAAAATGCTCAAAATGAATTTCACTGATTACTTTCAAAGCTACAGTTAAGTGACAAAGAAATGTTAAAGTTTGCAAGGTAGGCAAAAAGAAATGTCACCTCTTTGTCAAAAGATTGCCTCTGTGTGTTTTCAAATTTTTTTTTAAATTAACCTTGAAAACCTCCTTTAAAAACCCTTAGAGCTATTTAGCTTAAAGAGGAATGCAGTTAATCCCGGAATTGACACCTTTTGTTAAGAGTAGTGACTGTGAATAGATATTGATCTGAATCGATAGAGAATCGGATCGTCACACCAAGAATCAGAATCAAATTGCAAAGAGTTGTTGTAAGATTCACATCCCTAATATATATATATTTCCTCATTTAGTCTCGGCCATTGTGTCACCATCAGGTGAAGTTTAGAGGCGTGCTGGTTTGACGAACATGGAAACGAGCTCCAGAAACTAGTACCTGAACAAAACATTCAAGCAGCAGGTTTTTCCTCATGTTTCGAGAAATTATTGTATGGGTGAAAGCTGAAGCTAGCTACAAGTGTGAACTGAATTGGTGGCAACAATTGGAAAATGTCATTATTCTGAGGGTAATAGCTCGCAGCAACATATTACAAAAAAAAGAACTATGGACTACTTCATTTTGGGAAATGTGATCTTAGTTAAAAAAAAAAAGAATTATCATGAACTATGAACTGGACTAGTTCCTTTTAAAATGTATGAACCGGACTTTGATTTAGTTCACTTTAAAATATGTGAACTGAACTTTGAACCAGTTCGTGTAGAAATTAAACTTTCCCAACACCTACTGAGTGTGTGTAACTATGATACCTCATGGCTCAGCACACTTCCAGTCAGAAAGCTGAAAATCCATCAAATCAGATGCAGCTGACTCCTGCCTTGATGAAAAAACCTGCCAACACCACGTCTTCACTGGGACATGAATGAGAATCCACTGAACCAACTGTCTGAAATGTCAAAGCAATTTTTCCCTTTCTCTTTTCTTCTGAAGTAGCCTACAAGCTGTGGTGAGGAGGAGGAGGAGGTGGAGGAGGAGGGATTGGGGGATAGAGGGCATCTGATCCCCATTAACTCTGCGATCAGTGTACGGCGCTTTAGTTAGCAGGTGTGTAAAGACAGAGGTGAAGTAGGTCGCAGAGAGCCTGCTGAAAAGAATGAGCTGAAGGAACTCAGGTAAAACACATTCTGTGCTAACAAAATGGTTGCACTTCTGAATGGAGAAAGAAAGGAGTTAGTTGGTTTGATCCCTTCTTGTCATCTCTCCGGTGACAGAGTGTGTCAGTGTGTGGATGTATCACAAAGAAACTAAAGTTGAGAAACATTTCTATGACAAACGTTACAGCTTTACACAAATTGTTCTGTCAGAACAACTGAATTAAATTACAACCAGGAATAATGAAAGCATTGAATTTAGATTTTTTTTAATATATTTCCATAGTGAACTAAATTCCTGTCCACATGTACATGGGTATTCTTACTACTTACTACTAACCAACCAGATCCCTCAGGTCATCAGGGTCAAGTCTACTTTCAGTTCCCTTAGACAGAACTAAACACGGAGAGGCAGCGTTTAGTTTTTATGCTCCTCACATGTGGAACAAACTCCCAGAAAACTGCTGGATCAGGGTTAAAAAAAAAATTATATTTGCAGCCTTTTATCAAAACAACTGATAATGAACTTTTATTTCTTGCATTTTATCCTATCTTCTTTGAGGGTTTTTTCTTCATTTTATTTCAAAGTTTGTTTTTGATACTTCTTTATGAAGTATAAAGCATTTTAAACTGGACTGAAAATGAACTTTTAGTAAAAGTGAAATAGTTTTTAACAATTCAACTGTGCTATCTATGTGTGCACAGGATAACCAGTGTTTTTGGCTTGTCGCATTCACATTCTTCTGTGTGGCTTGTATCACAATATGTTCCATTAATTCCTTTGTCTCTTCTTTTGTGCTTTACTACGGCAGCATAGAGCTGTTAGCCATATGGAAAAAAAATTGGGACCGTATCACGTGATAGTTTTATTCTAAAAATGTGAAACGTATGTTATTACTTGATAGTTTATTGTACAAACGTGACACGTATTGATTGCATATATCACAACGTAGGCCTATATACTATAATTACATGCAGTAGATCAGAAAAATGTCTAATTCAGTTAAGTTGTGCCTCATACTAGGCTGAGACATGGAGAAACGGTGCAGTGGTGGATCTTGAAGGACACTGTTATCATGTTGGCATTGCAGCTTTAAACCGGACAGGAATACTCCATGTCGGCAGGTTAATGTAATGGGTGGAAAGCGGGCCTAAAAGGATACATGAAACTTTTGGAGTTTTAACAGTTCTCTTAGAATAAGTTTAATGACAATGTCAATGATGGCTTTGTAGTTCATGATGACAGTCGGTGGATGACCCACCCACTGTCATCATGGGGTCAGCAGCAGAGATTACAGTGCAGAGAGGGACAGAGCGTAGCCTCGCCTATACAAAGGACAATGAGGAGACACAATATACTAAAAAGGGCTGATGTAACCACAGGAATGAGAGCAACGATCTGGCAGAGACTAGCGATCAAACCGGGCTTGAAATACTGAGACAACAATGACATGATCAATATCAGCTGTGCCTGAAGACCTGCTTCACGATCCAGCTTCATCTCCAAAACAGACACACACCACACACACCTCACCTGCCAGGATCTGCACTGCGCTTAATTCACCCAGAGGTACATAGTCTGTATAGTTTTCATTTTAGTTCTCAGAAGACGGCAAGACCAAAAGCCTAAGTTTGGTAGCCTAAATGTTAACCAAAAGCATCACACACCCAGACACACACAGGCCTGGTCTCACTGCGCACAGGCAGTGTGACGTAGCCTTATAACCACACTTGTGTACAACAATGAATCATTGATTAAAGAATTTAAATGTTTCTGCCTGATGTAAATGAATCTCAATAAAACGTATTTTGCTCCAAAATGCCTAATTCTAGGTCACGACATATGCATATTGGCCTATGTTGGAACAATAAAACTATCACGTTATAACGTGATACGTTTCATGTTCTTACAATAAAACTATCACGTTATAACATGATGAGGTCCCGATTTTTTTTTAATATGGATGACAGCTCTACGCTTCCGTAAGTATCTGTGGGTGTGTGATGACTTTATCTCCTGTTCTTAAACTTTGAATCTATTTTCTGAAATGATGGTTAACTGAATGCTGAGTGAACTAAACAGAGATGTTTGGTTGGCTTCAAACTCAGCAGATATTTGTTCTTTCTTTCTCTCCATCACACAAACCATTTCAACGTGACTTCTGAAAGGATGTGTTGTTACCATAAATGGGGGGGTAAAAAAATCATAAAGAAGATGAGCCAACTAACAATTAAAAATAAGTAAAGTGTAACCTGAGTTGTATTTTACAGATGCAATTGGGTGGTCACTGTAGATCATTTGTAGAACACTGTAGACATGCAGGTTTTGCACCATTTGTACACAAGATACCAGTACCAAGGCACTGTTGTGGACACAGCAACAACACTTGCAAACACAATGTTAACAAAGCTTTTTACTTTCCAGGTTGTGAGTTCTCTTTCAGATTTGATCCCTTTACTACCTAAAGGCTGTCACCAGTGAAGAAAAAAACTAACATCTATGGTTCCTTTTTCTTTAGCATTCCACATCTTTGCTGTTGAACTTGGTTTCTTGGGAACAGGGGCAACTGTAAAGTCAGCTTCTCAGGAGCCATTTTGGAAGTTTTTTGTTTTTTTTATAGATACCTTATTAGACAGGCTTCCTCTTACAGGCTGATACCCGAGCTAGACCTGCAGTCCATGAACCCAGTGCTCTTTGATGTGCCTAAAAGTGCTGTATTCTGTCTTGTTTTGGTTTTGCATTTTTATTCTGTGAAAGACTTCGGTCAACCGCATGTAATTTTAAAATGTGTTAGATGATATGCCCATTGGTCTACAAGGACCCAGAGAACTTAATTCTGGATTTTAACTGTTCAGCTAAGTAACTGCAAATTTTCATTCTACACTGACTTATCAAGCTTTTTACACGATGTTGTCACCTTTTTATGATCCACTGGAGAAATCTAATTTCATCACACAAAAATTATTTGTCATTTTAATACTTTCCTTGACAATTCAAAGAAACACCTTCAGCTCCCCTAATTCTGGCCTTCAGAAAGATGAGTTGCATGATGAAAGCAGGAAAGTTAACAAGCTGGTTGTTACATACACAACTAAACGACATGGTTGGCTATAGTTAGAGCCTAGTTGGCAGGGTTGTAACAATGCATCAATCTACATCCATACATCTATTCAATAAATAATGAGCTAACAGCATCAGTGTAAATTGCAAATATCATTCAAACACTGATACAAATGGCAGAATTTTTGATCCTGGAAAAACTGAATTGATATCAGATGATATCATTATCTAACTTGTGATTTACACCCCAAGTACTTGGCCTGTATCTGACACGATAGTGTTTGAGGGGCAGGGCTGACCTTTGCTCGCCTTACTTCATACTCCCCGGCATCATGGAGTTGGGATTTCAGACACCCTAAAACAAAAAGCCAACCGGAAAACTGATTTAAAAAATGATTAAGTCTGACAATACAATTACATTGTCATGTTTTGTGCAATATGCCTCAGTTGGACTTTAATTCAGTTTATTTTAGCCCAGGACCTCAGTCACATTTCATATCCACATTATAAAAAATCATCTAAGGATTTACATGTGACCCCTTGTCATGTTGTGACTATCCATCTTAAGGATATGTGTCTGTATAATCCAAGCAGTCAACACACTCATTGTGGGTGAGTCAGCTGTTTTGTTTCCCCTCACTGTCTTTTTTATTTTTATTTTTTTGCTTAACGTTGCCTCTGGTCATCAGTATACTCTCCTCTTTTGTGTGATCTGGAGGAATCTGAAGCGGCAGAAGCTGGAGGTTGGTTTAATGTACTGAGCGGCTGCCTGAGATGGAGCCGAGAGCCATGCACTCACTGTGGTCAGAGGGACACACGTGAATCAAACATGTGTGCCTTTTGAGCTGCATTCAGCTAATAAAAGTCCTTCTTATTTTCTATATGCTGGTTGGTGCATCTTTCATACAGAGAAAGAGAAAAACAAACAAACAAATGAAGTTCTGCTTCATTAAATATGTTGTTGTATGTGAGAAAATCAGACGGCAAATATAAAAAGGTTTTTCAAATATGATGTGGAGACTAATTCCAGCTTTTTTTATTAAATTGAATAACCTTCTCCATTTTTCTTGATGAGGTCCTTCAGGTTTGTGACTCCCTGCTGGAGGATTTTAAGCTTGTAAAATTGATTTTTTTAAAAAAAAATAATCTTCTAGTATTGGCTCAGGAGGGGAGATTCGAATAGAAGGCTGTCTGTGTAGAGGCTGCATGTTCTTCTTGTCGATGCTGGGTACTCCTGCTTCCTCCTACAGTCCAAAGACATGTATGTTTGATTAAATGGTCTAAATTCTTCCTAGGAGTGAGTGTGGGGGGGAATAGTTGTTTCTCTCTCTATGTTGGCCCAGCAATGGACTGGCGACCTGTCCAGGGGTTACCTAGCCTCTCGCCTGCCATTTGCTGGGACTTGCTCCAACTTCCCTGTGACCCTGAAATCAAATAAGTGTTATAGAAAATAAATGAATGTTTTACATGATAAGTTTAAAAATGCTGCATGTAACAAAATCAGAGGTCAGAGACAGAAAAATTGCCATACAGTTATCATTAAAAACTGTTTCTATTGCTATTGTTTCAGAACAATAAAAGTCCTGCAGACATATGGACAGCGAGCCACCACTGATTTATCATTGCCCTGAGGGCCTCAGAATTTTGCCGGATATGTGCAAATATCTGTGAATTATTTTTTGTAAGAAATCATACGACTCATTTGTGAGAGTAGCCTGATCATTGAGATGAAACAGAAGCACAAGAAGCTGGTGAGACAGCAGACTGATCAAATCTGGCACCAATCTTGGTAATTGGTGATGCCTTATCCCCAAAGATATTTGAATAGTTTTGGGGGGTTGAGTCCACATGGCAGCATTTATTTAGTAAAATTTGCAAAAGTACACAATTTGCACAAGTTCCACAGTGAAGGCTGTTCAGGGTTATAACAGCTGTCTTAACTTAATGTACGACAATGCATCTCACTCAAAGACTTCAGCGAAAGTTTGTCTTCTGTAGCAACAACTACTGAATTATCACATTTCCCTTACCAACTAGAAGTCTGATTCAATTACATTTCAGTTCTATTCAAATTCAATTAATCTCATTAACCCTAGAACACTATTGCCGGGTGATTTTCACCCGAGCAAACGTATTTATGTGATTTTCATTATGTTTCGTTTTTCTGAATATCATGGGTCTCTGGGTAGCTTCAGCATCGTTTTTGACATCTTTGATGGCATGGGTGTTTTCCTAATCCAAAACCCACTTTTTCCTACAGGCACATGTTTGGGTGATTTTCACCCAGCAATAGTGATAAAGGGTAAAGTAGG
>JBBBVU010000007.1:5965033-5975211 GCA_037177055.1 Atherinosoma microstoma | reverse complement strand
ATATTGTAAAAGAATGCAAGCAGAGGGAAGAGCGAAGCAAGAAAGCGTCAGCACGGGACAGAAGCAGGAAGCAGAATAAACACCTCATACCAACTGTAAAGCCAAGGGTGTATTGACTATGACATTGGTAGGGACATAAGTGTCCCACAGGGGTCCCTGGAAAATTTTTGTTGCATTTCCAGGTGATATGATGAAAGTTTGAGTGGCTAGGACATCAGAACCAAGCAGAAATTTGTAATGCAAAATATACTGTTCAGGGATTGACAATAAGGGTTTTTTGTTGTTATTGTCGGGTTAAACTGGATACAGGATTATTTTACTTAATGATTTCTGTCATTTTACAAGTTTCATGGATTTGGACACCTCTGCTTTAAGTTTTATTGCTGAAGCTGCTTGTACAAGTGGCTGAACCATGGGGTGGGCCGGGCGCAATCTAAAGAGAGCTGAAAGATACTGTACTTTTTCTTTTTCTTTCACATGAATCCACATAAAGTCCTTGTTGTTGGTGCAGAAATGCAACGGTTGTGGGGACATTAAATGAAGGCAGCTTAGGAAAAATGTGGGAAAGTCATAGGTCATAGTCACTTGCAAATCTAAGACCATTGGTAGGAAGCCCGCCCCCCCTTTCTATGTTTCCATTTACTTCAGGCATCACAATAAGTTGATCAGTTTTTGGAGTAACTGTTGTGAAGGACCATGAAGCAGTTTATTTTAAACCCAACAAAACAATGGATCATGATGCCTCCTAGAGTTATCTTCTTATTTTCAGCTTTTTATATGTCCAACTTAAAATTGTCATCCGGTCTCATGTTTTTTTTTTTGTTTTTTTTTCATTGTGTGTGGAATGTTTGTATCAGTTGGCACTGATCTGTTAAAGTTTTTATTTATTTCTTGTTTGATTTTCTTTCATCACAAATAGTTTTTTCCAGTAAATGTTTGTTAATATGTGACTTCTAAAAGCGTGATAAGGAACATGATGAGATCCATCATGAATTGCTGTCTGCGTCCTGCATCTTTGGCCAGTATTGTATTTCAGCAAAGAAACAAGTTGGACTTTTACAAGCCTTAAACACAAAACAAAAATGCCTTATTTGAGAGAAACACATTCATTTAAAAAAAAGAAAGAAAAAAAAGTTTTTTAATATATCTTCTGATTTATTTTTTTGTCTCTTCAGATTCTGTGTCCCTCTTGTTTTTCTTTTTTATTGTTTAACCATGTTCAGCTGTTTCTTGTTTGTCCTGTGTGTTGGTCCCCTGTTTTTCTCTTTGTCACTTATTCAGCCAGTTACCTGCCCAGTCTTGTGATTTTTGTTTTCAAGGTTTGGAATTGCTACTTGCTTGGATGTCATGTTTTTCTGCCTATTATTGTTCCATCAGTAAGTTTCAGTAAAATGAACTTTGTGTTCCTTACTTGGGTTTGCTGTATCCAGCATTTGAGTCCTCCAAACTGCTTTTTCTCCAGTTTATTTGATTCTGTTTGGCAGGAAAGCCACATGTCTACTCTGGTGATAAATTCTCTGCATTCAGTTAAGTGCACAAAATTGTATTCATCACAAATGGGTAATTTGGTTTGACAACCTTCCAAGTTGAGCCAAACAACACAACATCTGGCACCTCATATGGGTTTGTGCACATGATGAGATGATGGCATCAAAATAAAAGACAATCCTGCGAGCATTTAGTAGCTCGACAGCAGAAGGAATGAAAGAATTAGAATCGTTGTGCATTACAATAGGCAAGGCAAAGCTAGATTATTTGTACTTTACATAAAACATTAAAAGCATAACAGCGGGGTGCAGAGGAAGAATTAAAAATTAAAATACAGCTTAGTGTAGAGACACATTGGTACACAGTATATTTGGAAATGTGCAAGTCTCCTGAAAAGCGTAAATTTAAACAAACATTTATACTCCATAGCTGATGTGTTCAGTTTAGTTTTTTGGGATTTTTTTTCCATTATTGAAGTAATGACCTATAAGCTATTTTAAGCAGTCTCTTTTTTTGTATGTTTGTTTTAATGTTGAATAAAACCTTTTAAAGTTGCACTGGAGTTTTTTATCCTGTTTGGCCCAAGTTTTCTTTCCCAGGTCAGAAATGGACTGCTTCTGAGGCGTCCATCAAGGTAATGCTACAGTAGATGTACTGCATGTTTTAGAGGTAGGGGAAAACTACATGTGATGAAAAACTGCAAGGATGTAAGGAATATCATGATCACCAGCTTCAGATATTTTTTTGACATTCCTGTATTCTTTATATTTTAAGTGTGTGTATTAAGAATATTTGCATGTGTGTGGAGAAAAATGGATGTATATCTATAGTATGTGCATTGTTAAGCACAAATAGAATAATTCCCCATACATATACATTAAATACTGCAGTACTTTTCCTGAGCCTGCCACAGTCTGTTTGCAGTTTCCATAAAGGAACATTGGATCATCGGAAGTTTTCTGAGGTGAAACATTTCCTAAACCAGATATCTGTATATGAAATCTACAGTATATTGTATATATTTTCTCATCTTTTTGGTTTTCTGTTAATTTACATGTATTTGATTTTGCTGTTATTTTTTTTTTTGTCTAGTTGAGACTGTCTTCCTGACATGTACAAGTTATGCATGAGCCGATACAGACTATACTGCATTTGAAAGAATATTTGTGATTGTAAAAGAAACTGCAGGGTGAAGGGTAAAAAATGGTCCATGACAGCATCACCTTCATGGTCACTTTATATAAAGGTGTATTTATCTGTTGCCATTTAAAGGGGCAATACTTTATGAGACAGGATTATGAGTCATATTTAAGGGGATGAATAAATGACAGGAGCATTTCAGTTGAAGGACTTGTATAGTTTCTGTCTGGCTTTTTGTCTTGTTTTTAGTGGATCATCTTTTCTGGTCTCTCTTTTGGTCTTTTATTTGTGTGTGTATTTCTGTATTCTTTTTTTGTTTATGTTTAATTAAATCTTGTTTTTAAAGATCGTTGGATTTTTGGGATGCATCGTTCTGTTTTGCATCTCAGGCCCATGGCAGGTTTTTTACCAGTAGACTGCTAATAGTTGCTTTGAGAAAATTTAGAGTAAAGTTAGATTCATCAGAAATTTCAGTAGGTTTGTGCAAAAAGGCTACTGTCTGCATTGGTGAGGTTTGTTTTCTCCTAAAAAAAGTGTACAAGACATAACAGTAAAGGTTTAATTTGTCCTTATCCATTAAAACCATCTCTACAGTTTATGAGAGAAAAGAGTTCCTGATTTATTTATCAGCAAAAATGTGCAGAAGTTGATTAACTGTGTGAAGCGTTGGTGATAAGACCCTGTTTTGATTCAACTGTTTTTAATGAGAAAGTCAAGAGAAATGCTGAACTCTGCAATGAAGGAGAAGATCACTTATCACTGCAGTACAGAGATCTGGACATGATATAACAGCACAGAGCGCTGTTAACTGTCATGTGAACTCAGTTATATTTCTGAGAATGCATCCAGGTCCCGCCTCCCTGAGCAGAGCCAGGCTGCAGTGTCATCCAGCCTCACTGGGTAATCAATAGCCATCCTCTCCAACACGCTGGCCCGTTATTTATATCTGCCACTGGACCTAATGTGGATAGGTCAGAGTGAGTGCTGTCCTGAAACAGCTTACAGCAGCAGTCCGGCTCATGCACAGTGGGGAAATTTATTTTTCTCATTTAGTATGCTGCGCTGAATCTAAAGTTTAGTAGTCCATTGATTGCTGTTGCTGGGGCGTTTGGCTGTCACGTCTAATGTGTTAGAGGTGTGTGTGTGGGTTTGCCTGAGTGTGTTAAGTCTTAATGGGCTCTTTGGGATGCTGAGAACACAGGGTTTACCTCATGCTTCATCAATGCAGCTTTGCAGGAGTGTGTGGATTTATTAGCTTCATGTCCTGGATCCAGTTTGCAGAACTTTCACAGTCATAATGCAAAGGCTTTACCCAGAATGATCTGCAGACACTTTCTGTAGTATCACTCTGCTCAAAGTTATAAATCATTTGATATTGATTGTTGGCACCTGTCTGACAGAGAGAAGGGAGTGTCTTTAATAGGCCAGACACAGATCGAAGATTTTGTCTGTCAGCTTTTGAGATTCTCCAATAAATTGTTTTTTCCTAATAGTAAAACGAAAATAGAGTCTGGATGTGTTTTCAAGGTGAGCTAAACTTGTTTGTGCCATTTTGTAGTCACAGTGTTCTTGATTTAGTTTCATTTATTTGAAAAAATGTGAACAAAATTAACAAAATTCTGATACAGCTTTCTTTTTTTAACTTAAATTATCAAAAAAACACCCACATAGGAAAAAATCAGCAGGATTTTTATGACACTGCAGTAAAATTTGTGATTATGTGTGATTATATTTGTGATCTCCCTTTCAGATTCAGTTGTGAGATTTGTGCTGGATGATAAAAACTTCTTAAAGCAAAACTACTAGAGTTTTCCACTTTTTTTTATTTATTTTGGGGCACCTTTAATACTATCTAATTTATCATTTGTCTTGATTCTGTCTCTTCTTCTGTCTCAGCCAGTAAAAGTCAGTCCAATATTGACTTTTGTCTTATCTTTTACTCTGTCACTCACTCTCTTTCTTTTCCTTGCTCCAATAATGTTCTTTTAGGTTACTTTGCTGAATCAGCCACGGTGTGCATCTACAACAGCCAATGTGTTGATTTCCAGTTGCTGGCGGTGCTGTAAAGCAAAACGCCGCTGGAACACGATGCCGTGGGCTGGAAAAAGATAGTTGTAAAGTGTAGTTTCTCAGCTTCAGGACACTGTAAGCTCCAGGAATATGCATAATGAATGTTGTGTACAATTAAAAGGAGTCAGAAAGGTAGAGTTTAAACTTACGTTGGGTTGCTTTTAAGCTTCTTAATAAGCTGCAAAACAATCCCAAATCAACACTGTTTATTTAGCCGTGATGCAAACATCCCCACTCATCCGCAGTTGCCTCTCTACAATCACTGCTGATGTCTTTCCTCCTTGGCATTATGTTACAGTAACACACACCTGAAAGCTGCAGAGCTGACAAACCCTCTCACACTGAAGCTCAACTAATTATTGCATTGATTAGCAGCACACGGCGGCTAGTAATTTAATTTTAATTTAATCATTTATTTGAATGGGACGGTGCATATAGTGAATGTACACTATTGTTGTAAATATACCGGATTTAGTAGAGTGCTACTTTCCATCCGTAGTCCCTTAAAGGAAACACATAATGACATCAACAGTAATGCAGTAGCATGAAAGAAAATACAATGAAAATAACAACAATAAAATAGTTTAAGAGACCGCGTACAACACATAAAGTCGCTGTTTTAAAGAGATAATGTTCAAAGAGCTATTCAAGACAGAATCTGTCATAAAATTCTAAAAAGAAATACAAAAGTCATACATATACACACACATACACATATGTTGACATACACTTGTCATGTGACATCTGCGGTTTTCTGACTGATGTGTTTGTTAAGAGGAACATTTTCTCTGCTCAAACTTTAGGGCCGTTTGGACAATACCGGTTTTTCTATCTAACATGATACGCTGCTTAAAAAAGGTTTGTCCCCTCAGTTAAAGCTGACATGCTTTGAAATGTTTAGAGGCTTGTGATGTGTTGTTATTTTGAACTTTGACTGAGACTCATTGTGAGGAATAACTATGCAGCGGATTGACATTAAGCATCAATCTACACACTGAATGCAAATGACAGAAGTGATGCTGCGTGCATTTCTTTGAAATAAAGCTTGATGACGGCATTGACACTTTATAAGGAAATAGGTTCATATCTTGGAAATAGCTTTCAGTTTAATTGGCATTTCAGGTGTGTTTATGTTTATGTTTTTTTTACAAACAAAAAAAAGTTATATGCTTCGATTAATATACCTATGTAATATTGTTCCACATCCTACTATATTGCTGATAGATGAGCTGAACCCAGCAACAAATATGGCATTAACTAAAAGGATCATTTGTCTTTTACTATATTTATTTAGCTAGCAATGCAAAAAAAAAAGAAATGGCATCACTGCTGTCTGACAAATTACACTGCAAGGATGTAATACCAAAAGTACCTGAACACCTCTCCAAATAATTCAATTCAGGTGTTTCAAGCAAGATCCACAAAGATATGATGAAAGAGCCTGGTGTGGAGGAACTTGACAGTCCTGATGTCAGTCTGATAGAAAACCTTTGAGATGAACAACATCAGAAAAACATAAATTACTCAACTACTGTAATTTATAAAGCCAGTTTCCCCCTGTTTCATGTTTGACCAAAGCAGGCGTGATGTTCTGAAGGATTTATGCAAGTTGGTTCACTCTGGTTAAGTGGAGGTATCTAACCTATTGTGCATACTGTGGCTGGTCCTGTTTCTGTCTCTGATGAAATTTTCTGCTTTTAAGTTACAGAATGAAGCATCGGTTCTTTTTAGGGATATTCCCTCAGCGGTCTTTAAAAGACCTGGATGGTATTCTAATGGTTACCCTACTTCTTGCTTCTTGCCTCATCTTGCTTTCCCATGAATAAGCTGCTATAGCCAATGGATGATGTTTTAATCATTTTCAGGATATATTCGGAATTTTCAGACTTATGGGCCTTATGGGGTTCCATGAGAAAATATTAACTGGTAGATGGAAGTGGCTGAGCAGTGAGATACAGCAGCAATGGTAGGTTTGCTGAGCTCAGGCTGCTGCCAGCTGTCCTCCTCCCTCTCAGGTGATTCACCTTTGAAGGAAAAAAGCCTTGAAAACCTGTTACTTCTGCTTTAATAACAAATACATTTAACTTCAGCATTGTCCTCACTCTGCTCCCGTATACCTCTTCTCCACCTTTAATGCCCTCTTCTCCCCTTCCTCCTCATTCCATCTTCAGCCCATGTCCTGCTCTGACCTCTCTGCCTCCCCAGTCTCCCATTATCGTCTCTGAAATTCTCTCCTGAGGTCCACGAAGCTGCTCCTGCCGCTTCAATTTTCCTCTCCTCCCACCTGTTTTCTCTCCCTTTACATTCGTCTTTACTTCTTTGTCTTGCATCACTTTGCAGCCTCCTTTCTGCCCTTTCCTTGTCTCATTTCCAGTCTTTTCCTCTTAGTCCTCACTACCTCTTGGTCTTTCTACTAACTTTGTCCTGCCTTCTTTCCCTCTCCCAGTGCTGTTCTCCTTCCCGTTTCATCCTCTCCTCACTTTTGCCTAATTTTCTCTCCTTTTTGCCCAACGTTTTGATCTCTTGTACTCTATTCTTTCCTTTCTTTTCCTTGTCCTCCTCTTGTCTTTTGTCTTTAATTTTATCCTCTTAATTTTTCTCATGTGAATAATCTTCTCTTCCTCACTTATCCTGTTTGGGATCCATTCATTTTCCTGCTTTCTCCTCCAGTTATCTGCTTCCTACGCAGCATATGAATCACCGCTCCCTCCCCCTGCTGGCTGCACTGTGTTAGAGGACAGAGGAGGATGAGCTTGTGATGTCACAGGATGCTGTTATCATATTATGAGCCATTTGGGAAAAACCTCAAAGTGACTTAATCAACCTTTTTTCCCTCTTTTTTATTTTAAGTGTCTCATCCTTCTGTTCATTTTGGATGAAGCCCAACTCTGTTGGTGACACCAGTGATTTTAGTCTTTACTCCATCTAAATCCACTGTGAAACTTTTTTTTGTCTTGTGTTATACTTTAATTTGACCAAAGCAATACAGGGAAGCATTAAAGAAAAGGTTTTCATGGAGGTTTTGATGCCAAAACTAAGATAGATATTGATAATACTGATAATGTGATATCTGAGTTGCAGCTTCATTTGAGCAGTTTGGAGGATTATAAACCTTTTATCCTCTAATGTACTTTTTCCATGTAAGAGACTGTGGAAAAACGGTTTTGTCTCAATACAGGAGACACCGACAGGTTTTGCATGTTGTATGAAAAAGTGGATTAACCTTAGAAACTAAAAATCTATTTGATAATATGTATGTTTGGGTTCAATTTTAACCCTGTGGAATAAGGATCACTTCACCCGGCTTTAAGAGGTAAATAAATGCAACCTCAGGTAAACAACATGACGTGCGTATACATGAACTTCACATGAAATAATTAATGTTTAACCCTTCATCAGGCAAGGAGTCATATTCAACTTCATTACAAAATGCATCTCTATGCATCCATGAAATCATACAACCACAGAGTTCTCCCACCAATCAGCAAAGATCAGGCTATATAGTATAGTAGTATAGTATAGATACTTCATTGAGATTGACTTTCAATACAAAATAAAAAGAAACAGTTAATACTCACCACTTACGACTTTAGCACTGTTGTTATTATAGAAACGAGTAACCAGGTTTTACAGTCCTGTAATATCCTCCAATATCACAATAACACTCTTCTCTATGAATAGAATTTTAAATTTCCAAGAATTTCAGCAGGTGCCCGATAAAGCGTTAAATCGAAGTTCCAGTTCATATCAGCAGCTGGTGATACAAATTTCCTTCTGGATTAATAAAGTGCACCTTATTATATTTCTAACTGGGTAGTTTATTATCAATGATAACAAAAGCTTAAGTAATAAATGAGGGAGGAAAGAATAAATAAATATAAATTAATAAATCAATTAATTAACAAATATATGACTAAGTGAGTGAATGAATAAAAAGAAAAAATAATATAAAGAATATAAAAGATAAATGAATGAAAAAATCTATTTAGAAATGAATTAATAAACAGATACATGAATGAACAAATACAGAAATGAATGAATAGATAAATGGATACATAAATAAACCACTAAATTAATAACACAAATAAATAGATGAAGAAATTACAATGGATTAATGAATTAATAAATGAATGAACTAATGTGTGAATAAATAGATGAATGACAAATTAAATGAATAGATTAAATGGATAATCTAATAAGTAAACAAATAAAACAAAACAAATTCATTATATAAGATATAAATATATTTAATAATATATAAATATTTAATAGTTAAATTAATAAAATGGGTAATTGAAAAGTTTTCCCACTGAAGAATCAAACTGATGTCAATATACCATGTATCTATCTTGACTGCTGAAGTTAATAAACAACTCATTCAAATTATTACTTTGACCTCCTGGAGGTTCCTACATGAGGAACCAGCGTGTTTTGGAGAGATATTATTCTTTACTGAAACCAGCGGTTTCCAAAATAGAACCTGTCAGTAAGTTTTTTTCCATCCTCCGGGTGGAAACTTGGCTTTTTTCCTGTTGCCATGGATATGCAATATTTACGAGTGCACTTCTCCAACCTGTTGTCAGCTGCATATGATCTATGACACACTTGCTATAAGTCGTGTTTTCTGAGGCATTTTGAAGATGCGTCCTGCAGAAAAAGGCAGTTAATTAGTTAATGTGGTTGAACCGCAGCCAGACTGGTGACACCAGTTCACAGCACCTTGGAGAGGAGTTAAGTGATGCAATTGATTTGGCCAACTGGCAGCATCGCTATGCGTAGAGGACATCTTCAGTATGCACAGAGACATGGAGGCCGCCTCCTCCCCCAGAAGAGAAACAAGCAAGAGACAAAAACTGTAGCTGGACTGGATTACAGGAATAGATGAAATGTGCACAGTAGAACAGTATAATAATGATTATTTGCTTCTTTTCTGAAACAGAAGGAATAATAGACACAAATTATGCATGGCCTAAAGGACTCATAAAATCCCAGTCTGTGTGAAAATGTGCTTATGGCTCAAGATGAAAAGATCATAGCTTCTGGAGCTTTGGTTTGTTTATCCTCAGTATGTCTGAGAATTAAACTAAAGCTAAATTAACTGCACATGATGCGTCTACAACTTCATTAAAACAAAAACAAAAAAGTTAGGATGCAAAACAAATATGTATTCAGCCAATCACATGGCAGCAACTCAGTACATTTAGTCATGTAGACATGGTGAAGACAACTTGCTGAAAGTCAAACTGAGCATCAGAACAAGGGAGAAAGGGGATTTAAGTGACTCTGAACGTGGCATGGTTGTTGGTCTGAGTCTTTCAGAAACAGCTGATCTACTGGGATTTTCACTCACAACCATCTCTAGGGTTTACATAAAATGGTCTGAAGAAGAGAAAATATCCAGTAAGCAGCAGTTGTCTGGACCAAAATATCTTGTTGATGTCAGAGGTCAGAGGAGAATGGGCAGACTGGTTGGAGATGAT
>JBBBVU010000007.1:5939658-5953116 GCA_037177055.1 Atherinosoma microstoma | reverse complement strand
ATCTATCTATCTATCTATCTATCTATCTATCTATCTATCTATCTATCTATCTATCTATCTATCTATCTATCTTTACAATGGGGAGATAGGGATAATTTTGCCATTAGAGCTTAACTCAACAGATAATGTCAACAATCATTGGCAAAAAAAATAAAATAATTAGAATGGCTTGGCAGAGGTCTGCATTCTCTGAGTGCTTCTAGTTATTTCTGTCACTAGCCAGATCTTGTGACCATGGTGAGGCTTGAAATGTAGATAGAGCTGAGTTGAGAAGGCAAAGTTTTCATCACCACAACAGACAGTGCATCACCATCATTACTGCTGACAAAGTCCCAATCCATCATCCACCACTCCATCCTACCATCAGTCATGAACAAGATCCGGAGATAATTAAACTCCTCCTGAGGCAAAGCCTCAACCTGGGGGGAGCCTTCCACTCGTTTTCACTTGAGAGACATGGCCTAAGACTTAGGCTGAAATCTACTGTGACTCCAAACCACTTCACACTGAACCACCCCAGTGCATGCTGAAGATTTTGGTCTGAAGAATCCAACAGAACCACATCATCTGCAAAAAACAAGGATGCAACCCTAAGGTTCCCAGACCAGATCCCTTCCTCTTCTGTACTGTGCTTCTCTGGAAAAGTTTGTTCCAGTGTGTTGGAAAGGCTGGTTGTTGGCTGGTTGTTGAACCCCAGCTTCAGGAGGAGCAGGGTGGGTTTCATCCAAGCTGTGGAACATTTGACCAGATCTTTTCCCTCGCAGAGTGGTTGAGGGGGTCATGGAAGTTTAACCATCCAGCCTGCATGTATTTAGAAGCCTTGGATAAGGCTTATAACCCTGTCCTTAAGGGGATTCTGTGGGAGGTGCTGTGGGAATACGGGGTGCCAGAGTTGCTGTTGCCAGCTATTAAGTTGGTGAATGTCCAAAGCGAGCGCTTTGTCCACATTCTCGGCTCAAAGTGCAACTCATCCATAGTGCATGCAGCACCAAGACTGCCTCTTGTCACTAATCCTGTTTGTGGCGGTCATGGACAGGATTCACTGCAGAAAAATTCCTTTTATACAATTCTGAATATTATCAGAACACAGAAGACATCATCTAAAGTGACGTCTACTGTGAGTTAAACATTTTTAGGCTGTTTCATTGTGACACACAACAAATAACAGCTTTTTTAGGCTTTGTCATTGTTTCCCTCTGCAAAATATCACAAGTCAGAGGATGACCCAGAACTCCCGACAGACAGTGCAGAAACAGAAGAGATTGAGACGATTTATAGTTGTTCAAAGAAAAAAATGAGGCATTCAGAGGGATCTGTGGGAGCTGAAGCCTGCAGCTCTGCTGCATTCATAGAATATAACATTTAGATTCAGAGAAACTCTTTTTAGGAGCAGATTATGAACTGTCTTTAGACTTCACAGGAGACCAGTGGCCTCGATTAGCTCCAACTCCATTTTCTGAACTGCTGCCTAAACTAGCCAGTAGCTATTAGACTATCAGTGTTTTTAATATTCACACACTCCCACTGGATCCCAAGTCCAACCGACTTTTATTTCTGACTTGGTGCAAGAATATGTAATTGGACTGTATATCATGGGTGACAGCCAGGGAAACGGAGGAACCATGAAACAGCCTCAGTTTCATTGTAATTCCATTCAGCTCGCCATTCCTTGTTTTTCATTACTCTCTTGCAGGCTACATTACCACTAATTACAAACTAAGTCAGTTTGACATCCCTATCTGGCTGTAATATTCATACACAAGTACATAAAAATAAATTTAGTGCTGGCTGGTGGATTTCTTTCAGTAAAACTTCCACTGAAATTAAACAGAGAAATGAAGTTTTGTTGTACTTGAATTTCCTTTCCATGGTTAAAGATGCATTTTACAAAGAAACACAGAATCTTCATTCTGACTTTTCTGTTTTTATAGTCTTTTTATAGTATAAATATAAAGGATAAAGGATTATTTCAGCAGCATTACAGATTGTTTTGTTGAACCTTTAATATGAAAGCATTGGTAAGATGCTAAAATTATAAAAGTAACTTAATGTTCAGGCCCTTATAAGCCAAGCCAACTGCTAGCAATTAGGAGTGTCCAGTATAACTGGAGTAGTGGTGATTCTGTGTCTCTCTTTCCATTGTTTAACACACATTGTCAGACCTTACAAGTTAAAGGACTTTGAGGTTATGCTAGTTACAGCTTGTGTCCAGTTATAACAGCAGATTTTTAGATCTCTAGAGATGTCCAAGCCTCACCAGGTCAGGGTTGTCAGAAGTTGTTAGAACGGGCTGTAAGGTGGCTGTTTTACAGCAGAGAATATAGAAAACAGATAATAAAATGTATGAGTTAACAGGCCTAAACAGAAATTTCATAGCTACGGTCTTGAGGAGAGCACAGAACAAGAGTAATAAAGATGGCATGAAAACAAGTCTTACATTCATTTACTCTAAAAGGCAAAGAAAGAAGAAAGATACATGTAACTGCTACGAGCACCTATACACACACACACACACACACATACCTTGCACACCCACACACACGCATTGTCCTTATCAGTACAATGAACTGCTTTTGGTTCTTTGTGGACAACCTTATCCTTAACCTCAACATAATCTAAATTTACCAGGACTTTAAACAATGGTATATTGCTTTATTATCACTAGGTTTCCCCTGGTGGTCCCATCAAGGTTTACTTCAACAAAGTCTTTTAATGAAGAGGGAACAAAGGCAAAAACAGAGACACACAGCTCCTCTATATTTTATTATATATGGTGTTTAGATCTCAGTAGATCAAACCAAAACATTTCTAATTGTGGATTAGGTTTTTTAAATTTTTTTAAAGGCCATTATGCCCTGTTCTAAGCATAATTCACTTGCCCCCCCCCCAAAAAAAATAAAAATTAAAAATAAAAATCTTAAAAAGCCCAAGTTTGAAAGGTTTGGATTAAGATCTGTGGCAGAAACTAAGGGTGCATTCACACCAGGATAGTGGAGGGGACTCTGTTTAATCAGGCGGGGATTTACGAAAAATTTTGCACCTTCCTTTGGTCCGTTTCCTTTCCACTGCACTTTACTCAAGTGGACCAAAGCACATGGACAACATCATGCAGGCATAACTGCTTGCTAGGGGCGGTATTCCCTGAAACAACCACTGATCGAGAAGAAATAAGCAGGAGGAAGAAGAAAATCTGGCTTAACGATTGGCCAAGACCGAAGACAGTTAAAAGCATGGCTTCAAATAGATTTGATGGCCTGCCTTTAACTCCCAGTCTGTCAGGAATCTAGTAGTGATTTTTCCATGAAATTCAACAAACAGATCGATAATGTTAAGACAAGTTTTTTTGAAAAAGTAATCCATGCTGTAATCAGCTCAAGGTTAGACTACTATAATGCATTGTATCTCGGTTTCTCCCAGTCTTCCCTTAGCTGCCTTCAGTTGGTACAGAACCAGCTGCCTGGCTTTTAACTAGCACTAAGAGAAGAGAGGACATCACTCCAGTCCTTTATTCCCTCCACTGGCTCCCAGTACATTTTAGAATTAATTTTAAACTTTTAATGTTTGTTTTTAAAGCTTTTAATGGCCTTGCCCCGTCTGATTTATCTGAGATGCTAACTGTCCGAGAGTGTGTCCAATGAGTGCTGGAAGTGCCCAGGTCCAGATTTAAACACTGGGGTGACCGAGCCTTTTCAGTTGTTGCCCCCAGGCTCTGGAATTAGCTCCCCTCTGACATACGTCTCATCACAGATCTGGGCCACTTCAAATCTACACTTAAACTTATTCATTTAGAATGGCTTTTAACACCCAGTAGTGTGATGGCACTTCTATTTCTATCTTTTTCTTTTATCCTTTTATTTTATTTTAGTTTTTTGTGTGAGTGCTTTTATTATTTATCTTACTTTTACTCTTGTACTTGTTTTCTGATCGTTTTTTAAATTGCTGTTTTAACTTTTGTAAAGCACTTTGGTTCACCCGTGGGCTGTTGTAAAGCGCTTTATAAATAAAGTACATTTACATTTCCTCTTTAACTGACTCATTCTCCCCATATTAACAATGAAGTAACATCAAGGTTATGCAGCCTTGGGGTTTCTGGTTTTACTTTGGTGTTTAAATGTAATAGTTTCCACCAGAATCTGTCCAGTAAAGCAGCAGGAGAGGCAGCAAGCTACACGGCACGTTGCACTATGACATACTCTCTTTGGTGTTCTGGATGGTGCAGTTTGCTTTCAGTGTGAAAGCAAATTGCACCAGGGGTCACATCACAAGTATCAGTGTTTAGGAACATATGTCAGCCTTAGGTCTTTGATGCTTGAACTAACTAAAGAAATTAATGACAACCAGCTGAAAATGTGGCCTTGGTTATAATTATTTGACAGTAGACAGAAATCTGAGAATCTATGATCAGTTTGTTCTCTCTGGGGTCAAACTGTTTGTCCTCCACTGACCTCAAAATACATCATTCATATGATGTAGAAGAGTCATCGCTTCACAGAGAAAGTTGCTGTATTTCAGATGTATTGTAATCAGGCTATAGAGACTGGAAATGCGGTTGTAGCCAGTTAGTAAGATAAAACTGCCTGGAATATCAGTTTGCATGATGCAGTGGCATATCCTGTAATGGTGCAAAGTCACCTGATGGAACATAGCATGCTTCCTTCATGCCAGATTTGGCTTTTTAAATGAGCACTTTTTTCTAGTGCTGTGTTTGCACATCTCCACTCCTTTCCCTACTCTTTCTAGTGTTTAGTGTTGGGCCAGTTTCCCCCTCTCACTCATTTCCCCAACCTCATTCTGTCAATGTCCCCGCCCGCCAGGCCCAGCCCCACATATACATCAAAGCCGCACCATAAAGACGCTGTGCAGCCAGCATGGAGAGGCTTCTGGCAGAACTATAATGGAGACAGCGATTTATGGTGCGCATCAAGTACGCGATTGTGTGTGCACATCTGTGGGTACGCATTTGAGGAATTGCAGTCCATGATCTAATGGATTTTTCCCAATTTAGATGGGAGATAGAGGAGAGAGAAAGAGAGATTTTGAAGGAGAGCAAAGTTGAAATTGGAAAAGTGGTGAAAAATATTTAAATATGACTTTATTGCTTATAGCTAGAGGGAAAACTTTGAGATCATTTTACAGGCTAAAACAGCAAAAGAGTAACAGGAAGTTTTTGTTTATTTTACTCATTCATTTTAATTCTTTACTGCTTTATTTCAACTCATACAAGAGATTGTAAATTATATTCACTTGCTTAGCTCGTGTAGCTCTTTGGTCGGCTGTGGTTGTTTTTAAATGTGCCACTGAAATAAACTTTGACCCTGGACACTGAACAATTTGAAGAGCAAGAAACCAATCATTGCCTCAAAATATTCAGAATATGTTTCAGTTGAGGCAAAAACCTCCCGAACTCAGAGGATACCACAGCATCACAATAAATGAAGTTAGTTTGTGGAACAATTGTACGGAGGAAAAGTAAAATATATTCAATAATGCATACGTTTAAACAAGTGTTTAAGAAAATTAAATTAAGAGATTCTGTGGAAGAAATGTCCCAGTAACCAAACTGATTATTCGTCTTACTAAATTCATATTTTGGTAACACTAATGTTGCTGTTACTGTTATAATTGGCTATCATATAAAATATTATAAGGTCACAGGTATATGTTTTTCTGCTTTTGTTTTTTTTTTATTGCTTTCTAATGATGATATAAGGGGGTAGGTCATGACAAGTGACAAACTTCTTCCTGCTCCGTTTTCAGACATAAAAAAAAAAGTCTACTCAAATCATATGTCTGTTAACAGCTGTGTCTTGTTTTTGTAGTTTATCTATTTCACCTATTTTCTATGTATTTGTTTGAAATAAATAAATGAATAACTCTGAATTTCAGAAAACTTAACTAGTTATGCACTGGCTGTGAACAAATCGAAGTTTGTGTTAAATTGTCACTTTTTAGGCTTTGCAGGTGGCAACCAGGTAAAAACGCAAGAAAGATAAACCCTGTTTAAACAAATAGGATTCACACTATATCCTTCCTGCTTATCTAATTATAGACAATGTAAAAACGGCACCATATAAGCAGGAAGGATATAGTGTAAATCCTATTTGAACCTATAGGTTCTACAAAACCCTTTCAAAGCGCTTATTATTCACATGTTCACACTCTTTAGATGGTATTCAGCACTTTTTCCTTAACTTTTTGTTCTACACTCACCATGAAAACATCAAGAGTCTTGTGTCTTACTCAAGGAAAGTTCAACATATAGTAGAACAGGAACACCACGCCTTTTTCATCACTTTCAGGTACTTTTATCCAAAGAGACAAATGCACTTGAATTGATTTGCAATCATTGAAGCTTAAGCTTATAATTCTGAATGATAAGGATTTTGGCATAGCTAGTAAAAAGCCAAATATGTTTGATTACAGCAGCAAATATTTTATATCAGGTGGAATTTTTTTAAATCAGTTTTTATTAACCGTTTAAACTCCAATCCATTTTTTGGTCCGCCTGTTCTTTGTTTTCTGTAAAAATGCATGTAGAATCTCAATCCTTTTAAGAAGTCAATATATAGACATTTTTTTCAAAACAGCCTCACTTGTCTGAATATGAGGCTAAAATCGTGTAAAATGAACAGATCAGTAGATATAGCACCACATGGGCCAACACTTTTTTCTCCAGGTGTTATTTTTTTCTTTGCTATTCACACTCATTTACCTTCTATCCTCACAAAACCAGCTTCAACTTAGGTTGTTTTTGGTGCCTCTCTGAATAGAAAATAATTTCTCCACTTTATTCCAGCCATAGAGGACCATGATTTCAATTATTTTCAGACAGACATAACCTTCTTGTCACTTGTTAATATTTGGCTGCTTCTGATTGGACATCACTGTCAATTTAAACCATCCAATTGGTGGAAACTTTGAAAGGACGTGGCTTTCCCATCATTTCTGGGTAGAAACAGAAGTCTCTTAGTGACATAAGTGAAAGCAATCCCTTTTCTTTTTTATTATAGAAAATGTGATAAATATTCATATTATCATGGATCAGTCATTGAAAATTTAACATATAGAGTCTCAGAATAAACACTTAATTTTGCGGCTGGATTGTAAACCTTCTGGACGTGATATTAATGTCTGGGAAACTTCTGTAGATCTAAAGGGTAGGCCATCAATAATTTACCCCACAGAGTGACATACTACCGTTACTAAGAAATCATTGACAAAGTAAGTGACAGCATTTGGGGCACCTTCTATAGCAGAACTTTATGAGTTAATATAGCAGAAATACCCAACTTAATAAATCTCAAGATGCCTCACATAGAAAAAAACCCAACAAATTCAAGCACTTTATATTAAATAATGTTCAACAGTTTCAGACCAATGTTTAAATATGTTGTTTTAAAGATCAAACATTTTCCAATTCTAAATATTTCAAATCAAGCTAATAAAAAGAAAGAAAAACGAGTCTTTCATACAGGGAGAAATATTGGCTGAAATTAGTTTTTTCTCTTTTTAAATCAGCTTCAAATGTTCCCAGACTGCCTGACAAGTCAACCCTTCATCGCTACAGAGTTCATTTTAACGTGTGAGTCTCGTATGTTCTGGTAGGTTTTGTTTATTGTCTGCACTGTGTGGCTTGCTCTGCTGAAAACGTAATTTCAAGGACAATAAAGTCTCAAACTAGATTTGGTGCAAGAGACAGCAAGAGAAGTGAGGTGTTGAAGGTGAATCGCTGAATAATGAAAAGAGCTCTGGAGACGAGTGACGGATGAAATGATGGACAGAAGGAGATAAAAGGTAAGGGAAAGGGCAACAAAGAGCCAACGGAGTGCGTTCTGGTTTCATGAAATGTTAGCAAATGAGCAGGATATGCTGAATACAAAGAGCCCTTTGTGTGATAATGGAAACATTATGCCTTATGTTGGAGAGCAGAGGAATGTAGTTTCATTTTGAAGCAGGGTAATAAAAGTGCTATTTGTGGCACCGACAAGCAGCAATACAAATACCTCAGTTTATCAGCAAAACATTTTTTTTACTCATTTGCTGATGAAGCACAATATTCTTGAAGTTAGAAATTTATCAGTCTTGTGAACTTCAAGGAGGATCGAATCCAAACACGTTTGACTTTGCTATAGCTGGCTTGAAAGGTGCATACTATGGATGAGCGAGGACATCTGTTTATCATTAATATTGGATAATTACGTTTGTCTAACTACAGTAAAGACATAAGTCTCTCTGACAGTCACAGAAAATGCCCCACGAAGTAGGCAAAAAAAATAAAAAATAAAAAGCCAGCAGGCTGCTGTTTAACCTAGCAGCCATCATTTTATTGACAACCTCTTTGTCACTTGCCAGAATGTGCCCCCCTTGTATTGAACGGAGCAGCAATACCTGCTGCATACTGTGTCACTAACATTCAATTTCCTCTGGAGGATGCTTTTCTATCCCTTATCTTCCTTTTCACAATATCTGTCAAAGCTCTACCGTAGTGACCTGTGGATAAAAAAAATGTGATGGACATCAAATTAAAATGTCCCATCTAAGCTTTTGAAAATCAGCTAAATATTCTACCTGCCGTGTAAAATAAAATAATGCCATCAAATTCTACATCTGATACTGTAATGGTCTGTTTGGAGGATGTGGAAAGAATAACAGTGAATGAGCTGCAGAGTTTAGCAGATGGCAGATCAGGCTGAGGTGTTTGCTGCTGCCTGGGGGTCGATGGCCGATAGAGGGTGGCTGCTGGATGTGGCAGAGTGTGCAGGATCGGTGTGCAGAACAGAGGCTGAGGGGAGCCGAGCAAGCAGGAGATGAAGCATGAAGGCTGTAGCGTTGGTTTCAGTGAAGCAGACAGAACGATCCGGCAGAGTGACTGGCGGCCTTGTAGATATACTGCAGGGAATGAGCTGATTGGCTGCAGGTGTGTGGACTGATTGGCGCGTCGCCTCCAAGGTCAGTAGACTTAAAATAACACAAAAGAAGAGAGACACTGAGAGGGAAACAGGACATAAAGAAAGGGTACAACCAAAGCTTTCACAATGCTTTAATGAGAGAGAGGATGCATTATTTTTATGTGCTATGTTGTGAGTCAGACCTTAACAGACCAAAAGAACCACAACAGGCTTTCTAAATCACAGTTTAAGATACTGAATCAAATCAAACTTTATTTATAAAGCGCTTTTTTCATGCGAGAGGCAACACAAAGTGCTTTACATAAAAAAAAAAAAAAAATTAAATAAAAAAAAAATGCATATAGAATAAAACAAGCCTTCATACTACACAAATATCTCTCACTATATTATCTTTCACATGCATAAACATACACACACCGAAATAAAGCGCATCCCCACACACACACAAACACCCAAACACAACTCCTTAACCTCTGTTGTAAACGATATCTTTAGGATCCTCCACACCGGGGGCCAGTCCGCCCATGTCCAGAGTGGTCGCCGCCACAGCAACCACCCCGACCGGGCCCACAGGCTGGGTCCACACCACAGCCTTATGGCTGCGGCGCTGGACCCACCACCCACCCAGATAGGGGTGATCACCATGGCAACAACCCCCAGACAGGGCAGGCAAAGCCCCCAGCATGGAGGATCCCCATAAGGAAAACACTGGAGTAAAAACAAAGATAAAATAAATCTAAGAACAGAATGTAAGAGCAGCAATGATAAAAATACATGTAAAGGATTTCATAGGATAATGAGCTAAAAACAGATAAATAAATAAAACAAAATGTAATAAAACAAAGTAAATAGAATAAAATAAATTAAGAACAAATAAAACTCAGTTAAATGCTAAGCTAAAAAGGTGGGTCTTGAACCTCTTCTTAAAACATGTACAGTCTCTGCGACCCTGAGGCTTTCTGGCAGGCCATTCCACAGGTGAGGGCCGTAATAATGAAAGGAGGCCTCACCATACGTTTTAGTTCTGACCTTAGGAACAACCAAAAGGCCGGTACCAGAGGACCTCAAAGTCCGCGAGGGTTCATAATTCAAAAGCAAGTCAGTTGAATAAGAAGGCCAAAGACCATTAAGACATTTATAAACCATTAAAATCAACTCTGAAATGCACGGGGAGCCAATGCAGCGATTTTAAAACTGGTGTAATGTGTTCCTGCCCTCTGGTCCTTGTCAGAACTCGTGCCGCTGAGTTCTAGAGTAGCTGTAAACTAGAAGTACTCTTTTTGGGAAGACCAGAGAGCAGGGCATTACAATAATCTACTCTAGTAGAAATAAAAGATGTTTATGAGAAAAAATTAAAGGAAGATGGATATGGGGGATTTTTTTATGAGCTAGATGGTGGCTGAACAGTAGGAATAAATTGTTTGTGTATGTCAGGACAAAGACCATATTCTGTAAAAATTCAAACACTCAATAGGAATTTTGCCATTAATTAGCAATAAATGCCTTTGGCTGCTTCTCAGGGGTCATTTTTATTCACCACATTTTCCCAGGGCAGCTCTTTACATGCTTGTCATGTTTCTTAGAAAATATTTCTGTCCAAATGTCTTGCTGGAAGATGACAAACGGGACTGGAATAACAATTTTCCTCCTGTTCCTAGAATGAGTACAGTTAGGATGCTGATGCTTACGCTTCATGAAATTTGTCAGCACTCACTTTCCCATGCACAACTCCCTCTGCAACTTAAGTGCAGAGCAAATTATCACAAACAGTCCTATTATAGGTAACTTTTTTTTCTTATACTTCATTTACTGTAGATCCAAGCATGCCATGCGGTGGCAGTTTCAAGGAAAAGCCAACACTTTGTGTTTGAGTAAAAGTGGCAACAAAATGTGCGATTTTAAACATTTTGTAGGCACACTGCGAGGGCCACAAGGCAAGTACCTATTACATGCACTGTTGCGTGAAAAACAGTGAAGCGAAGATACAAACAAGTGTTTATAGAATAGTTCCCAGACCAACATGGGATGTTTACCAAATATAGCTTGAGTTACATTTTGCTCATTTGGTTTCCATCTATGCTGTTGGGTTGATTTGGGGCTTTTCAACATATATATTTCGATTGGTTATCACAGCATTTATATTACAGGATGATGGATGACTTTGGTTGAAAGACCAGTTGTTGAACCTTTCTTACTGTCCAGTGTAAGAGCAATATTTTAGCCATATTCGAAGTAGGTCAACTTTCATTAAGGACAGCTAAAAATTTCAATGTGTTTAACAGATGTTCAATATTCCTTGGAGCTGATTCTGCAAATCTGTCAAGCACTGTAAGATTGAAACAATTTTTCCAAAAGATGTCTCCTGATAATGCATTTTGATGACTGGAGTGCTTGCATCTCGGTCCAAAATCTCCCCGGTGTTCAGTTGGGTTGAGATTGGCTGAATGTAAAGGCCATGGCATATGATTCACATAATTTTTTATCATCATTAATACATTCAGTGAACCTCCCCATGCCCTGCAGATGGATACATTGTCATCCTGCAAGAAATCGCTTCCATCATTACAGAAATGTTTCATCATAGGCTAAAGGTGATCACTCAGATCAGCTTAGTGTTGTTTTATAATGACCCTTCCCTCTAAGGCAGCAAGTGGACCCAAACCATGCCAGCAAACGGCCCGTCAATAGACTAATCCGCCGGCCGTTTTGTGTGTGCAGCGCCGCCATTTTTGCACTGACAAACGTGTATCTGGTGCTGACAGCAGAAAGAATAGCTGGACTGATGACAGCGGGCAACAGTTACTAATGAATGTATCTGATCTGCCAGTCTTTAAGTTATTTAGTTTTTTCATGTTAATTTAGCATCGGTCGAACAATAAACAGAATAGAGAAAAGAGAAACACGAAAAAAGTCAGCTCGTTTCCTCCCCATCTCAGTAATACCTGTACAAGTTAGATCGTTAGTTTTAATCGACCACTGCAGATTAAATATTTATCTGATTTTTTTCATAGGTATTAAAGATTATTTTATCAATCACCCAGCTTGTGGTGAAACTCCAGGTCTCTCATAGAGGGACAGAGCATCTGAAACGGTGTGTGTGTTTCTCTGGATTAATGAACCAACGGCTACGCCAGTTTCATAGCAATCTTCTGAAAACTAGAATAATGTTATTTATATGAACCGCAGGAAAATAAAGTTCCCAACATGTATGATTTAAGGCTCTAACATCAACATGATGACCGGATCATCCAAAGTGTAACAGCAGAATCTCCATGTCTCAGGACCAGCATGAAGTACAACTTCTAATAATAAAACCTAGCAAGTTCACTTCATGCTTTTACAATCATCTACCGTATGAGGCGAGAACTAAAGTCCACATGCTTTTTCCTTGCGTTGCAGGTTTAAGCTTTGTAACCACTTCACAATATCGCCCACATTAGTTATTTCCTCTCAGCGTCAGGGCAGCTACGTGCCTCTTAGCAATAACTAGCATAGTAAACATGACTTGTTGCTCCGTGGTCAACTTGACAGCAGCATGGAAGCGCAGGAATTACGTCAGACTAACGACTTTTCACTGAAACTCACCATGCTGTTGTTGTTGGGGAATAAAATCCTTTCTGTTAATATTATTCCAAAATCGCTGCCTTCTGCACAGAATCAGCGTGAACAGAGTGGTCTGAGACAAGGGCAATCTTCGTGAATTAAAAGGTCTGTGTTCTTTGCATTTAGTTTTTTTCCGCAACAGTAGTTTTCCACTGCTATTATAGAAACCAAAAACTCCTGGTCCTCCGAGATTTCCTTGACATTGTGAAGAAATTAGTATTTTCAATTAGAAAATGATCAAATTCTCCTAAGAATTAGTTAGTAAAAACCCCGCTAAAATGGCGGACGGTCTACTTCCGGTATTTGCTCGGATTAGTATATACTGGACTTTAGGCCTTCCCATAATGCAACGGGCGCGCCTGTTGTTCCGGTTGAGCCAACGATGTAAACAAACGGTTGCTAAGCGTGTCAGAGCAACGTAAACGCGACAAAACACTAGCAAAAATGGGTGTCAAAGACCTCAGAAAAGAAGCATAGAGCTTTTCATTAATATTTTGATTAAAAGCTATTAAAAAAATAATTGATAGCTCAAATTAATTGAATGTAATTAAAATTTATAGTTATGATTAATAACCAATATAATAAGAAGCAATAAGAACAACCTAAAAAATCCCCTGTCAATGCCTCAATAAACTTTTCAGCATGAGTGGTGATGAACACGTCTGAAGCTCATCCACCATACATATAGGACATGAAAACAACCCCGGGATGGGCACTTATGTTCAATCAACCTGCTTCTCGGTGAGGAAGAGATACATCAATGACAGAACAAGTGTTCAGTTAACCGAGGCCATCTCTACGTTACCAACAACAAGTGCAGAGTCAGTTGATGAAATCTTGGATCATTTCAACTCAAAAATCTTGAATGCAATGGATGCTGTTGCACCGATAAGAATCAAGAGCACCTTGAGGAAACAGAAAACACCATGGCGAAACACCAGTATGG
>JBBBVU010000007.1:5903083-5915143 GCA_037177055.1 Atherinosoma microstoma | reverse complement strand
GAAAGGTACCGGAGATCATTCCTGCCAGCAGCCATCACCCTCCGGAACAAGGCCCTATCTTCGTCTTCAATTTAATTTAATTTATTTTTATTTTATTTATTTATTTTTTTTGTATCATCATTATTATTATTATTTGGAGGAAAAAAAACAGCTACAACAATAATTTCCCTCTAAGAGGGATAAATAAAGTATTTTTCATTCATTCATTCATATTTTATTTGGGGTAGGAGGAGAATTGTTTCACAATGCAGAAACATGGAACTGATGATGTTTCTGCTGGGTTTCACACCTACAGAGGAAGCAACAGACTGGAGCAGATGTTGGCAACAACAACAAAACATTGAGAAGTACAACAGTATTTCACTCAACTGGAGAATAAAGTCAAATGCACATTATGCAGAATGAAGCCAGCTTACTACGGTTCTACCAATGTGATGAGGACTCAAACTAAACCATCACAAAAATGTCCCTTCAGGGGCAAATAGACTAGGTGGAAAGATGATGAAGAATGACTGGTTTTGATGTAGCTAAACCACCCCATAGGAGCCCCCCAAAGACAGAGGTTAAGCCCATTTATGCTCCCTCACGTATGTAAATAGGGATGCCCGTTTAAAACATGCTTATGCGTTGCCGTCCTTATACTTCCATGCATCTTTTACGTTGCCATGGTCCACTAGTTGGCAGTGCTGAGTTCATAGTTAACTCCCACGAACCAACGTTAGTTTCAGACACCAGTCGGTGACGGTAATGCGCTGCTATGAAGTTGTTTCTAACCACCCAAATGACGTGAACACTCGCATAGCCTTATTTCAAAAGCTTGCGCAATTTCTACAGCTTTTGTCCTCGTCTTCATTCTTCTTCTGCATTTTTTCCCTTCCCGTTCCTCTTCTTCTTCTCAGATTTTTTCTGCTCAACACTGCCACCACGGTTTCTGGTGGTATTACTCCATCTTCTGCATCGAGTGATGGACGAAACTGTCCGTCTGTCTGCACATCAGTCTTCTGCGTCGAGCATTGACAGGCCATAGAGTTCCTTGACGCAGCTGGCCAAGGCTTGAATCCTGGCCTGGTGCCCTTTACCTGTATGTTACCCTCTCTCTCTGACCTGTCTACCTACTGTACAATTAGGTCACTATAGCCAATAAAATCTTTTTTCTTTCAAGTACAATGTGTGGCCTCCATTAATGTGGAGCATACACAATAATGATTCTATTTTAATTGGCTTAACTATATGACTTATCGAGACATCAGTTTAAATGCTCATCCCTGGTATTAAGTATAAATAAGAAGTTGTTGTTCTTAGTCAGGATTCATATTATCAATATCCAACATCAAGAAACAAGACTGTTAACACCTAAAGCATGATTGTATGAATCCTGATTAAGTGTAAAATCAAAAAAAAAAAATCTGGTTCAAAGGCAGGATGCACTTATTACAATGATATACTAACGTGATGGTGAAAAGCTCAGTAGGCTTTAAAACTTTGGTTTCCGAGACCTATGATTAATCATTCAGTTTCTTTTGTCGTTGTTGATGTTCTAAGAAAGGGGGTTCTCAAACCTATTTTTCAAAGTTCCATATCTACTCCCAATTGAAGGCCAGGGGTCCGGAAATTTGCAAAAACACATTTATCGATCAAACTTTTTCACTGAATTTTCATGTATAAACAACATACATAACTCTGACAATAATAATAACAAAAATATTACAAATAAACGAACAACTTAAATATTTAACATAAATTAAATTCACCACATTATGGAAAACATTTAGAATGACAGATAAGAAAGGAAAAACGATGAGCACATGACCACTATTTTTTTTTATTTAACTTCTTAACTTCAAGTGATATATAAAGTCAACAGTCAGAACAGTCCAAAATTTCCTGCTGTAACCATCTTAACCAAAAGGTCTCTTCTTGGTAAACTTTGACAGCGACATCTTTTCTCATCCCAGTTGACTCAATTATAAAGAGCTTTTGTATCACTGGTTTCATTTTGCTAGCGGAGTTGTTACAAATGCCCGCCGGACTCAGCTTCTGATTGGCTCTAACGTTACAAACCTCTGTGTACTGATGGGCTACTGATTCCTGTCATTTATAGCAGCCCTCTGCTCATGTCCTCCTGCCTGTTTCACATACAGAGGGCAGGTTGGCTGTCACAGACGGTTGAGACACACCGATTAATAGGCGAGACGGCAAATGTTGGTGAACATAAAGAGCTATTATCACTAGATCACCGTGAATAATATCCAAGGACACTATTTCACACTATCAACAATTTTTTTTCCTATTTATGGAAGATTAATTTTGAAAAAGACTTATGATAAATACCATTTTGTAAATCAAAACATAAGTTGGGCTGGGTCCGGACTGACGTGCCTCGCGGTCCGGATCTTGGGGACTCCTGCTCTAAGATTTTTATTTCCTGTTATTGTTTGATATGCTGCATATTTCATTCATGTATTTTGATTTCATTTCCACTAATGAAGCTTGTATGTGTATAAGGAAATTTTATATACAAAGAAATTTGTCATTGCCTTTAAATCCCCCATCGGCTTCCTGCCATCAACATCAGTATCCTGATTCCAGCAAATAGATGGAAGTTGGCAGCCCTGCTGATTTAACTACCCCTTGAGCCAGTATTATAGAACAAATGTGTATGCACAGTGCTGTGGTTTTGACTTCAATTTGGCCTGAGATTTGTATCTGGGAGGCCATCATCACTCCACATTTGCATTCTGCTTTGTGCCAGCCCTTCACATCTGTTTGCTTCCCTCCTCCTCTCACACACTGGTTAATTATTTAGCTGAATTCTCAATAAGGCTATTATTCATATGCTTTTCTGTTTCTTTTGTCAACTTCCAAAAAGCATCTGTAACAGTGAGTAAAATGTGTCCCTTTAAGGCCACGTGTCAGCCTGTAATTGCTTTCAGAGCATTTTAAGACATTTTTCTGCTCTGATAAAATTCTGATTTTATATCTGCAGCATCATCTGAATAAATCACCTTCCAAATTAGCTGTGTGGCTCTTTTGGTTGCATGTACATGTATGTTTACGTGTCACAGAATTAATTAAATCAATTAATTAGGTTAAGTATAGGTGACAAGATGTCTCAAACCTTTCTCAGTCAACAACTTCACAACATAAAAAACACTGAGCGTGTGCGAGAAACTCACTGATGGAGCAGATTAGAAGAGAGAGATATTCTTGAAGTTGTGGAGAAAACTTCCTTTTCTGGGTAAAATCACTAGATTTGTCACTAGTTGAGGTTTTTTAAAAAAAAAAAGAAGTCTTGACACCAAATAACAAATATGGCAACATTGATGGTTCGACTTAAATGGGCCTTGACATTCACTCTATGTGAAAGTGGGAACACAAGGGAAAACACAATTTGGCACTACACCATCATACAGTACAGAAGCTATACTGGTCACATGATTTTTCTTAAAGAGATACACACACTGTCAGAAAGACTAAAGGGTGTGGAACAAAAGTTTTGGTAATGTTCCCATACGATCAGTTTTTAGTGGAACAGCTGGTTTTTGTTTGTTTTTCTGTGTATTTTTAAGAACAAAATGCTCACAAGATACATTTTTGTTAGAATTTGTGATATATCCACTGATTTATGTTGTCAAACCCATTTAAAATAATAAAATGTTTGAAGTGTTTAATTTCAGTTTTATGATGCTAATTTCCGTCACCATTTTCTGCCTGCTAATTAGCATTAGGGTAGCAGTCTTACTGCCTTAGTTGTAGCTCCAAAGATGAAGTTTCTGCTGTATAATATGTTTTGACTGATGTTCAGTCTCAGCCATGTTCCTGTGTTTAGCATTGTACATTCTCATGCAGCATATATTTTATATACTTTCTTTCTGTTTCTATTGTGTGATGAAATCGTGATCTCGTAATAAACAAAGGGACTATTGTAGGGAGGGGGAAGGAAACAAACAAACCAAAAGAAAAGCACTGCCTCCAGCACTACACGGCAGCACCTGTGTCCAACTGGACTCGCAGCTGTCTGACTAGCTCTTAATTATGTTGTCCCCCTTTTGTGTTGTTCTCACTCTCAGATGTAAGTCGCTTTGGACAAAAGCGTCTGCTAACTGACTGTAGAATAAGGGAAAAAATGACTGTTTCCACAGATCACACCCACACACATCCACACAAGAATGTCCACACTACTGCATACCATGAAGCATCTGTCCAGCTGCTCATCTTGTATTCTCTTTAAATTTACTGTACTGTCCTGTTAAGAATGATCCAGTAAAGGGTCAGATGTGCTAACCTCCAGGCTCAGATTCTCCAACAGGAATCATCTCCATATTGTAGCTTTGACCAGTGTTATCTGTCCAGTTGAGTCCGTGACACTTTCTGTGCTGATGCTTTTGTATCGTTTAACCCATCCCTAAGTCTACATATGTTCTTATATCTACTTGTTATTGCACTCCTTTCTCACATGGAGGAAATATTGAAAATATGTATCCATAGTTTTTACTGTTGTTGGTTTTGCCTAATGTGGGATGAGCTCATTGCTTATTATGTTGGAGAAATAACACACTATGTACAAGTTGAAGTACAATCAAATTTATTTGGGAAGGTTCTCCTCAAAACAGTCAGTATAGGCAAGGATGTGTATTAATCACTTGTTTTTCTTCTTTATGTTTTCATGCTTTTTTCTTTTAGCAGAAGGCCTCTTCCTTTTACAGTTTAAGCAAGACATTTATCCAATCGGTATTCAATCACTGCAGACAACTTCTCTGCCTAGTTAAGGTTCTTGGAGAAATGCATGTTTGTCCATCTGTGTCTGGAGTTAAGCACAGGTATCAAAAGCAGCCCATTGATACTGACTCGGTGGTCATGTAAAGAATTCCCAGACAGTTGCTCTGCTCTAATGAAATCCTGATTTTATAACTATTATCTGACAAAATTACAATTCAAGTAACTGAAAGACAACATCTGTTCAGTAAATTCACCAACTTAAATGTTGGAATATCTCCCACGGAGAAAATTAAAAGCTGCAGAATGCTCTGAACTTTTTTCTTTATTCTGACACAGTCCACATTGTTGGATATACTTCAGTGAATAACTCCATTACTCTGCCATTTATGTATACTGGAGAGGGTCAAACTATTAACCATAGGTAGATTCAACTGTGCATGTAACCGCACTCAAAGGCATCAGTCATGAACTTATTTGGCCTGACCATGTGAAGAGTGTGAAATGTTCAAGTCTAATGCTCAGTGTGTGAGACTTGAGTCTTGGGTATACATCATGATAAAAGAGACTTAGTGTCTAGGGCTGTTTTATAGAAACAACAGCAGCCTCTATGACCGTTCCATTTTATATCAAGAACTGTTAAGTTTGACAATGCACTGTAGCAGAACCAGAGAGAGAAACAAGCTCAGCGAACATCTGCTGATAAATCACTTTATCATTGATTAAATATTTGACTCAAGCAGGCTTCTGCTGATGCGAGCAGTCAGAAGGTGATACGCTATGTTGAGCCAGTATTCAGCTTGATTAGAGGAGATTCAGAACTGAACTGTGAAAAACAAAGCTGTAAAAAGCTGCAGTGACTCCACCACAGGTTTACTGTGTGCCAGAGGTTAAAGCCAAGCATAATAACATGAGATAGCAGCACTAATAATGCACTCACTCAGACTTAAGATCCTATCCTCAGAGAGCACCCCCCCCCATAAAGAGAAGTTGTAAGTACACGATAGGCCCACTTTTAAACAACTAATTATTCCTTGCTTTTTATTCCAAACTTGGTCCCGAGTGACTTTTTTTTCTCTTCCCTGCTGATATATACAGGTCAGCTGTATTCAAGGGCATTTAGTAACTTTCTGGTATCACATGATTTCAGCTTCTTGCAATAACAAACAAACAAAACGCTTACAAGAATTTTAATGTTTGCTAAAACAGGAACAACATGCTCCTCAGAGGCAGTAATGGCCACAGATAACAAATTCTTATCGTTTTCTCGCCGTCTGCTCTGAATAAACGAAGCGGAGGTCTGTCTGCAACGCCTCAGCTTTTCATTTTTCAAATCTGTCAACAGCAGCACCGAACGGGGCTCTAACCAGGCATCCTCAAGGTCACGCAGCTCCCCCCTAATTAACAGGGACTGTAAACAAATACATTTTTTAGTTTCTGATGTAGCTCTGGTTCAGAAAGTCTGCATGTTAAATCTGGTGGAGAGAGATCGGAGAGAGGAGAGGGAGCCGAGGTTAGCTTAGTGCTTGGTATTCAGACGAGATTTAAAGTAGCTAATGCTGACCTTTAAAAGTCAAAAACACCTTAGTTATTAGTCACTCAGCTCTTATTTATGTGGTTCACAATCTTGATGTCTCGTTCGACATAATAAATCAACAAGGCTTGATAGAGGCTGCAGGTTAAATTCATGCAGAAAAGAAAATAAGAAAAATCTGTTAAATATTGGTCTGATTACTTTCTACTGTGTAAATATGAATAGCTGTATATAATATCTGATAACACACAACAGTTCTTCACAGATCTCAGCTGTTTCTACGACTGCACTCTTGAGATCTCTGATGACGTTCCTGGGATCTGTTGGAGGCACTCCCCCAGTGGCCCCTCTGTTCCCTTCTCTTCCCATTTTACTTCCCTTCTTCTTAACGTGCTGTGACAACCCTGGCTATTCCTTTGGACTGCTACACTGATCACCACTGCCTTTGTCTTCAGGTTGTCAACCAACACAATGTCCAGTTTGTTAGCCATCACCTGTTTATCAGTCTGTATTTCAAAGGACTTGATCAAATTTAGTGAAAATGTTTGCAAAAAGAGTAATAAAAGTTTTTTGTTTTTTTTAGAAAGCACTACAATACACTACCTGTACAACCCAGGGCTAAAAAAAAAAGCAGGGTAAGTGTGTTTTTGTTCCGCTGCTATAGTTTAAGATGCCTAGGCTGGACATAATGTGACACTAACAAACAAAAGGACCTTAAAGTCCTTCCATCCATCTATTTTTCCATCCATTTTCTCTTTTTTTTTCAAAAATTGGTTTGTGTAGACAAGTTCAGGGGGAAAATCTAGACATCCCTTTCCTCAGTAACACTAATCAGATCTTCCTGAATGATCCCTACGTGTTCCCAGGCCAGAAGGGATACAAATGCCCTCAGTGTGTTCTGGGTATTTCCTGGGGTCTACTCCCTGTTAGATTGGTTTGAAAAAACCTCCATAGGGAAGTGACCAGAAGGCCTCCTAATCAGATGCATTACCACCTCAGCAGAGCAGCAGCTTCTCTACTTCCATCCCAAGAATCTGACCTCCTCATTCTATTTCTCACACTGAGCCCCACCACCATCTGAACTCATTTAGCTGCTTGTATTTGTGATTTCATTCATTTTGGTGACTTCCTGAAGGTCATAGCTGTAGGTGGAATGTATGAACCAGTAGCACCCATTTTAACTCTTGCATATCCGTCTGCATAGCTCTTGCTGCCCCCAGGCTGAAGGATTCTAGGTAGGGTTTTTATGCCATTGCTCAAGAACAAGAGAGAGATACTTCAACTCCTCCACTTGAGGCTCATCCCTGACCGGGAGAAAGAACTTCACCCTTTTTAAGCTTAAAGCGATGGCATCAGGCTGTGAAGTGACTGTTTCTATTTGGGTCTTTGGAAAGCCAATTCACCCATGTAGTGATATTTACAAGTTAAAAACGAAGATGTTTTTCTTGCATGAAAGGCTGTGTATGAATCATAAATAACATTAATTTAGCAGCATGGTGAGACCACCACAGTAATTTAGCCATGAATCATGATCACAAGAACAAAGCTCAGTCAAACAAATCAATGCAAGCAGAAGAAGTTCATTGGTGTGTTGTTCCGGCTTCTGCTGGAAAGCCTGTGGTTCTAATGGTTATTTTGGTCTGTGCAATGGAGGATGCTGGGTTTTATACCTGGAGTCCAGTTAATTAGGGCTAAGCAAGGCCTCTCATTTAGTAAAATGACATGAAAGCACTCAGGTGACAGCCATGATAAATAACTGGTTGAATTATGTAAATGCTAGGAAACACTGGAGCATCCTTTACAAAATAAAAGGAGAAAATTCCGTTCCACAAGTCCTTGCAGACACAAATTGATATGTGATATTGAATGTTTTCCATCCAGTTATACGAGTTGGGATTTATGTAAAAGCCTGTGACATCTTCCCATTTTGGCTTTTTTCTTGACTTCTTTTTTATTCCAATATGTGAATAAAAGGGTAAACATTCAATCTAACTCAACAAATGAGTTAATCTGGAGCGCCCCTTCAGATCCCAACACCTGCATGTGCACTTTACAGTTCATGAAATCTGTCAAATCGCCAACACGCAGCAACACTATCTCCATTACCCCTAGAAATGCGCAAAACCAAAATATTGCAATAAAAATCTGGTAATGGAAACACCTCAATTTTGAAAAACCTCTCAAATATCACTAAAAAGTTTTTACACTCTCATGAGGTGGTGTAGAAGCATATCGCAAAAGTGTAATGAAAACACTTTTTTTGCATTTACCCGTCACCTGACATGTACTCAGAGCAAGTTGCCAGTTTGTAAAGGGCAATAGCCACTCACTTCCAGGTAGGAACTGCCTCCCCGGAGGCATGAAATGTCTGGTGCCACAAGAGGTTCAATGGCATCATACAGCTCATTAAATGTATCCCGGATCATTCTGAAATTCTGAATCCATAATTTGTCAGTGAATTCCTCAGTGACGATCCTCTCCCAGAAATCCTTTATTCGTGTCCGCTCCCATACACACGGTCTTTGCCCTGAAAGATCACCCACTGCTTTCGTCTTCTGATGAGGACAGCGGCAACAGCAGTAGTGGCAACTGAAACATCTGTTCCAAAACGCTAAATGTTTTATATCCTCAAAGTGGAGTCTCGCGGGACGAGATTTTTTCCAGAATTATGAATTTTGCGCTAAACACCATTCAATGGAAACACCTGCAAGTCGTAATTGTACTTTGTTTTAGAAATTTTAGAAATACTGCTATTATTTTGTGAAAAACTGTGATGGAAACGCAGGTGATCATGTGCTTCCTGACTGTGGTCTGATAATTAAATGGTCATAAAAATATCCAATGAGCGGCAGTTCTGGGAACAGGTCAGGAGAAAAATGGAGTTAGTGTTGGAGATTCTGAGCAAAAAACCATTTAATCAAAATCCTCATATTTACATTGAAAACTTTCACAGTAGAGTCTTCTGTAAACATCCTTCATGAATATTCCGCTCTTTCCAGTTTTGCCTACGGTCACATTTTGTAATCACGCTCTCCGATGTGACGGTGTGCTCCAGTGTAATCTGGTGTTCCTGTGTTTTCATCCTGTCGGGCTGCTGCTGCCAGCTCATGTTAGGATGGTGAAGTGGACAAGGTGGGAGTGAGTTGATGGGAAGGAGGAGGTGAGCCAGCACATTAAAGCCTTTTCCACACGTGAACACCAGGAGAAAAAATACCAACTCCACACCATCAGTCAGTACCTTTTTATTTCTGTTGTACCCTTTTACACTTGGGTTACAAAGTTGCACGTGGAAACACAGGCAAAAAGACACAAGTGACAGCAATATTTGAAGTAAGAAACAGAAGAATAACACAAAACAGAGCAAAGCAAAATTCAGAAGCAGATAAATCAGCCATTACAAAAAAAGAAGGATCTTCACCTGTAATTTAAAGCGTTCAATAACATTCAATAGCTTGTTGAGGGTAGTGATTGGCATTTAAGCAAAAATACTGTTGGAAATAATTGAGAATTATTCAAGCATTCTTTGTACGTTCATTACATGTGCTGTCCATGAATCTGTGTTGAGTGTTCAGCTCACCTGAAGAATGATCATACAGCTTCTTCTTAACGGGACTAACCTTCAATAAAACTGCTTGAAAGCATGTCTTCAAGTCATCACTTTTGAGGTCTGTTATTTGCTCTTTATGTCTAACAAATACAGCTGCAAATGGTGATTGTGAATGCAGCTCTTTACAGCGGATTGGGAAGCAGTCACAGAGAAGACTGGTGATATGAAACATTAATCAGCAGGAAAAAGCTGCCTTGACTTCACATTCACATTGCAGCCCAATTTTATTGTTCTCTCTTGAATAAAGTAGATGAAATGATACTCTGGTTTTTAAATACGGTGTTTAAAATGTTTAGCTAGGGCGGTTGCTATCTATGATGACCCTGCTCCCACCTTCTGTCATAAGTGGTACTTCGCTCTGGCTCAGCAAAGAGTTTGTTTCCAGCATGGCATCAGTTTTTTTGGTGCTGGAACCAGAACTTTGGCAGTCGAAACAGAAATAACTGATTTAAGTTAGGCTCTGGCTCCAAGCCAGACTCATTAAGAACTATTCTGCAATGAGGGACCCAGGACAGCAAACATCTGATCGTAATGATGACAGCTTTTACACATTTATTTAATATTTGAAAATATTGTCAGGAATGGAAAGATCTTTAAAAGCAATCCAAAAAAAAAAAAAAACACCAACAAAATATTCAAATAAAGCAGGACATGTGCATTCTTGCAGATTGACCATTACCTGGTTTCTAATCTCATGTCTTCACGTAGTGGCTCTTGAACAACATCGACCCTTCCCTTCATTCAGTTTTCCTCCAACTTTAAACCAGGACTTCATCGTAAAGACTGAATTAAAACAGCTCTTTACAAATGAAGTTGCAGCCAAATGGGATATTTTGGTCATGTGTTCTTAACCTTAGTAAATATTGGTCCTGAAAAGTACAAGAACAAAGCATGTGTACCCGAAAACACTCAGTCAGCACATAACCACATACAAGGTAGATATGTTCACTGTAATTAATTATATGAAACCGACTAATCCAGGATAGCTCATGGCCCCACACATGATGTAAAGGTAATGATTCATGGACATTATAGAAAGGATAGAAATGCATTAACTGAATCACACACGCCCCCGGAAAGAAGTCTGCATGACGATATCCTCCCTCTATGAGGACAACAGGACATTAATATCTCAAAAGACAAAAGGACATTTTGTTTGTGCAGGAGGAGGCATGTTTTTTTCCCCCCCATTTTGTTTCTTCAACCAATTATTTACACACATTATATGCAAGCTATAGCTACTAACAAATAAAAAAAATAATGAGGATCATTTGGTCTACTCCATGATTCAGCGACTTGTAGAAGTTGATGCAGTTCAGTCTCTCATGTTTGTGGCAGTTGTGGTCCACTCTTCTTCAAAGCATTGGCTAAAGGATTGAAAATATGGGTGGTGTGCAGTAGTTTTGCCAACCTAGTCGAGGGAGGTAGGAAGTTGGATAGCATGTACTACAGCTGTGTGGTGTTCAGAACAAGACTGAGCAAGTGACAAGTGTGGATGGTACACTCAGTTCTAAAGGTTCCATTTTTATAGAGCATAGGAAACACATGTCTGTACTTTGATAATCCGAGTTAATGTTCATAATAGAGGTAAAATTGTTATTTTTACTTTTATATGTCATTTTCTTTGAAATTGTGTTGGCATAGAAATTCCTATTAAGTTTGGTGTTTGCTTTAAACTGACTTATTTAGTTATAAGGCAGTGCTGTTTGTCCTCATGCCCTAATATGAGTGTTTTATATTATTTTAAATCCAGTGTTTCCCCTACCATTATACTGTACAGCGGAAACTTCTGTTATGATGCGGCCCTAAAGGGTCTGCTGGGGTTGGTAGGGATTGTTTTATTTCTCACTCTTGTTCTTCCAGGCACGCCGGGCTTGCTGTGGGAGGGGATGATCAGTGTTGGGCACGTTACTTTGAAAAAGTAATTAATTATAGTTACTAGTTACTTCTCCCTAAAGTAACTGAGTTACAGCATTATAAAAATAACCAATTACTTGGAAAAGTAATTGTTCCATTACTTTTTTTTTTTTTATTAAAATATATCGCTTTAAAGGAACTTCAGATTAATCTGCACATTCATTAATAAAAACTGAATAAAAGGCTACATCTGATTAAAAAATGACATTTTGTAAGGCAAGGCAAGGCAAGTTTATTTGTATAGCACATTTTCAGGTTCAAGACAATTCAAAGTGCTTTACATAAA
>JBBBVU010000007.1:5880580-5896333 GCA_037177055.1 Atherinosoma microstoma | reverse complement strand
CGCAAAAGACGTCTTTTGACGTCTTTGGCAGTGAACGTTCGGATTTGAAAAGACGTCAAAAGACGTCTTTGGCAGCCGGTGAGTTAATGGTTTGGGAACTGAGGATGCTTATTGTTGCAAGTTTTCAGTGGAATCTGTGTCCATGTTTGCCGAATCCAAGATTGCATAGTTTCTCAACAGTCCGTGGTTGTTGCTTTCTGATTCACATGTGGACTGTCTGCAGGCAGAACACTCAAACACACATTGTGTTGGAAGTCATACAGAGTGAGGTCTAGCATTGTCCTGCTGGAATAACCACAGAACTGGGAAAAGACAACACCTTGATGGTACAAATAATCAAATCAATATTGCTTTTATCACAGAGTTACTACAGAAACAGTAACACCCAGAATTCACTTTTTGCATCATTTAATTTTTTCTAAAGTTTTAAGTTTTAAAAACTCCTTAAACATACTTTCCTTCACAATATAACAGTGATGATATTTTAACCCTGCTTTTTTGTCTGTTATAAAAGGAAAACACCTGATGGCTGGACATTCACTATCAGAAGGAAGGCAGGTTCACACAGCTTTAAAATTCATACTGCACACTTACCTTTTAACCAATATGTTACCATATATATTATTCATATATTTTATAACATTAATGTTTAGGTTGAGAGTTATGAGAAATATTTAACTGCTAAGGAATACTACTGTTAAAAACAGCTCATTTGTTTAGGGCAAGACAAAGCAGGTTTATATATAGCACATTTCATGTACAAGCCATTAAAAGTGCTTTACATAAAACATTAGAAGCATTACAGTGGGTTGCAGGAAAAATATTAAAATCTAGATTAAAAGCTGTTTGAAGCTGAGTGCTGACTATTCTTCTTTCTTCTTTGGCTCCAAAAATTATGATTTCACTTTTGTCTTCATTTAACTGAAGAAGGTTCTGACCCATCAAATCTCTAATTTGATCAATGCATCTGATCAGTGACTGGATTTGACCAGAGTGTCCTGGTGAGATGGTTATGTAGATTTGTTTGTCATCAACATAGTTATAATAACATATTTTGTTGTTTTTCATAATTTGAGGGAGTGGGAACATGTAGATGTTGAACAGCAGTGGCCCCAAGATGGAGCCTTGGGGAACTTCACATGTTATTTTTGTTTGCTCAGATTTATAGTTACCTAAAAATACAAAGTAGCTGAGCTCCCCTTAGCTTCCTCTTAATTTGAACCATGTATGTCCCATATATTTTTAAAAAAGAGGCTATTTGCATTTATTGTATTATACAAGTAGTGTCGAAATGTCACCAAAACTCCCTCACAAGTTAGTAAGATAATTCACTTTATTAGACAGACAGGGGTCCACTGTAAAAGAAATAAAAGAAAAATTAAATAAAATCCACAGTGTGACACATTTACATGAAGACTAAAATGCCAATAATTCCAAACCTAACCGAGCTGAACTATTTGTAGAGTCCTTTAATCTACACATACAACTCTACATGAGATTACGCAGCATAGCATGACAAGTGGGTACACCAGCTCTAACAAACATTTGGTTTTCTCTGCTCCATCTTGGCATTTTGAGCAGCAGCCTGGCTTTTGCCAGCTAATATCTGGCAAAAGCGCTGTAAACAAGTGTTAGCAGTCCATCGTATTTTCCTCATCTATATCTGCACATCAGCCTGTAAACATGAAACATGAAGGTACAACCGAAATCAAAGTACACGATGGCCAAGGAGAGTTTATCAGATGACTTCAGAATTAGAATAATTCTATTAAAATTATTCATTTTTTGTAATAGATTTTTGTTTTAAAGAGGAAACTAAAAGCATGTGCATGTTAAAAAAGGATCCAATAAAAAGTTAATATTAAGAGACTTTTTTACTCTTTTAAATTATTATTGCTGCCTAAGGAAAAAGAGTTTTGTATCCATTTACTTAATCAATGGAATACTCAATGACCTAAATAATTATTTGCTGCATTATGGCTATTTAATATAAGGGAAAATTATTCGGGATAATTGTTATTAGCCCTAATCTGAGCATCTAAGCTACTTTAACAGCATGAGAGATTTAAAAAAGTTTGACTTTATGAAGAATAAGTGTAATCTCATGCTTTTTTCTTTATCTTTTGTCGTTTTTATTTATTATTGTAAAGCAGTACGTGTTTTTAAACAGTGAAAAATCTATTAAATGTTTATTAAAAAATTGGTTTTAAATCTGACCCTAAAATCTTTTGACTTCAAGTTATGTTCGATAGAAGTGGATAAGAATGGGTATTTTATACACAGTGCAGTCTCTCTCCCACTGAGTCATGCCAACACAAGTTTAGACAGAGCTGACATGACCACAGTTTGTCTCGGAGCGCTCAGGTCCATCACTTGATCACTATTCGGATGTCAAGTCCAAGGCTGGAATCTCTCTGCCCACGGGCCTGTTGTTTGTGAGAGAGATCTGACAAAAAGCTAGAAAACACACTCAACCAAAAACAAAAATAAGACAACCTGAAGGAACCAAGCAAAGAACTTACTTTATTTATTATTCATCCTGGTGGTCCTCGGGGCAAGGTGGAAAGACGAGAGAGAAAGTGATGGCTGCAGAGGGAGAAAGTGATGAAAAGTGAAAAAGACGGATGAGTTGGAAAGTAGAGAGGAAGAGTAAAATAAAGAAAAAAGATGAGGTGATGTTTTTCTTGTTGATTATAAAAACAGAAAAACAGTAAAAGCTTCACACTGCCTTCTAAAGCAGTGGTTTTCAAACCTGGGGTCAGGTCCTCCATGGTGGTTGCAAAATAACTGTAAAAAATATATAGCCAACATTTATCAAATAAATTTGGGATTTGTACCATGGCTGTTAAAATTATACCAATATTTCATAAATAAATCTGTGAAATTAGCACCTTGATTTTTAACACATTGATGCATAAAGAACAAAGTTATTACTCATGTTAAACTAAAAATCAGAATTTGTTATTATCTCAGCAAGAAAAGCTTATAATGGGCATGCAGGTGCTCTGTCACAGCTGTGATCCGAATCCACCAAAAAACACTTTATCCTTCTTATTATCCCATTTGATATGTCACAAAATTTGCGGGGGGGTAGGGGGGACACCAACGTATGTTATCTTGGGGGTCGTGGCTCAAAAAGTTAGGGAACCACTGGTCTAAAGTGTGGTCGGCTGAAGAGGGGTCAAAGACAATTCTCTTCAGATTCATCAAGTGAAAGTAGAGAATCTGTGACAGATTTAGATTTTTTCCTTTAAAGGAAAAGATTAGATATTGAATTTTGAAACTCAGAAAAAAAAAAGTGTGGGGGGGGGGGATGGACAATAACTTATCTGAGAGATGTCATGTGACCTGGAAGTAATCTCTGCTCCATGTAGCAGAGATATTGCGTTGGTCATCATGATAAATACATACAAAATGCAACATTTCTTTACTCTGTTGTCCCTGTGCATTAAGAAAATGAACATTTTTATTTTTCATGTTGTAGTAATGTTGTCATTTTATTTTGTTGCAGCTGAATTAATAGTTTATGGCTGTCCAAAAATGTACAACTTGTGTGGGTGCCCACTACTCCGTCATTACCAGAGCCTTTCTTTACTCCAATATGTATGTAAATAAAAATTTGTTTTTTTGGGGGGGGTTTTTGGTTTTGTTTTCTAAAGAGAATAAGCCATATTAGATGAATGAGGATCTTTTTGCACTCAAAGCTTTCTGGTTTTATGTCTGCAGTTTGGTCATGGGCTGAGCAGTTTTAACTGCTGGAATGGCAGCATTTACCCCTTTTCTGTCTTCATTTTTACTTTCTTTTCCATCTATTACTTTCTTTTATCTTTAGTTATTTAATGTTTTTGGTTAAGATAAAAAAACAAAACATCATGCATCAACTGTTAAAAAGAGCCTGCTGGGACTAGGTTTTGAACTCAGAGGGTAAAATCCATCTTCAACTTTCAAACTCAAAAAACACTCACCGGCAAGGTCCATCTTGCTCATACCAGGTTGGACCGCCTTTAACCTTCAGAACTGCCCTGATTCCTAATGGCAAACATCCTACACGGTATTGGAAACTGTCCTCAGAGATTTTGCTCCATATTGATGATAGCTTCACACAGTTGCTGCACATCCATGATGAGAATCTCCCGTTCCACCACATCCCAAAGGTGGAATTTTGGATTGAGATGTGGTCTGTGGCGGCCATTGGAGTACAGTGAACTCATTGTCATGTTGAAGATGATCTGAGCTTTGTGACATGGTGCATTATCCTGCTGGAAGTAGCCATCAGAAGATGCTACACTGTGTTCATGAAGGGATGGACATGGTCAGCAAAATACTCAGGTAGGCTGTGCTGGTTAAACCACGCCATGTTGGTACTAAGGGACCAGAAAGGTGTCAAAAAAATATCCCCAACACCATTACACCACCAGCAGCCTGAACTGTTGATACAAGGCAGGAGGGGTCCATCATGATGTTCTGACCCTACCATCTGAATGTGGAGCTGAAATGGAGACTCATCAGACCAGGCAACGTTTTCCATCTTCTATTGTCGTGTTCTGGTGCGTCTGTGTGTATTGCCTCAGTTTCCTGTTCTTAGCTGACAGGAGTGGCTCTCGATGTGGTCTGTTGTGCGTTCAGATGCAAGACACTTTATGTATTCCCAGGGTCAATTCAGTTTGCAGACATGAGTCGCATCAAAGGACAGGACATTATCCACACAATCCACATTCCTCACTCTGATGCTCAGTTTGAACTTCAGCAAGTCATCTTGACTAGTCTACATGAATAAATACATTGAGTTGCTGCCATGTCATAACATATCTGTGTGACCTGATAAAGTGGCCGATGGACGTATAACATCTTATGTCTTCTTTTTGTAAGTACACACTCACACCAAAAAACAAGTAAAAAATGCAGTTCTATTTATATATTATTAGATTATTGGTTGCAGTCATTAAATTTTTTCAAAGTATTTTTTTCAACTTAGGCCTTTTTATAATCAGCCAATAATGTAATAAGTTTATTCGAAAACTTTATTACATTAATGGCAAGTTATTACATTAATGGCTTTATTACATTTAAAAATGGTATGTTATTGGCCGCCATTTTTGGTTGCCATGCAATCTTGTTTGTGTAAATTGATTGAAGTGGAAAAATAATCAGAATCTCTTAAGTAGATAGTGATGCTCTCACGTTTGCATTAAATTTCCAGCTAATTACGTTGGCTTTTATTTGTGTTTCATTTGGGTGATGATGCTTGGTAGAGTCTTTTAGCTGAGGGTCTCCTCGTCATTTTGATATGCTACATGTTAGGACTGATGCTGCCAGCATATTCAGTGATCTTGTGTACTGCATGTATCTCATGCCGCCTCCTGTTCAAGAAGCTCTGGTCAAAAAGAGGAGAATAACTATATCAATGGATTTTTTTTCTCATCAGTTTTCAGTAGTTTATGTGACATTTTTCTTTTGAAATCACATTTTTGACTTATAATAGACAAGTAAAATATTGGGAAGGTGAATGACTTAGAAGCCAAGTAAACAGTCAAAAATGTAAACAGTGTTTATGTCCATGTCCACAAGTCAATAGATTTATTCTATCTTTTTTTTCTGCCATAAACGTACCTTGTATAATTTAGGAGGGCTAAAGGAAGTGAGATTATTCAACATTTACTAGTTTGGGGGGAAAGTATTTCATCGTATTATACCAACTCCTGTTGAGCTCATGACATTTGTATTTCTTTTGACCTCAGGATACAGTCATAAATGGTGCTGACATTTTAGATATACAGAACTCATCATGGTACAATGAGCAAATGAGCAAAACAGTCATCTGAAAGGAGCGTCATCAACCCAGAATGTGCTGAGAAAGATCCAGCGGTGACACAGGACGGTCTCATGCTCACAAATAAGCATTCATTATTCGTTAGAGTGCGTGACGAGTTGCTCACATTAAAAATCCTCCCTGATTTACAATCCTTTGGAATCTCATGTTTATCACCTACGGCAAACTTTACTTTTCAAGCAGACACGTATCTGACTAATCTGTATCCTGCATGGCTCCAAAAACGCTGCAGAACTTAACCTCTGAGCAGAAACAACTCACACAAACCTCAGGAAAAGCAGAAACTAAACTTTGCTCCTTTTTCCTAAACAAGAGAGGCTCCTTTCCAACCTCACAGCTACCATTAAGAGTCAACACATTACTTTTGGCCAACACACATATATTAATACACAGACACACAGGAACGCCACAGGACAGGCAGCCTCTTCTCTTTTACTACTGTCACTCCACATTAAGGATGCTCACCCTCAAACAGCCTGCTGGAGGCTGCAGCAGTAAACTTCTTTTGCATAAGCACCTCACACACACACAAACACACACATATTTACATATATAGATCTCACATGAAACTCTGCTTCCTCAAATAGTTGGACTCATTATGATGATGCTGCTGGTGTCAGACCCAAGTTAGTTGAAGTCAATTAGGGAAGTTAAGTCAACTATTTAGATTTCATCATATTAAGAAATTGTGTTAAACTGTTCTGGTGTAATGAAATACAGCGGATACAATGCCCTGAAATAACAATCCTGTGAGCTCTAGGAACAAAGTCTGCCTATCTCACCAGAAATAACCTTTAGGCCCAATCCCATTTCACCCCTTGCCCCTACCACTTGGCCCTACCCCTCTGCTTTGCGCATTCGCATGTAAGGGTAGGGTGTCCCAACTCCCATCAGGACAGAGGGGTGGGGGCAAGTGGTAGGGCTATATAACCCTTTAAACGAAGATTTTTCAGGAGCTCACTTCAAACAAAGGGGAATGAAAAATCTCCCAGAATGGCTGCAACTGAGTCCACAAATGCAACATTTTAAAATGCATGACAACGGTTGTATTGTTTAGTTTAATGCTGTTTCAATGTGTAACGGTCATTTTCTTCATAAAATTCACACGAAAAAAATCGCTAACTAACGTAGTGCTAGTACTACGTTGAGGCTTCAGTAACGTTAATGTTAGCCGGCTGAACACTAGCGGTGCTCTGTAGCAAGCAGCCCTCGTAATCTACAGAAATAACGTTATCTAGAAAAGCTTCAGCAACCTCGCTGCTGCTCTTCAGTACATTGAGGGTTTCATGGGGTACAACATATGCCGTAGTAATATGCACAAATTGGATGTAACGTTAACGTTAGCCTGGCAATGCCAAAATAAGCTGTCAATAGCCCATGCAAGAGAGATCACCACAGCTGTAGACGGCATGATTTCTCGAGATTTCCGTCAACATCTCCTCAAGTCTGCTTACGTAAAAGCCAGCGGTGAGTACTGATGACGTATGTCCTAATTTGTAGGGGTTAACTTTCAGCCCTCCCCCTTGTAGCTCCGTTTTAAGGGGCAAGGGGAAGGGAGAAGGGGAAGGGATAAAAAAGAGAAATGGGATTGGGCCTTAATGCCAGTAAAGACAGAAAAAGCCATGATGCGATGGAACAACACAGATATTGTTTTGCTGATGGTTATATTATATGTTGCTCGTCTGAGCTTTTATTTACCCCTTTTTAAGAACAGGGCTGTTACTAAGCAGGATCAGATGCTTAACTTCAGGTTCAGCTCGGAATTTCTGGTATAACAAGGCTGGTTAACTTTTTAGTGGGTTGTATCGCCATGGTGACTGATGCTGGAAACATAACCTTCTCTGAAGCAGAGTCTGGATGCCGGAAAATGAACTTAGACATTTACAGAAAATCTACATGTTGGAGACCTCGTCTGAACTGTCTGCACTAAAACCTCTAATGTTGCTCTGCTTCACATGATCAGAGTCGACCTTTGCAGACATAACGTTCATATTCGTTCTATGATCTGATAGAGGTTTACAGCTGCAGCTGCATCATTCAAAATATATAGTTATTTATGGAATATTTTAATGCAATTCACTTTGTAAATAGTCGACACACCTTATTTACGTAATTTCAAAGATACAGATATAGTTCATCCTGAAAATGTTTGAATCTATGCTATGTGCCGTCTTCATTCGTTCTTCACCAGTAACACATATACTGGTATTTACACATCTTAAACAATTTAATTTTACTATGACTCCAAAGTTTTCAAATAGACCGATTGAAAAGATACTCTATTAATTACAGGTATGCAATTTTTCAATTGCAAAGACAGAATAGGCACAGGGTGCAAAGGGTTAACGATGTGGTGGTGATAATGATCAGCTTACAACACCTTCACATAGTATCCATTTTTTGTCATCTTTCCTTCCTGTTTTGGCTGAACCAGTTGTTTTCCTTAAGCGTGTTCGGAATATTTGATCGTCATCTGCTGTCAGTTCCACCCCTTTTCAAATGATTGCACACATACCTACAGTCAGAACATCTGGTTGAGTCCATAACCAGTGTCACATCATCATTGAGATCTCCATTGTTAGTGTTAGTTAAAACACATCACACATGATTGTATGCACCCATACTGACTCTATCCAAACATACACACAACTTTTCATGTTTCTCTTTAAGCTGTTTACAAATCAGAGACAGTTTTCACCTTTAACTCTGCTTTTGCCAGTTATCGTTTCTAACCGTCAAACCAGAGCTTCAACTCAGACCCCCCCCCAAACTTGTTTACTGTTGGAGCCACTCGTAAACGCGTTTTACTCTGTCAAAATAAATTAATCACATTAGAGTGTTTGTAAAGCAGCTGAGTGAGAGGCTGAGGTACCTACGGAGCCACATCTGAAGCTGTTGTAGGTCGCCAAGTTTTTACCTTTTTTATTTTCTTTTTCTTTTTCTTTTTCTTTATCTATTCAAGCTGTTTATTTTTTGTTTTTGTTTTTTTTGCAAATCATTTAATGCTTAGTATTTATTCAGACAATATATCATAAAAATGTTTTGTTAGTTGGTTTCATATTTGTTACTTATACTTTTAAACCTTGACTTGGAAAGAAATCTGCTCACTATTAGCTTTAGCTCTGTTAAGCTGCACTGTTTCTTCAACATAATATAATGTGTTCGTGCATTTACGTTTTTATCTGTTTATTTTCAAATAACAGGTCATTTAAAATGGCATACATAATAAAGGAGAAGACCTTTGTAGTTCCACCTAAACACCAAGTAGGTAAAATGTCTACAGCTGTCATGAGGACAAAGAAACAACGTTGGCTCAGACAGACAGTAGACAGGAGACACAGGTAAGTTTGTTGATGAAAAACATGGTCCTTTTATTATAAAGCCCTTTTAAGAGTTATAGAAGGTATGCTCTGGGGTAAATAGTTTATAATTCTGTAAATACTGTGTATTTTAAGAAACAATCTGTTCAGATCCTACGGGATTAGTGGAAGAGTCAGAACCAGGAACAAAGCCAAACAGTATTGCTGTTTGAACGTACAAAAATCTTTATACAATCAAATGACAATTAACATTTTTGCAACTATTATTGCTTTTATTTAAAATCAGGACAACTCAGCATGGCCCTTAAGATATTTACCCATTAACTCTCCAGTTTATGCTACAAAAATAAAGGAATACTTATGGTGTATTTAAATTGCTCTTTAATTTTTTTTGTCTACTTCCCCAATAGAGGGAGGGAGACAAAGATATTTGTCCATTGTCCATCATACAATCTAAAAATTGTTGGGTTTTTTTGGTCCATGTATTTTTGTTTTTAATAATGAGCCTTTTCTACCAGACTGTCAGATTTTGCACTTGAACGTAGGAAATATACCATCCTGTCTTCTCTCACTTTTCTTTTGCACCCCTCAGCTGTTTCAGACAAAACTTTATCTTTTTGTCTGTTGGTTTTTCTTTGCTGCTACACATTAGTTTTGAACTGCTTGTGGACATTGATAAGAGATTCCCAGCTGTTTCGGTTACAATCCCTCACTCTGCTGCATTTTTGCAGAGCTCGGCTTCTTTAAGAGCCAAATAAAATGGCGAAAAATGCCTGGCAGAGTCACACTATAACACAAGCGGCTCTATTTTCAGGACTCGTGCTCTGCAGCAACACAATTCAAAGTCAACTTTCTTCGACTTTTCTTTCGTACTGAGGAAACGAAAGGTGTGATCTCGCCTTCAGTCATCTAATGTGACCCTATCCTGAGGCTGCTCTGCCAATCTGTGATCTGCCCGCAGCTTTTCCCAGTACATCTCCTGTTTGAGGGGATTAACATCAGCTCAAAGGGGGGTTTCACCAACACTTATCCTCACCGACACCTCACGTGCAAAGGCTGTTCTCTGAAGGCGCTGGTCTGTGAATCAGGGAAATTTTTTACTCCAGAGGAGATTAAATTGTCTTGGTATTCTGCACCTCTACAGTGGTTCATAGCTGTTACAATCTGGTCAGTTTTATGAGGTAAAAAATGGAAGAAATTTAGTCCATACTGACAAGTTTGCGCTCAACAGGTGCTTATTATATTTAGGAAATTTTTGACTTTTGCTTCAGTCTTACCAGGTATATATTTCTTTCATTTAACATGTTTCTAACAATTTAAGTTTTTTTCTTACGTTAATGAGTTTTCTTTGTTGTAGTTCTTTTATCACAACAGCATCAGAGGTGCTAACTACCATTTTTCCCACTCTTAGAGTGGGACTCAATATGTGCACTGGAATGTAGTGCGCTCTGAGCACTTGCTTCTGTAGTACACACTTGTAAGTGTTGACCCAAATGGAACACTGACGTTTTGCACTAACCGGTAGTGACGGACCAGCATTTGACCGCGATTCTCCAGCTCCCAAAAAATATTTGGCAAATTAAACTACACGAACTATAACATTTAATCATTTGTAAGATGAACACATTTGTAAGAAGAACACATGCCTTTTACGTCTGCTAAACCGACTAAAATCTGCTAACATTTACTGTCCTAACTTTACTGAGTCTGTATAAGTCCCTCCCCTTCCTCTACATAGGCAATATGGCCGGCTAACAGCGCACTTTAACTTAAGCCCGCCTACCTCCGTTAGCTGGTTAGCTTCCGTTAGCTTGTTACTAATGTTAGCTCGTAGCTACAGGCAGCTCAGAGTTTGATGGGTGTCAATCATCCGTCGTCACTTTCACAGACCCCCTCTCAGCGCTTCCTCATAGCCCATTTTTGAATTTTCCGGAAGTCACGAGACTCGTGACTGTCAAGATGGAAAAGGTAGGAACCGCCCATGAGCCTCTTTTCAGCTCTTCAAAAACCTACGGGTCACGTGGTCTTAAGGTTTGTCCATTTCTTCTACAGTCAATGGCTCACACATTTATTCTGGTTCTTCTTCTTCTTGATGTTCTTTGGTGGTTGGCAAAACCAAATTGGTGCATCAGTGCCACCAAGTGGTCTGGAGTGTGAACCAGAAAGTTTTTAAGAGTGAGTTCTCAAATCATTAGTTTCTCTGCTACCTTTGTTGGGCTTTGACCTACCATCATTTGTTGTTTCTACTCTAATGGCATAAATTATAGTAATTTGGTTTATAACATTGCTCTACTTTAGCCTCCCTTCCTAGGAGATCTTTTTTTGTAGGTTATAAGAAGCACTTGAGAAAAAACAATTGCTCCAATGTGGAAACGCTCACACGAGGCTAATATATGACCTGTAGAGGTTGTAATTTAAACACCTAGGTTGTATTTAAGGAAATGAACAAACAACCTATTTGGTTATTTTGATTAGAGGAATTGTTGAAATTAATTTGGGGTTTTGCAGAAGCATCTTGACCAAGTGAAGAATCCTTAGCAGCTGGGGGTCTAGGAAAAAGGAAAACAAATAAAGGTTTCACAACTGCAGTGTTTTTACAAACCATAAACCACTGATTACTGCCACAGGATCTCTAAAAATTCATTTATGAACAAATGCATTTGTTCAAAAGTGACCGCCTCATATCAATATGTGCATTGAGAGAAGCTGAAGAAAAAAACCTCTGTGCTTCAATAGCTGTGAGTTATGTTGAAATGTGCAGCCACCTGCAGACATTTTCTATACGTATGGCTCTTAATAAATATTTGGATGCAGACAGTTGTGAGATTGAGGTGGGCTCTAACAGCAGAACACTCCACATATATCATAATTAAGCTATCACACACAGGGCTGAGGTTCACTACACATTTTAAATGTATTTGTGTATATCACAGAGAGGCACATGGTGTTTATCAGCGCGTGGCAGCTTGACAGATAATCAACTCTGGCTTTGGAGCAAAGACATAAAATATAATGTGGAACCGCAAACATAGATCCAGTCTACGGTAAGCACGTGTTACTATGTGCCAAACAATAATCACAGCAGGTCATTTAGTGTGCTCTGTGGTCACAAGAGTGCTGCTTCTTGAAGGAACATTTATTCATTTTCTATACCTGCTTTCTATTCTGGGTTGGGAACAAGTCTTTGCCTCAGGCAGAGGAGTTTAAGTAGCTTTGGGATCTTGTTCATAAGTGATGGCAGGATGGAGAGAGAGATTTACCAACAGATTGGGCCTCGTTACCCGTGATGTGGGCGCTGCTCTGGTCTGTTGTGGTAAACTGAGAGCTGAGCTGAGAGAATGAGACCGTGAATACAAGCGGCTTCCTTCAGAAAGTAAGTGGCCCCTTTTTCCTGAGAGATCAGGAGAGGAGCTCACATATCTGGAGGGAGTTTGGAGTAGAACTGCAGCTTCTCTGTATCAAAAGGAGTCACCTAAAGTGGTTCAGGCCACTGATTAGGACACATCCTTGTTACCTCTCCTTGGGGGTTTTTCAGGCATTGTCCTACTGGGAGGATTATATATCCCTTCTGGCCTGGGAATGCCTTGGAATTCTCCAAGAGGAGCTGGAGAGTGTCGCTGGGGAGAGGGATGTCTAGGTCCCCATCTTGAACCTGTTGCCTCCACAATCCAACCTTGGATTAATGGTAGAAAATGAATGAATGGAAGGACTATCTAAATCAGGGTCACTGGGGGGGCTGGAGTCTATCACAGCTGCCACTGGGCATGAGGCTATACAACCATGCACACTCACCAACAATTAGTCTAACATGCATATTGTGGACAAAGCCAGGTAAAACCCACATATGCATAAGGGATAACATGAAAACTCCACTTAGAAAGAAACCATCTAAGAATTAAACCAGGAACCCTCACCACACAAACATGCAGTCACACAGTTACTGATGTCTAGTGGAAAAACTGGATATAGCAACCACCTCAAATGTGTCATACTAAAGATGGAGAAAGGGAAGCTTTCTAAACCAAAATTAAACATGTCGTCATATTTTATGGGCATTTTTACCAGACTAGTGGAACACAAAATCCGTAACAATAGCTGTACCAGTGAGACCAATAGGATCAAATTAATAACTATAGTCAGCTTTTTAATGCACTAGTAGGCCTTTGGACCAAACTAGTTGACTAGTATCGTTTACTAGTTAGTTAGTGAGCTTCACATGTTAACTAGTCAACATAGTTTCTTCTCCTCTAGTTAACATAGAGACCAGCAATTATGTGTACTATAATATCAGTGGGAGCCCAAATGATCTCCAGGATTTCATAATAGCCCACCCAGTTCATTAACATGTGAGACACTACCTAGCATGTCCAGTGTTACTGAAAATAGTCAACTATGGCTGCAAGTCACAGCTTACATGTTAACTTTTAAAGACAAAGTGCCAACTAGTTGACTAGCTGGAGCATACTTTAATGTTTCATGTTCACTAGTGAGAATAAAAACATTAACTAATCAACACGTGAGCATCTAACTGGTCTCTAGTTTCACAAGTTGGGTTCTTGTTTGATATTACTTGCCATCAAGTACCACACATACTGTTACTTATGAACTAGTGACAAAAAGTATTTACTTCACCAGTGAAAAACTGAAAATGTATTTATTACTTGTCAACTAGTGCAGGACATTTTTTTCACTAGTCAGACTATTTACAAAACGTGTAGGGCATTGGGCTGAACATGCTGCAGGTTTTTCTGGACTTTTACTTTAACTTTTGGCCCCTCACTAAGCAATAAGCACAACCATACACGACCAGTCAAGATATTTTATTCAACACGTGAAAATGGTACTCTACTTTTATGTATGTTTTTTTGGTAGTAATTTGGCCATCCTCCACTACACAAATGGATATAAATAGTTTATTCTTTGGTAATAGAAAATAGAAATTTATTTCACAAAATAATTTGATACTAAATAAAACATATCTTTTGATAATATCATTCTTTTTCCATATAGATATCTGATCTCTCTTTACCAATGTTGAACTCCTATCTTTTATTATTTAATATCTGCATATGTCAAATGGTCTATAATCAGTCTGAAAACACGATTAATAAAATTCACCTAAGTACTCAAGGTGGAAAGTAAAGTTATTGATGAAGGTTTTCGGGCAAAATATATCTGTTTTATTTAGTTTTTCATCTTTAAAAGCGATGAAATATTTTAATAAGATGTTATTGTAAGTATTTGGTTCCTGTGGAGCCTCAGATTCATAGAACCATTATATTAAAAAGACTGTTGCTTTAACTATTTAGATATAACTTTTTAGCTAGTTAAGCAGTTTATATGCTGGCTTTGTAGACCATGGAATGGGAGGTTACAGTAAGAGTTTCCTATACTGGATCATGCATGTCACACTGGTGCTAATCACAGACATGGATCTCCACGCCAGTTTATCTCAGTCAGGTTTTCTTTCTTTTTTTTCCATCCCATCTGTCCACCAGATGTCCTCAGCGGTTCAGTTTATGCCCTGTTTCTTGTCAACTGCTTCCACCTCATCGACTGTATTTTCCCTCTTCTCATCAGCCCTGCAAAGCATTCATTACATCATTGTCCACATTTGGTCCTCAAGGGCCACTGTCCTGCAGGTTTTACATGTTTCACTAATCTTACACACCAGATTCAAATTAAATGGATCTCCTCACAAGCTTGTCCTCAAGTTCTCCACAAGCATACTAATAACAGAGTAATTTGAGCCAGGTTAGTGTTTACAGGCAAGCTTCTAAAACCTGCCGGGCAGTGGCCCGCAAGGGCTGAATTTGGACGACCTTGCAATATCTAATTGAGCCTTGATGAGACAAACTGAGGGGAAAAACAGATTTCTTTATTTCTAATGAATACCAGCATCACTAAAATCTTTTGACAAATTTCCTTTTAAGATATCTAAAACAGAAACTCATGTCTAGGGAAAAAAGTAACTTGGAACATGTTTCTAAAGCAGGATATATAGACTGACATATTAGCAAATAGTGAGATCTGATTCAAAGAGAAAGATCAGTGTGACCATCTGCTGGATGAAACGTAAGTCTTTTTTTGTTCAGGTTTTTTAAAACTGAAAACAAGTCATTCCATTTTCAATTGTCCTTTATGTGCTTCACTGAAAGAGGTGCCTTGCAGCGTAATTGCCTTAGCCTTGCTCATTTACCTCTAATGGCTGATAATGAAAGAAAAAACTGTGTGCTAATTCTATAGAATTTGAAAAGGCAAACAGTGTTTGCTGCGACCGCCTCGACCTTGAGATGTTGATGTTAAACTGTAACTTCAGTCCTAACGGATCTGGTGAATTGTGCAGCTAAACTGATTCACATATCTCAACCTTATCTTATAGACTCTCTTAATTCTTCCCTCCTCCCCCAGGCTCACCCCTGCAACGTTCTTTACTCTACCATTTATAGTCTAAGTTACAGGTCAGAGGGGTCAACGCTCGCTTCAGTCTTTCAGCTAAAATGCCCGGTGGCTTACTTTGCAGGAATGATTATGCAACTGATCTGATGTTGCTGACATAGAGGCAAGTTCTGTGTTGCTTGAACCTGCTTTTCAAAGCTGCAG
>JBBBVU010000007.1:5867458-5877981 GCA_037177055.1 Atherinosoma microstoma | reverse complement strand
ACCGTCAAGGAATAGTAGCGTTACTTTGCATTTAGACTCAAGACTTAAGTCAGTTGTATTATCTATATAAAGATTAGTCAGATACCTTTTTTTTGTACATTAAGAAGAAAAATTTTTTGTCAATCTTAGAATTGAACAATCAGAATAAATATTTTTCTTTCAGAAGCATGAATGTTTAAGGAAATAACAGAAAAAACAGGGAATTAAAGTACTTGTACCATTTTAAATGGTAAATAAAAGCTATATATACTAATAAGTTTTTTTTTTTCTTATTTAATCTCTGTCTTTGCAGGACAGTACTGGGGTGTGAGGTGTCAATGTGAGCTGCTGAATGTGTCTATGCTAAAAAGTGACCTTTGTGGTTGGATTTCAGAGGAGCCAGCCATGATGTGTGTGACAGAATCCCCCTGAAATAAGCTGGGAAAGGAGTCATTTTTGGTTCAAAACAGTAGCACTGATGGTATTTTTACTGGAAAACTGAAGGTTGCAGCAGCAGTATTGTTCATGAAATGATTCACACCAGTAACACTGAATGTAAATAAGCTTCTGTAGTTGGTTCAATTGTCCCAAAAGTTTGATCTTGAGTTGTTGACCCTCATGTGGTTTCCTGTAGCATCACATTTCAAGTGAAACATCAGTGACACCTACTGAAAACGACTAGTTTTCTCTGAGATCCTCGGTGGCTGCACTTCGCCCCCTCACGCCCCCCAGCAGTACAAGCAATCATGTCACACGGCATAAACTCCTCAGAACATTTTCTGATTTGACATTTCTTCATTTAAACACTGAGGTTGTCTCTGTAGGTTTTCACCACTGTGTTTTTTAGGCTAAATCTCATCATTTCTTTGCATTTTTAATATCTTATGGTCCTGGCCTTGAACACACAACTTCACCCTGTTGCCTTGGGACTCAAGACTCATTAAAGCATATTTCACTCTTTGTCATTTAGGGCCCTCTTAGCAACGAGGCTACAACTCATTTTGGGTCCTGTTCGCAAGGGTGTAAAAAAAACCTAGTTAACAGTATTCATGAAAATAGTTTTTTTCGTGATTCAACAGGATGATTAGTCATATCAGTCGGACAGGAGTTGCACGGAAGAGTTCGTGCTGAATTTATTTAGCTTCAGTGTCAGTAATCCTGGAATCTTGGCATAAATGGTACTGCAATGACAAACTTAATTGCTAAGAAGTAGTATTTGGTGCAAAGACATTTTTTAGATATATATTATATGCTATATTCACACAGTATCTGCAAACACCAGTATAGAAAATACCCCCTTGTGTTCTGTCATTGTTTTCTATTGGTGGGGTTCTTATATTTTCCTCTTCTAATTATCAACATCATGATGGAAAGGCTGCGGCTGCTTGTAGTAAATGCAGCTTCCTCTAAACTATTATTGTTTAAAATGATGATTGATTAAAAAGAGTAGCTTCATACAGTTATTAAATCATATTAATATAAACACAAACAAGCAAATCCCAATTTCAACATGAGCCGCAGTTTTCTATCCGAATCCTTTCTGTTCAGTCTTTGCACAGCTGGCTGGAAGGCAGATAAACCTGCAGAAAAAAGGCAGCCAAGACCCTTTTGAATGCATGCTGTTCTTCCAGGGCTCCGTAAGCCTCAGAGTAATTTCTCATTGCGTGCATCTGCGCTGAGGTCAGATATATATTTACCAGGCTGCATCAGGAATTCCATCGGTATCACATGTTCCGTGGCATGAATGCTGCCGTGCAAAGAAAAAAGGTCGTCCATAATTGAAACTGTGACATTGAAAAGGCAGGACGGAGGGGTAATTAAAGGTCTGTCCTGGTATTCAAACATGAGCTTATTCTGCCCCCTAGTGTCAGCAGCCTATTCATGTTCTGCTAGATGTGACAGAAAGCTTTCTTGTTTCTTCTCAAGTACCCCTCAGAAGCTCACCAGCTCAAAGCTCTGACTTTGCTGTTAACAGCTGGAGGTATACTTAGATTTAGCTATTGTATTATAAGCTGCTCTGGTGAGGTTGAGTACCAGTGTACCTCAGTGGAGTGTGAGAAAGATTCTATTCATGATCCTGTAACTGATATCTGCAAAGACTTAGAATCATCAAAACCTTAGACAGCTTTGTTCTTCTGATATTTATCTCCATGCATTATGTTGTATATTCATCAGATGCTGACAGTTTAAGAGTTTCTATTAAAGAATAGATTCGGGTTATTTTTTTGTCATGTTTTATTAATATTTAGTATGATGAGAAATAAACACCACAAACTTTAAAATATTGACTTTGCAGATGAAGCAACTAATTGTCATTGTGAGAGTCTTAGAGCAGCGGTAGCTGAGGGTTTTCATCTGAAAACTGAAATAGTATTAAAACATACTTATTCTGTTCATCTGCTGATTGGATATCTGATAATTCTTGAATCTTGCACATCAGAAGACTTTTTTTCAAGTTTCCTCTTGAGCAAATTCCTGAATTGTGAGGCCGAACTGAACAATCTTCAGCTAAAAGGATAAAAGATCATTTAATTATTCAGGTGTTGTTCATTCATTCTGCATTAGAGAGTGAATAACAGCACTAATCACTTATAGGAGAACCACTATGTCTTACTTATTTATGGTGTTTTAATGAATTGGAAACATATAGGCTACATATAACTACACTAAACGGGGTGTATGTAGAGGGTGCAGATGCTTGACAGCCAGATATACAAGCTGACCCTGGAACAGCAACTGGGACTGTATGAAGGTTAGTTTATTTAACTTTAATCATTTTGTGTTAAAATTGATTATCTTCATGATGGAACAAGTTCACTTGCAGTAGTTTGTGCTGTGGGCGGTTTTATACTGGTCAGTAGTGTTTTTAGGTTCTCATTTATCCACATCATGCAAAAAATTGAAAGTGAAATTCAGCGTGTCAACGTTAGTAAGTTAGCTTTTAATAAATCCCACTTGTTTATTATATTTTGGATTTAATAATGCCCTCAAAAATTAAATTAACAATACATAATGACAAAACATCAATTTCATTAATCAGATGGAAATTGCTTGTTTTCCTGGCTGGAATACTGGGCAAGTAAGAAAAAACATCAAGTTGCTTCTTGCTGATGTTGAAACTAAGCAAGTTTAGTTCTCTTAAGTCATTCAAGTCATGCTGACCTTTATTTATATGCTGCGTTTCATTCATGAGGTTACACGTTCTCCTCATGCATGTGTGGGTTGTCTCCAGGTCCTTCAGCTTCCTCCCACAGTCCAAACACATGCATGTGTTTTATTGGTGAATCTGAATCCTTCCTATGAATACATGTAAGCAAGAATGGATGTTTGTCAGTGTAGGCCTTGTGATGGACTGCTGACCTCCTACCTTTGATAGTACCTGGGATAGGCACCAGGGCGCCCGTGACACCGCGACCCTGCTTTGGAATAAGCAGGTATAACCAATGGATGGATTGCTTTCATGCAGGAGGCAACACAATGTGCTTTTCACAAATGAAAACTTTTGGAGCACACTTATAAAGTGCAAGTGTAGAAAATGAATATTATTCAATAGCACACTCATATGATGTGCAATATAAGTTGTATTTTTTTCACAAAGTAAGAAAAATGATGTAGCTACAACAGAAACTAATGCCAGCTGTATGACAGAGAGGAGTGCAAGCCGAGCTCTTCATTAGAAATATAAAAAAAGAAATGGTTTGATGTGAATTGATACCAAGAAATGTGTCAGAGCTCAAAGACGATATCTGCAACTCTTTCCTCACTAAGATGAAAAAGGTTCATATATATGGTATGGTATGGTATATGGTGATATTATTGATAATTTGCTCAGGAATTTTGACTTTGTCTTAAAGTCAAACATCTCTGAGGTCTTGTGGGGCTCTGCTTCATGTAGGCAGCCTAAGGACCCGCTATGTGGATCACTTGGGCCCAGTATTTAAAAACTTTCAATCTAGATCAAAATGATCTGGATTTCCAAATCCCTGGATGTGAGATTGATATCTGGATTAGGGATGCACCGATATGAACATTTTGGCCGATACCGATGTCCGATATTAATATTTTTACAAAGGCCGATAACTGACATTTACGGATATTGTTTTTGGAAAAAAATTAAGTTGGGTTTTCCTGTTATCTAATTTAGTTATTCACAACGCATGTCGAACATTAATTGCTTAGTTGGGTTGGAAATAATGATTTCATTTTTTATAGTTGAAGAGTGAGGGCCCCTCACTGAGTAGTAATGGTTTAATCTGCAGTTATAAAGATGCTGTGCAATGGTGACAGGGAGGATAGACGGGCGAGAGGTTGATGCTGTTAAAACCCTGCAGTGATGTCGACCACCCTGCCGCTGGTCAGCTGATGTGTACATACCTCTGATTTCCAAGTAAAAAGAAAATTCTGAGCTCTGGGAATCAGCTGTGGACTTATGTATCCTCTGTGTTGTGGTTTTGCTCTTGTTGTGAGGGTTCTCTAACACCTAACCAAAACCTAACTTATGACAGTGACCAAAAACCCACTTGGGGATGTTTTTGTGCAGTTAATACCGCTGCATCACTGGTTCTAAATCACAGCATAAATCAAAGTGGATCTCTTTTTGTGAGCAGAATCTCTCCAGAAAACACTTTTTGCTGCCATTAAGCAGAAAATTCTCTCTGCTGAGCACACAGCTTGCAAAACTTTCCACTGACACCACACCAGCCATAATAAATTAATAAATCACTTCCTATTATAGATGTTCTTTGTATGTTTTTGAGACCAATTAGGTCTGTTTTTAACTAAACATAATTACTGATTAAGGAATGGGTTTTTCAGAGATATAGATAACTTTCTATTAGAAGTTCAGCAGCTATATTCTATGCATGAACCCGGTCAGAGGCGTGCTTATATCTGCACACATTATCAGGTAAAAGTACAAGTTGTTCAGTTCCACATCTTGCATATGTTCCTACTAACACATTTTTTTCACACACATCTGGGCATGGTTGATAAATGAGAGCCTGGTCCGCATGTTGTAGACGTTTCCCTGAACCAACATACCTTTCTGAAGAAGTTTGATCTCACCGTGGCCTTGTGGTGGCAGCAGAGAGAATTCATGCTTCCAGCGTCTCTGAAGCTCTCACTATTTGGCTGTGGAAGTATTTTAAGGTGGAAAATTTTGAAATTTTGATGTCACATGATGTTGTGACAAAACCTCCTGGCTCTAAGTGGTCTTACATCAATACAGCAGACATGTTCATATGACTCTTGGTGTTTCCAAACAAACAGATTCCTGAGTCTTCATCTTATCAGGCCAACAGTTCAATAACAGATATAGAGCAGGTAATAGATCACTACTATAATTACACAATGTTGTCTTGTCTCATAAAAATTGATTTATTTATTACCACCCGATCAACATGTTTGTCACAAAAAATAAAAACGATTATTATATACATTATGTATTTATACCTGCCATGATGTAAGAAAAGCCAAAGATAAGATACAATTTGTGGCAGGACGTAGGAGGGCCCGGGCAGGGATTGAACCCACAACCTTGCGGGTGAGAGTCATGCGTGCTGACCAGTGAACCAAAGGGATATCCCTGTGGCCAAGTAGCCAGGGCACATGATCAATCGGAAGCATAGTGACAGGACCCACACTGTCACAAATTAGACAAAAAAAAGTATGGAAAATCTGTAAATCAATTAACTTTACACAGAAAACTTAGTTCCGAGCATCTCCCACATCTGAATACAAGTTGAGAAATGTTTCCTGATTGCATAAGGCTGAATGTTACGGGAATGTGTTTATGCAAGTTCCGAAGAAAGGAAAGGAGTTTAAAGGAAAGAGACATTACTCACAAGTACAGCTGAGGTTAAACTTTTCAACCACTCGGGTCATCAGTCCTGGATGCTTATTGTCACAATTAGCATATAGATTATGTTTATACATCAAAAATCAAAGTGAATCAATGGTCAAAGGCTAGAGGTTGTTGCACACTCTACAGACTGTAAAGCCCTTTGGCGAGACAAGTTTAGTTAAAGGGATACTGTTTAATTTTTGGCCACTAGGGGTCCTAAACCTGTAATTTCTCCCAAAATAAAACTTTTGACCCAAATATTAGACTAATGTGAGTATTAATTGATGAAGATAAAATAAAAGTTAATTATCAGTTGATTTGATAAAAGGCGGCAAATAGAAATTTTTTTAATGATTTAAAACTGCTGAGAGTTTTGGGGGATTTATTGCAAAGTTTTTTGATTCAAAAGAAACAACAACAAATAAACATAAAGAATACAGACTAATGCAGAGAGATAATACAATTACAGATTCTCGTCAAAATGAGACCAGTGTCATGTTATTCACAGAGACACATTTTCATTGACTGGTTTAAAGCAAAAACACAAAGCTGTGAAAAATCAGCAGAAGGTGTCAGTGTAAGCGATGTTGGTAAAAACTTTCAAACATGAGACGAAGTTGCTGGAAACAAACTTGAGAAAATAAAAAAAGACCTGTGGTGGACATCCACAAGGGAATTACTTTCATCCCTGTGAACATCTGGGACATTATATATTTTATGTTGAGTTCATTGTTTGTTGCCTAGAAACAGCTGATAAGTCACATTATTTAGATCTTTACCTGGTCTGGTACCCCCTGAAAAGTTTGCTGTTTCCATTCCCCCTAATGTAGATCATATTTTCTTTTAAAGGGTCCCTATGTAATTGTAAATGTTAAAATTACAGCTTTTCTACCCCATACGTGCTCCAGCAATGCTGTGATGTGTAGAATGACCCCTAACCTAACTACTGTGACTGCTGCTATAAGCCTGTACAACCGCTACAATAGAGAGCATTTTGGCCCGAACAGTGTGGCGTAATGTGTGTCCCCGTGTGTCAGGTAGCTTTCTGTTACTCCAGGAGCTTTCAAACATTTGAGGATGGAGTCTGCAAATAGCAAGAAGAGGCCAGCATCGAGCACAGCCCAAAGTCCATCACAGACCCCAAACAAAGGAAAGAAAAGAAGAGTTTTATCGAGCACGACAAAAAGATCTAAAGTAGAGTCTGACCGGTGGAGAGGAAAAACCAGAGTAAAGAAACGGAGGATGCTTAGAGCTGCTCTGGATATGAAAAAAGACCCACAGTTGGCTTCATTTTTACTTGAAAGGTAAGAGACAACTGTAAATAAACAAGCAATACGAAGTAGATGCTAGATTCTGTCTGTGCATAGCGTATTCAGTACATTATCAGTTATTTATTACTACAGTTAGGCATAAATTTATAGGATGTAATTAACTTTTTATTCTCTCAAACATTCTTCCGTCTACCTTTCGTCTCGTGTCATGCACGAGCTTACCATGGAGCCTGCAGTTCCGCTAAGACCCATAGATGGCAGTCGGTAGTTCAAAAACTAAGCAACTAGAGTCCCTTTACACAGGGGGGGGGGAACTCAACTAAAAATAACTTTTTGCACATTAGTGGAAGACTTTTCAATTTATACTGATTCATCTTTTGTGAAAAACATCACTGGAAACCAACCACTAAAGGTTCTAAAACTGGGACAAACTGGTCAACATTTTTGTTTAAATATTATTTAGGGTTAATTTCACTTTTCTACTTTCTACCTTGTGAGTTCAACATCTCTTCCCATGATGTTAGAAAACATCGGACTGGATCAGGCCAACGTTGTCAGGCATTACACAGAGTGTCAGACATATCTTCCAACCTAGTTCTAAGTGTTTTTGGAGAACATTATTTTTGTGGTTTTCATTTAATTTCAATAGACATGTCACAATTATAGAGGGTGCCATCTGTGAAACCTTAGTCTGTAATCTACAGTAAAGTTTTATTTTTATATGTTACAAATTTAAGAACTTTTTTCATCAATATTTCTTAAAAAAAACAACAACAATCTATTAAAGATATGTGTACCGATAGCGAATCTGAGTGCTGATTTGTGGTGAGATGTGTTGCTGCTAAGGAGTGTTTACCCTCTCATGCAGGAAGCTAGCGACAGACCGCCTCCATGCCACCTGCGTCAGTCTCTGACGGAGACTAACGTCATTATGCTGGAATAAAGTGGATCAGTTTTATTTTTGTGCGGCCTATTGTATCTTGCATTGACACAAGAAGGACTTGTGATGTATGTTTGCCTCAGTCGCAGACTGACGCAGGTTTACACATTACACACAGCTACTGTCTGTCACTGACCCCACTGAGAAGGTAAACTCAACCTGAAGTTAACCAACCTTTTCAGCCACACCTGCAACTCCCCACCAATCAGTGTACACCACACGACACACACAGAGTTCCAAGAGTCACAAACAGAACATGTCCACTTGTTTTGAAGAGATGTGGTAGGGAACGTAGTGTAACATACAGTATTTTGTTGTGTTGACAACTGATAAAGCCAGGAAAGAAAAAGCTACTTGTTACATCATCATATTATTTTCTTATCTAATCATATCATTATATTATAAATTGTCTTCAGTAAGCTCATTTTTTCTACTTTCATATTCATAGTTGTTTGTTTTTTGTTGTTGTTTTTTCTATATGATCAAGGCTTTCCTCTTAAAAGGAGGCACTTTACGACACATTAGATAAAAAATGGCTTTTTTTGGCACACTTCTGCATCACTCTCTGAGTTTAGGCTTAGTAACGGGGAGGTAAGACTGGAATCATCAGGTCAAAGTGGACTGTAACAAACCCAAAAACTGTAAAGTTTCTACCCTTCTTGGGCTGCAAAATCATTACAGGTCTGTCTGCCTTCTAAAATCATAACATGCCTTTTGTTTTGCATGGCGTGAAATGGTCCTGCATGGACAAAAACTAAATTCAAATCAAAGCTCCAGAAGCAAAACATGCCAGGTATTTTATGTAAAATGTTCAAAAGATGAGGATGAGGAAGTTAGACTGGGGCGGACAATGCTGTTACAAGTTAAATTGTTCAGTATGGAAACAAGTCTGGGTTCCATCTGACCAGATATATATATATTTTTACAACAATTTCTCACTATAATTGGTGAGTTTTATTTATTTAACAAACCAGAAAGTAGCATTAATGATAAAAGCAAAACATATGTTTAGGCTTAATTATGAAGAAATACCTGTAAGTCACATTCCAGACCAGCCATATAAATTATCCCATTGCTGTAACCTGATGTTATCCTCTGAGCTGACATCAACCTCACTATCATTCAAAAATATAGTAGAAAAAAGTTGTTTTACAAAAATAATTTAGCCTTTTTTGATAAGAAAACATTGTTTAATGCAAAAACATTAAAGATTTTTAGGGAGCTGAATTGGTTAAACTCTATAAAATCAATAAATAAGTTTATTTCATAGCCGAATAAAGCTCTATGCAATTTATGGAACTTCCAAATTTGGTTATAGATTTTGTATTCAAGAGAAAATTTACCAATCCAAAGCAATGTTTAGTGCAAGATCATCTATTCACAGAGAAGAGTCTGGTCCAGTTCCCAGAGAGGAAAATACTCTCTGCTCTCAGATACAATAAACTTTGTTCACATTGTTTAGTACATGATTATCAGGCTATATTGGAATTATATGCAACGCTTTCATACCAAACAAAACAAAACTTTAGTTTGGTGCTGGACATCTGAGATCAGCTGTTGTTGGTCAGCTCTGATTTCAGTTACACTGGTCAATAAGTCGCCCAGATTGGTCACTGAAATGTGATACAGAAAAATGTGATGCAGCATCAGCAGCCCCCCCCCCCCACACACACACACAGTATGATCAACTTTAGCTATGAAGCCTATTTGGAAATGATTGTTGTTGGGTTTTTTTTTAAATAAACCTTCTTTAATGTGGTAACTATTACCCACACTGAGCAAATAAATAAAATAATCAAACCAGATAAAACAGAGCAAACTTGTGGGAAAAGCTTAATTTCTCTTCTACAGGTGAGAAAATTCTTGTCAGCAACGTTTCATATTTTTACCCGAAGGCTAAAGGTATGAGGGGAAACTTGTTACTTACATTTAATCATTCTCATTTCACTGGACTCTTCCTCCAAACTGAAGCAGTGATAACGCCACAAGAATAAAGTCACATACACAAAAACAAAAGTGAATCATGATGAGGGGAAGAGACCAAAATGGTGATTACTGTCTGTCCTAAAACCGCTCTATTAGTTCTGCTTCCCTCAGACTACTAAATACTGGAAACTTGGAATAGCGAAGCAGACCAGCCGTGCAGACGGCATCTTTCATGACAGGGAAACCCCACCACACCCAAAGGTTAGGATTTCAACTATGTTTCTATTTATGCTTCAGTCCTTTTACAGAATTCACAAACTCAAGAATGAACCCTTTAACACCATATGTACAATGAACCTGGATTGTTTTAGACTCTTAAAAAAAAAACTAAACTAATGTGACCTGTAAAACAAATGTCTAATATACCAATACACATTTTATCTCATTTGTCTGTCTAGACACACACATATATGTGTATATATATATATCCCTCCTGTCGTGTTCATGCCCCACCCCTTACTTTAGTGTTCCCGGTCAAATTTGACCGGTCTGTTTTAACTGCTCT
>JBBBVU010000007.1:5843676-5859516 GCA_037177055.1 Atherinosoma microstoma | reverse complement strand
AACTCAGATTTCCCATCTGCAAGTAGAGAAAACTTTCCACAGACAAAGGAGTGAAAACATTTGGCAGCAGCTGCATCCCATTCTTCATTCTGTGCATTATTGTGCTGGCTGATGTCCTCACAGTGTTTGAGTTTGAAATGTTAGCTGTGCAGTCCACGTTTCACTCTCTTACCAATGTATTTATTTTGTTCATTTGGATTATAAACCATGTCACACACACACTGAAGTCTTTTCTCTCTTGGCTGCACGGCTCAGGTGGCGGGGTTCTTTAAGGGCATGTCTTTCCCGCTGGCCAGCATCACGGTCTACAACTCAGCCGTCTTTGGCTTCTTCAGTAACATTCAAAGAGTCATAAGCAAGTATCGCTATGGCGACGGGTGGCATCCCTGTGGCATGTTGGACCTGACGGTGGCCAGCATGCTGACTGGACTGATGTCAGTGGGCCTGGGAGCTCCAGTGGATCTGGTTAAGATCAGACTACAGCTGCAGACACAGATGGTTCTAGCAGGTAAATCAGGGTTTATTTGTTGGTTTGTTTTTTATTTATTTATTTATTTTTTAACCTTTTCCAGCATCATGGCAGGCAGAAGGATGGTCTGGCTGCCAAGTTCTGCCCAGTAGATTTTCTTTGCCATGGGGAGCTTAATGGTTATAAAGGAAATGAAACTTTATGACTCCCCTTTGATACTTGAGTATTGTTCTTTATTTTGTTTACTGCTAAGTTACATGTCTGGGAAGGAGAAGGTATAGAGAAAAAAAAAGATGCACAACAGATAGAAAGCAACAACAACATCTATACAGCCGAAACGATGAGAAACCAGACGACCAGCTAGTACACCTGTAAAGAAACTTAACAGAAAATATCCCACAGCCTGTGGAAGAAATCATCGGGAGCACCTCTAGTTTGTTTGTTTGCTGCAGATTTTGTTACAGACTGTATGAAAGAAAGTGGGAGGCATTAAGTTGGGTGGCTGCGGCCCTTTTTGACTTACTGAGCGTCTGTATTAATCAAGAACATGCCTGGCCATTTTGATTATAATAACCTTTGTTTAAGCAGGAGAGCCAGATTGGGATAAAATAGACTTTTGCTGTAGCGTTCTAGCCGAGACACACATAAGCACAGCCTCACATACATCTGACAAATGCAAAAGAAAAGTTTTGACACAAAAAAGTAAAATGCATTTAAAAGAAAAAACATAAAAGCACAAGAGTAAACTCGCAGATCTTCAGTATTTAGTCGTCTAAAAATGCAGCGGTGATGTTATTTAGGAGGCACGGACAGCAGTAGAGACTCACAAGTGACGGACACATTAGGGATGGTGTGAGGTTTGGGGTCTACCAGAGAAGCCAGATATCATGTTTGAGGTGGTGACTCAGGAGTTTTCATAGCATTAACTATTCAACATGCAATCTAAAGATGAAGAAAGCTTCATCTTGGCTTTGGTGGAGCGCCCTGAGCTGTATAATGTAACATACCTGTCATCTACTCTAAATATTCAATCAATGCGACTCCTTTGGCAACATCTGGAACAGATTGCTTGGTTTGTTACCACATTTTACAGTGTTCAATTGCTTTTTTTGACAGTATATTGGACTTGGTCTTCCAAATGTTTCACCTCTTCTCTGAAAGCCTTCTCCAGTTCTTTCAGTTCTCTTCACCTTTTAGGGAAAAAAAAAAGTAAAGTTGCCTTCATTCAAGCTCATGTTGTGAATTTATGCTACTCAAATATTCATTAAAACACATAATTTATTATCTGTTGCAATTTTAAAACCTAGGATAGATGGACTTTATGGACCTTTATGAAGCCAGTCCAGGCTTTAATGTTGCATGAATGAATGGGAGGTATTCTGAGTATTTGTGTGTGAATTAGACTTGATGTGGTTGGCATTGCGTTATTTAGGCTGTGCCTGCCTGTTAAACAGTAAACTGATAAAAACTGAGTTCACATCAGTTCAGTTTGATGATAAAACGGCACATGAAACATTTACAAGCGTTTTATTTGTTCAAAACTCACCCCTCTTACACTTCCAGGCATGTGATTGCTCTCATGTATTTTATTAACTTCCTCAAAGACACCTTGGCTTTAAATATCAAGAGATCCTTGATTGTTTTATGATGGGTCAAAGTGCCAGAAAGCTTCGTCAGAGTTGACTCAGCTCAAGTGCTGCGCTTTAATCAATCTGAGATGGGGAGGTTGTTTTTTCACTGGAATAAAAAGTGGTCATTTTAACTGCAAACTGCTGAGAAACGCAGTGTGGTAGTTATCTTTCTATGTGCAAAAAAACGGCATAACACATCCCTACTGAAGTAAAAATGGGGATTTCTTCTAATACTATTCTTTGAACTCGATTTTAATCATTCAAAACAAAAGTTCAGCTGCTGGTTTTCTAGTAACAACCCCCTCGTCACGTTTAACCTCCATTTCCACAGAGAACCTGCACCTTGCTGGTAACATGCCGAACGGCACCAGCATCCCCCTGCGATCCGTCGACATCCCCAGCCAGAGGCTCTACCGAGGCCCAATCCACTGCATCAGCAGCATCCTCCAAACCGAGGGCATTCAGGGCTTGTACAGAGGGGCCGGGGCCATGGTCCTGAGGGACGTTCCCGGATACGCACTCTACTTCATCCCTTACACTATCTTCTGCGACCTGCTGACGCCTGACGCCTCATCAAGCCCTCACCCGTGCTCCATCTGGCTCGCCGGAGGTTTGGCAGGTAAAGTTTGCAACTGATGTTCGGTTTTTGATCATCAGTGAAACGTGCATCAGGACACTCGCTGTATAATCGTGTAGTTAACACGTGTATAATGTAACGCTACCCTTGAAATGTCACTGAGATGAATGACGGATCATGGTGCAAGAAATTAGGTGATTAATGGGGAAAGAGACCCAACAGGAAGCAAGGTAAATTACTGTTCCTCTTTTATTGTGTTGACATCATCAGCTTCTCTGTGTTGTAATAAGTCCAATTTGGAGTTTAGGCTTTGACAACTAAAAGCCTCAGAACTGCTTCAGTTCTTGGTGTCATAGATTCAACAAGGTGGTGGAAACATTCCACAGAGATTTTGCTCCATATTGACATGACAGCATCACACAGTTGCTGCACATCCATGATGAGAATCTCCCGTTCCAACACATCCCAAAGGTGAAATACTGGATTGAGATCTGGTGACTGTGGAGGCCGTTGGAGTACAGTGAACTCCTTGTCATGTTCAAGAAACCAGTTAGAGTTGATCTGAGCTTTGTGACACGGTGCATTGTGATGTATTAACACATCAAATTGCTACCAAGTGAATCGATATACTGATTATTAACATTTACTGTTGCAGCATCAACAGAAAGTTTCCATGATTTGGACAGTTGGTGTATTTAAGGATCCAAAGTAAAACATATTGAAATAAATTTGTATGTTTTATTTGGCTGAAAGGTTTTTAGGCTGCTTTGATTCCAGCACCTGAACTGAAACTAAGCCAGGACTGCAAACTGGTTCAAGCGATTCAATACAATATTTACTATTTGGAAATATTTAGTTTCACACCCTCCTGCAGACTTTCATCACAATGCTGTATTATAGACACAGGCTGTTTACAGTAAAAATAACTTTCCTGGATTATTTCTGTTCATTTTGAAGTCTTTTATCCTCATCTGAGTAACTTCTTATGTTTGTTTTACTGACCATTAAGCATTGATGAGAATACAAATACACCTCAGTATGAATTACATCTCTAGCTCTACTAGTACACCCGCCTATTTTAGGTGGCGTACCAACTATATATATTCTTGCACACGCAGGAGTCCGGAAATAAAACTTCATCTTATCTGTACAGAAATGTGCAGTACAAAGGGGCGTGACCGTGTTCAGCTGATCACGTGCTGCGGCGTGGCTGAATGGGATCTGTGTGTGTGTTCAGTGTGGATAAACACTGCGGGGTTTGTCCAGATTGCTTCCAGATGCAGGCCAGCCAGATGTGAAAACATGACAGAGTAGGAACATGGTACACAGAAAAGCATGTGCTGTAATCCACGAGACCCCGATGTCTGGCCTCTTTTTGGGCCGATGCCAGCTGAAACAAAGGAGCACAGGAGCTGAATGAGCTCCCCAGTTGGACACTCTCACTCTTGTGTTGAAATGGGGACAATTTATTGATTACAGTTAAGTTTTTGATGGGCTGTAGTTTAATGTGTCAACTTTTTTCTTTTTTCATATTCGACAATGTTCCTGTGGTTTCTAGAAATGCTTTGAAAATTAAAGCTTTGTACTTCTAACATTTTCAGAATTACCCAAATGTCCCGACTTGAACCTAAAGCCTGTTCTTCTGACAGCAGCTGACGTTTTCTCTCCTCTTCCTCAGGGTCTATTTCTTGGGTCACCGCCACGCCGGCCGATGTGGTGAAGAGTCGAATGCAGGCCGACGCTCAGCTGCAGAGGAAGTACAAGGGAATTTTACACTGCATCATCCACAGTTACAAGACAGAGGGAGCACAGGTGAGCAGCCGTTTCAGACGTGATCACATCAATCATTATAGGCTTTATTGCAAGATTCTGTTATCTTTACACAACCAGGATTTTATAAGAATATTACAACATGTCCCTCTGCAACAAGAAAAGTTGCTCATGAAATGACTAAAAGGGAGCTCTGATTTTTTCCACATAAATGGAGCATTATGTTACATGTCAGAGTTGGATGAGAGAAGCTGCAGATCATCAGATGTCTCTGTTGGTAATTTTGATTGGCAGTTAGGTTGCTATGGTTATCTGAAGTGCAACATTCCATTCGACTGAAACTGAAATTTATTAAAACAGTTTTTTGGGGTTTTTTTTCCTAAACGAAAACTGATACTCTGAACAACATGGTTTTAGAGTCTGAGCCTATTTTGGTCATCAGATACCTGATTCAACTTTGATTTACCACATAAAAATGTTTACCATGTCCATGTTTGGTTTCTTTTTTTGTTGTTCAGCAAGACTTTTCCGATACAATCTGATAAATATTTTTTCACTTTAATCTACTTTATTAACATAATGGGCTCAAAACTTCACAGAAATCATCAAATCTGAATTGAGAAAAATTTGGTGAATAGGATCAGCTGATTTGACCATTTTTATCTGTGTCAAAATGACAAAAGATGACAAACATATCAAAAGAAATATAAGGCCTGATCATCCCATCCCATTTTTACACATGGATACAGCAAACATTTTAAAATGTGAATAATCATATCTGTGGTTTTACATAAAACAAAAACTAAGAGTTTAAAATTGGACAGAATCAGTGCATTTTTCACGACGGCTAATGTTGTACATGTGTGATCCCGATCAGCGCTATATCATGAGTTCCTTCTTTGGTCCGCTCCAACTCCCAAACAAGTTCCATTAGTTTGTTTACATGGAAAACGCGTCAGATCTTATTTACGTCATTAAACTGGCTGTTATTCCCAGCCCCAGATGGTTCGATCGTTACAAGTTGAAACATTAGAAAGCAGTGTAACCCAGATAGGAGGCCAGCTGGGTTTTCAGAACTCGACTCCCCTGCAACGTAAGGACCCACGTGACTTTTATGGAAGCTCAGCATCCACATGACAAGATTAATTTACAACTTTGCCAGACAGGGAATAAAATCCACAAACACCAGATAAAAACATTTTCCTTACTAGAAAGTGATCAACTTAGTTTGAAAATGGCATTTGCATAAAAATATCCCTCAGAAACAGTGTAGAGCTGATTTTTTTTCTCAGATTGTTGTAATGATATGAGTCAAATGACTGTCTGCAGCACAGACAGCTTTTTGGTCTAAAACTGACAACTAATCTGGGTCCAGATGTTCAAACTGGTCAAAAGATCAAGTTCAGACTGTTGCATAAAAGGTTACAAAATATAGACGAGCTGTCCTGACTTCCAACGTGGGGACACCTTCATTGGATCTGTTCCGGCAAACAGCAAGCGATCAATACCAGAAGATAATCAGTATTCTGTGAAAATGGACTGAACTCTTCATGTGACCTGATTCTCATCAGTCAGTCAGGCTATTACAGAACAGTCTGTCCCAGTATTAAATAACCTGTTGTGACTTAAACATCGTGTCTTTAACAATGAGACCATGTTGTCAGGGCTCCATTTTTAATTAAAGATTCAATATAAGTGAAAACAAAATAGCAAAATGGGAGGAACATTAGTCAAATAATGGAATAACTTGAACTTATATTACATTTAATTTGAATATATATGTCGATAACTTTAAGGTTGGGCTTATTTTTACTTAATGGAAGTCACTTCTCTTTGCAAAAGAAAGCCATGCTTTTCTTTTTTATTATTAGTAGCAAAGTAGTAGACGTGTTAGCAGGAGGCTATTTGCTGGTTTATACAACTTACAGATGTTATTTATGGTAAAGTTTAAGTGACAAAGTTGAAAAAATTGACAAGTCAGTAGAGGAAACATAGTTGTAGCTGGATGCTACGCTTATATGTATCCCTTCTACACAGTTGGTGGCTTTAGTTAGCTTCAGCATGCTAGCCACCAGAGCAGTAATGAAATTTTAAAAGGTTGCTCGCCATGACATGCTAATAGCTAGCACCTTATCTTATGGCTCAATGTTATAGACATATTAGCTTCTAGCTTTGCTATAGTAATGCTGAGTCATTTCTACAACCAGTTGCTACCACTAGCAGCTCTGTTACAGTACAAGATTATCATCGGCTTTAGCAATGGTATAGCTAGTAGGATGTAGCTTCTGCTTACTTCATTTAGTTCTTTTGTATTGAAACATAGTTCATATCAACCGCCACCATAAATTTGCTAAAGTTATTGGAAGCTTAAAAATATAGGCTATTGTAGCTGTCTTCCTGGAGTCTTTGTATCAGTATGAGGTTACCAGGCAACCGATAAAGATGGAGGGCACATTTCCTTGAAACTATGGATACCATCTGGGGCACACAAATTAACCTGAGTTTTTACTACTACTTTAAAAGATCAAAATATCTCCATTAAAAAAAAAAAAATCTTTAACCATTTAGTCTATATACAAAGTTTTGTTTTGTTTTTTGTTTTTTTAAGTATCTAAGCTGTTTTTGTCTTTCTTTTTTTGTTTTTTTCTGCAGGTTTTTTTTCGGGGAGCGTCAGTAAACGCCATCCGAGGCTTCCCGATGAGCTCCACGATGTTTCTGACCTATGAACTGTCTCTGAAGTTCCTCAGGAGTTTTTAAGGAGAACAGTTATCCAGGAATCACACTGAGCTGTTTGGTAAATGAGCACAAAGTAAGAAGGTCCAGTTTATTTGGACGAGAGAGAAAAAAGATTATTAGCACTTTACAGCAGTTGTGAACCAGCTGGTTTTAGTTTGATAGAAATATTGGAGCTCAGAGCCAAAACTAACTCTCTAGTCACACAATGTTGATTCTGACAGTTATGTCCTTTTTTTAAATTTCTTTTTAGACCCTAGATTTTTTAGAATTAGGACGGCAAAGTCATCCCTCTGTTATTTGTTTTTGTTTATGAGCAACAGAAAACTCCGGACAACAGGAAGAATGTAAGATATGTGGTTCAAGAAGGGATTTGAATATAGAAACTAAACTTAATTCAGGGATGTTTCTGCATGTGTGTCATTTGAGTGTTTAATGCTAAGCTGTGCTGATGGGTACTTGTTTCTCGTTTGCTCTGTAAAACTACAATAGCTTCCATACAGAATTGGCTTTAAAAGACAAACGGCAACAGAAATTGCTCTAGAAATTGTTGCCAAAGCTCACAGATGATCTTAACTGGTTTCAGGGTGAGTGAGAATGGATTTATGGGCATGTAGCTCAGTGCACACCTGGAGGTCTGTTAAGGAAAGTTTATTCTGATGGCATCAGTGTAGACAACATGAATGGAAATGTTACAGTGAAAGGAGTTTGTTGGGCTCAAAACTACATTTTTTAATCCAATCCTCACTCCCAAATTCTGAAATTGATGCCCATATCCTGACATGACCATTATGAGTAAACAGGAGACGGATGGATGACTTTGCTGTAAGCATTCACATTATTTCTTGAGTTGCAAATTTACCAAAGAACTCTGTGTGTTCCTTGTACGGTAGTTTTGGGAAGACGAGGGGATGTCTGTCTCAGGAAGAGTCTGTCTCTTTGCAGCAGAATCTTACCTAGATGACGACTGTCTTTGCACATCTGTGGCTTTTTTCTTTTTTAGACCTTCATTATTGAAACCGGCTTGTCTGTGAAAAGAGAAGCCATGCACAGAAATGTTGTGTTGTTGCACAGTATCACGCAGCAATCATTTGGGGATTTGTAGAACAAAAGAAGTCTCTTTGTCAAAAATTCCAATGTTGAAAATATGGTATAGCGATAGTGTAAATATCCTTGCAGTGGTAGTATTTAACATTTAGATATAGGAATTTCAGTCATTTTGAAAGTAATATGTAACACAGGCACGTAGTACCAACTATTTACAGAAACATATAGATGTCTTTTGATTTACAAATCAACAAACCAATGATTTTGGTCATTGTATGGCCTTGAAGAGTTATTTTCTTTAGCTAGAAAGGAGCCATGCTGTTTGTCTCAGCAGGATGAGAAATTATTATTTCATGCCCAAAAAGAAGCATTTATGGCGGATGTGATGTTTTCAACACAAATCTTTGTCATGAATTTAACATTTGTCTTTTTAGTGTTCACTAAGATGCATTTGTACCCTTTATGTGGTCCAATTGTAATTTTATTTTAACATATTTCATGAATGCGTTGACAATTTTAGAGTATTTTAAACTTGTTATATTTATAATCAGTTTTCAGGAAATGAACTGTTCTTATGTTGTACTTAAAAGTACTGTGTAGCATTGAAAATGAGACATCTGCTCTTTAACAACATAAAAATGTTGCCTTCCACCACACGGACCGCATGTGCGTCCCATAATGCCGTCCTCTTGTAGATAAGTTTGTGTTTCTTATATTAAGAAAAGTGAGTATTACTTGTTCATGTTAACTTCATATTAACTTTTCAGATACACATGAGCCACTACGGTGCAGTTATATTGCTCTGTTTGTTTTTAAGTCTGCAGCATAAATGTTAAGGTAAATAATAATCAAAGCTAATTATGCACAAGTTTTATTCTAAAATCAGAGAATTCTGTGCTGAAACTCATGAAACAAAGAGTTATATCCAAACTTTAGGACTATTAAACTAACACTAGAGTAACAACATGGTTATTCATTTCAAACATTGGTATTTTAAATGGCTTTCTTGCTGTGTAAATATGTGTAAATATGTTAACTATCATTCCAAATGCTGATGAGACACAAGAGTTTTATTGTACATAATAAAGATTTTAAACACGTGAGTGTTTCCTCTCTTTCTCTGAATCAGCTCTTCGCAGAATAAAGTGCGAGTCAGGTGACCTGTTGTCATGTGATGTCTGTCTGGTGCTACTTAAAGATAATGGCTGGTTGCCAGATAAAGTGTTCGTGTTACAGAATGTAACCGAACCTGATGTGAAGACTTCAGCAGCCTCGCTTTGACCTTCTTCCTGCAGACTGCTGATAAGAGCCGTGAAGTTAGGAGGTCACTGTTGCAACAGAAAGTGTTTGTTTACCTTCTCCTCCCCTGACATGTGGTTTTACTCTGTCCACTAGATGGCAGCATTTATCAGCAAAAGTAATGCAGCAGCTCTTCTTTTCCTACTCAGATATTTAAAAGTGTAATATTCCAGTCATTTATCAAAAATTGCTCTTTTTCCTGCCACTTTCATTTTCTACTAGTTAGATTTGTCAAATTTGATATGAAAATAAAGTTCTTATACTTTAAAAAAACCTATTAAAACTTATATGTTTGTGTCATTCGAGGTACTTCACTGCCCCCTTGTGGAGACAAAAGTAGTGCATGATGTTATTTCTGTGGTGCCATATTTTGTCCCTAGCCACAATTATATCAAATTTACATTTTTTTATGTTATGTAAAGTCAAATTGCTTTAATTTCACAAATAAGACTTTACTTCTTATATATTTTGCCTTCATGGAGGACTGGTAAAAGGTTTCATCACACCTACCTGTTTATTTGAAATGAATGGGCAAACAGGTTTGCTACCATCTAGGAAATTGATAAAAAAAAAAAACTATCCTGTTAGTTGTGACATAGTATTTTAAGTGAACTAAATATGTATCTATCAGAGCATAAGAAACTTATTTCTTAAAATTTTCAAGTAAAAAAAAAAAGCTAAATTAGATATGTGGATGATTTTAGTGTCAACATTTAGGTCACGTTCACACCAGCCTTGTTTACTCCATTTGCACTGAACCCTGGAGTGTTACCTCCTTGGTGCGGTTCATTTTGGTTGATGTGAACGCTGACCTCGAACTCTGGTGCGGACTAGTCAACCGCTCCTGGGTCCACCTGGCAGGGGTGGTCTCGGACCACTATCAAGTGAACTCTAGAGCGGATTACTTCCGGTGTGAACCCCATCCAGCTGCATGCAGGTACAGTGCTGCAGTATCAGCACTTCTATATAATTTAAATATCTGACATAAAGTATTTCCTTAGTTATTTGCGGGCTTAGTCACTGTCTGTTAAGTGAGGTTGTGTGTGCGTGTCTGTAGGTAGGGCCATGCTGTTTTTTTGTTTTTTTTTACAGTTTATGGTCAGTGGTGCACAAAGAAACGTGACTGTGTCGACTAGTTCCTGAAAAAAAGAACAGTTTTCACGGTTCCCGTTCTGCATGCAGGGATTTAAATTCTTTAAAGTGATCATATGAAGAAGCCGTAGCTATAGATCACCAAAGCAGAGCTATAGCTGCTGCCATCGATTATGCCTGCATGTTTCACTGTGTGATGACGCATACATGGTGCAACTGTGGTGGATGGTGTTGCCAGATTTGATGTTTCCTCCCTAATTTTTAAGGCACGTTTACAGTGTGTTTTTGCAGGATTTTGCCTGGAGGCTCCATAAAAATCTGGAACTCTCTGGAAAAAAGATGAACAGTGAAAGACGCCGTTCACGAGCGCCAGAATGAACGCGTTCACAATAACCTTCATCATACGGAAATTATAGTCCTTTCGGTTCTCGTTCATCCAAAATATGAACTCGTTCATGAACGATCGTTTCTTGAACTCGTTCATGCACAACATTGGGGCTAGGCCTATTCATTCATTCAAGGAGATGCATGGATTCAGTAAAAAAGAGCAGCTATTATGATGAGCCAACTTTGTGATTTTTACATGTATGTGATTGTGAACTTTTTATTGTCCACTTACCTCACTGATCGTGCATGTATGGCAAAAGAAAAAACATTGTGGTAGGCTCTCATTATTGCCTGTCTGACTGTCTGATTACAGAGTGTCTTCTGTGACGTGCGTGTATTAATACATTATTTAATTGCTGCTTTCTTACATGGTCAGTTAAAGTCTGCTGATATGCAGTCCAGATCAGCACTAACATGAAAATGAAGACGATGCTCCATGATGTACAGTAAAAATTGCGAGGGATTTGTTGTCTTCCCGCCTAATCTGTATAAGCAATCACAGAACTGCATTTGCTGCCACGTGACAATTTTTGGACAACAAGGTATCATCCTCGCTTTGGTTCAACCGAAAATGGACCTTTTGGTGTGAACACGACCTTAAATTCATTTTCTTGGTTTCCAATTCACCAAGAGCTCTGTGTTCCTTTGATGTGCTTTTATGGAAAATGTTTATCAGCAGAAACTTGGATGAACAATAAAGCTGTCTGCACACATACTTTAAAAGAAAGAAATCAATCATTTTTCCAATTAGCTGTTTTGTTAAAAACAGCATTTATTTGAACGTTCGAAGAGCAAAAGAAGTAATCTGTATTGATAATTGAGTTGAAAAGTTATCCTCTAATAATTTCATTGGTATCTTTTTCTTTTTCCTTTTTTTTTTCTGGTGTAAATGTGTAGCCTGGGTATTAAAAGCTTTCAGTTAGATTCAAAATTAATATGAATATAGTTTTCTAAGCAGATATTTCCTTTATTGTTTGATCCTTATTGATTATCAATAAAAGAGTAGTTTAAGCTCTCCATAGATGTTTCAAACACAGTGTCTTAGATGTAACATTTGGGTTGCTTTTTTTGCCGATCAGTTTTGGCTGATTCAATCAACTTTTATTCTCAATTTATGAGCATAATCTTGGCAATCTGAATTGAAAGTCATATTGATTATTTGCTACTTCTGTGACGTGAACAGTATTTTAGGTTAATAATAGCAGACTTATTTATCCACAACATTTTGTGCTGTGGATAAATTTGTATCATTTTAAATTTCTTTCAGGTGACTTCTTAATGTAACTTAACTTTAAATGCACAAGAACAGATGTGTTCAGAAATGTGTGAACCACTAAAGCTCAGAACTGATCAGCGTCCACCAGTAGGCAGTATTTGACAACCCAACCAGTTAAGGCGCTTACATACTCCACGAAAAGCGAAAACTTTGTTCTTGAGGCTGCAAGAACGGCGGACGTGTTTGAGGATACTTCTCGATGCATGGGGCAGGCAGAACTTTCTTTTCGTGGGGCTCAGAGAAGCATTGTGTGATTGGTTGGACATTTGAGGTGGGCGTGGTTAACGTAGAAAAGCATGAAGCGGAAAGTTGTCATTTCCGCTGATGCAAGGTTGAACAGATAACTTTAATTGACAGCTGATCGAGGTGATGGGGAAGTATAAAAAAACGTATCCAACACGTGGTATATGAGAACACGGACATTGCGTGCACAATCCTGCCCTGCCACGGACGAGGTTTCACGTTAACCCTATAAAGCCAAACGTATCATATTTGATACATAAGTTTCTGAGACATTTTGCATCACTTTATGGTAAAAACTTTGCTCAAAACCCTGCAGTATACAATATAATATTTGTCTTCTGCCCCCTAATGGATACCAGGAAGCATAAGACTAGATTACAATAATTTTGACATGTCACATGGTAATAAATGGTAGATATAGCCCCCAAAGAACTGTTAATTTTTTTTCCCCATTTTGTTAATGGGCCAAATAAATACTTCAGATTTTTTTTTAAATGGACTTTTCCTTCCAGTTTTTTTCTGGGTTGGGCTTTAAATGGTTAAATATGAAATAACGGGGTCAATTGCTCATTGCACATAAAGACACAGATAACCCCGCCCCACCCGCAGTAAACCCCGTCCGCCCCTCTCAGACAAAGCTTCTCCTGGAGAATGAAATGACCAGACCAAAACAAACTTTTTTCTTGTTCTTGCAGCTTCGAGGTCAAGAACAAAGTTCTCGTTTCTCATGGAGTATGTAACAAGCTTCAGAGCAGCTGTTGATTGGCCGCTTCGAAGACGCACTTTAAAGACGCATTTTCCGGCAGACGCATTTTCCGGCAGACGTCTTCACTCTATAGAAGTAAAGATCAGTAGAAAGTAATTAATAAAGCAGACTCTTTTATAATTGTGTCTACTATATACAGAGCTAGATATGCAAATTATAAGTACAAATAAAAATCAATTAAACATTACAACAGTAGATGAAAGAGGAGCATAAAGGAAACATGAGAGAGACTAGGTGCATTTATGGGTCGTTCAACTGGTTAACTGTTCAATAAAATAACTGCAGTGGGAAAGAAGCTGTTCCTGGTGCCTGTTAGTCCTCAGTGACAGAGGGTGGAGGGGGAGCAGGTGTGAAGGGCTCCTTCTCAAATCTGCAGTAGAAGCTGTTATACCAGGGCCTTGTTGGCCTCAGCCACAGCCTGCTTAGGGCCCCTGTCACCACTAGGGGGCCCCTAAGAGCAACAAAACAGTGTCAAGCTCTGCTGCTAATGTGCAACCAGCATGAAGCTCGTGTGCAACGCGCGTTTTAAGAGGAGGTGGAAGAACAAAACAATGTCGCTAAGAGGACTTATCTTCAGGTTCAGATAAGAAGATGGAAAACGAGAAAAAACTGGCAAGATATATGTAATTTTCCTCAAGTTAGAGAAGTCCATAATTATCTTTGACGTTTTGAGCCCGCTGGTGGAGTTTAGCCTGTAAAAGTGGGAAGGCAATGTCAACAAGAGTGGGGCACCCCTGCAGAAGCAGTAGCCTATAAGTATCAGTATCAATAGCATTAACCAGCAGTAAAATACCCCAAATGGATTTTGGAGTCAGTCTTCTTTGTAACTTTTAATGGCATCTAACTCTGCAGGTCACCACAAAAAAAAAAAAAAAAGAATTCCTGCTGATTCACAGAATCACAAGTCCAAGTGTTACCTGTGTCACCGAGGGGAACAATAACCTTTCAAATAATTGAGATATTACCTGTGTTACCAGCAGCGTCAACTGTATAAATGTTGATTTAAATAGCACATCCCATACTATTGATGTATTAGAATATACATACATTCAGGCAGGACACCTAATGATTTTGTAGACCACTGCATTAAGCATTATATTCAGCAAGTACTTTTCTTGAAGCAATTACTTTTACTCAAGTAAAAAAGTTAATGTAGTACTTTTATTGGAGTACATTTTATTCATGTATACTGTATAAGTACAGTGTTTAATACTTCCTCAACCACTGCTGCACTGTGGGTCTCTTTAGGGACAGATGAGCCTGTCTGCTGCTGCTCAAGAAGATAAAAACAAACAAAGTGCCTCTTGCAATACGCCTGTCTGATTTTTTTCCTTTCATGCTGGTCCTTTACATGACCCTGTTTGTGCTTTGCAGTCCCAGAAACTGCCTGCCTTCCAATCCCACTATAATTTTTCTCACACATACATACATTCTTCTATTACGTACATGTATTCTTTTCTTACATACAAATATTACAGTAGTGACTACATGTATTGAATTAGAGCAAAATACATTAACATGAGGGCAAATGTAAGAATGAAGAGTGAAAATATATGTTTGTAAACAGAAGAAGAATGTATGTGAGAGTAAGAATGTATATTATACATTCTTACTCTTACATTATGTCAGTGTGTGAGAATAATTTATGGTCTATACAGCCCCTCATATTAAGGTGCTTCACTCATATACGCATTTACAGTTTCAATGACCAGTTATTAGCTGAAACACTGATTGTTCATTTAAAAGAGCTTATAGAATAAATACTTACTATCAGTACAACTGTTGTAAATCTTCACTACAATAACAATGACTTCAGCTGGAAGCAGTCAACTAATCAGATAAATGTCCACTAGAGGTCGTTGTACCACAAATTACAGCCTATGGAAATGACCATACAGAGCAAGAGCGAAACTCTTTTAATCTTGATGAGGACCTGACTGAGCTGCTTTGAGCTCATGACAAGTGATGTAACTGCTGAAGGGTGAGGTTGATTATTAGATACAATAAAAAAGGACACTTGATGGTTAAAATTAGGCCAAACTTCGATAAACAATTACAACTGAACCTATGCTTGGCTGAAAGTGGTGGGGAACATAATTAACTCAGTCGGATACTCTTTAAATGAACAAGTCTATGCTGATATGATAAAATCTAAAAAAGGTCTCAGCCACTTTATGAAAGATATGATTTTATTTTTTTCTTTCTTGCCTGTGGTTTAGCTGAGACTTAGAAGATGGTGAATTATTTTTCCTCTTTTCTTCCTTATGTTGAAGACAATGTTGAAGTTAGCTTCTGATTTGTAATATACATAAAGGGCAATTCCGCTGCTTTTTGTTTACACAAATCTTGACAGAATTATTCTACAGAGGATGTAGATTGAATGACACATTTCATTTCAGATTTATTATATTTGTAAAAATGCTAAGAAAAAGGGGGATGTTCTGTGAGGTTTCGTCCATATCTTTTGCATAATTTTTATTTCTATCTATCTATCTATCTATCTATCTATCTATCTATCTATCTATCTATCTATCTATCTATCTATCTATC
>JBBBVU010000007.1:5824760-5835151 GCA_037177055.1 Atherinosoma microstoma | reverse complement strand
GTCTGAATGAACTGAATGATCGTTCTCTGGTGGAGGATATTCAACAGTCCCTAACATCAGGATGCCTCCACACAGATAAGTTGTCTTCTGCTCAGTGGTCAGCTCTGGCTTTTATCTTACTCTACTCAGAAGATGATCTTGATGTGTTTGACATGAAGCAATACTCGTCTTCAGAGGAGGCTCTTCTGAGGCTGCTGCCAGTGGTCAAAGCCTCCCACAAAGCTATGTATGTACAAAGATAGCTGAATAAAATTTAAATTTGAATCTTTAAATCTGCAAAGAAATTGTAATACTATGATTTTTTTCACCTTTTTTCAAGATTGGATTTCTGCAGCCTCACAGAAAAAAGTTTTGAAGCTCTGTCTTCAGTTCTCAGCTCTACACCATCCAGTCTGCAAGAGCTGGACCTGAGTAATAACAACCTGCTGGATGAGGGAGTGAAGCAACTGTCTGATGGACTCATCAGTCCAGATTGTAAACTTACAACTCTCAGGTCAGTTGAATACATTTGGGCTTCATTCGACCGAAGTTGTTGTGCCAAAGTAGAGCTTTATAGCAGCAGTACTTGGCCTCCTGATTGTAGCTGTCACATTGATTACACTTGGACTGCCACGTGGTTTTAATTGGAATTAATGTGAAAGTATTTTCTAAAGTCTGCCTTGTTTATATAATGGCACAAAGATTGAATAAATTAGTTTTAGAATATTTTGAGAGCCCATTTTAAATATGTGTTAGCTTATCCAATGCTAGTCATAATTGTAAGATTTCCTCAAGATGCCATCAGTGCTGTGAAATTATAAACAGGCTCATCTCTGTCATTCATTAACAATTTTCTGTAAAAGTTTGGAAACTCTTTAAATGCAACAGAAACTTAGTAGTTTGAACATTTTCTGAACAAACCTTAGTACAAATTTGATGATTCCCTTTTTCTTTAATGAGTCATTTAATTGTGTTGAGCACATATAATCTAATATGTAACTTGATGTCAGTAACAAACTCAAAGTGCGAGAGGCATGCACAACATTGTGTTAGACCCTTTGTTTTAATGACACACTTCAGTTTTGTGGTAACGCGTTAGTGACGCGTAAACAAGATTTCTTTTAACAGCAGTCATTTTTTTTAAACACGTGCTTAACGCACTCACCATTGGCAAAATTTCAGGAAGTGATGGGAAAGCAGGTTCTGGCTCGGAAGCAGAAACTGACTCAGAATGGATCTTTTACACAGAAAGATGTTCTGCAAGATGGTTTTCTGGACAACACTGGTATTTTATCAAGTAATAATTCCAAATAATAGGAGAAGGTGACTCAAACTGACCGCGGGTCGAGCAATAGAAAATGAAACTTAAATTTACGCAGCTTGCAGTTGTGCAGCATCCAAGGCAGCTTGGATACCAAAACATTAACATTTTACCTCACACAAGGACAACTACAATATTAAGAAATAAACAAATCAGGATTAATTATATGTTTAGAATCTATGTGGGCTTCCCAACAGCTTACATGAGTATTATATAACAATAAATATCCTAAAAGAAAATATAATAAAAGAAAATAGAAAAAAAGAAAATTCTGCAACTAATATAATCACAAGTTAATTCAGCACACTCATGCGATTAATTGCAATTAGACATTTGAATCCACTGACGGCCCTAATATGAACACAGATTTTCTTTTTTTTTTCATTTCCATCAGACTCAGCGGCTGTTTCCTCACAGACAGTAATCTTGATGCTCTCCGCCTCCAGTCTTGCAGTTTAAGACAACTTGATCTGAGCAACAACAACCTGCAGGATTCAGGAGTGAAGCTGCTGTCAGATGGACTGAAGAGTCCACAATGTAACCTGGAGACTCTCAGGTCAGATTGGCTTACAATACAGTTTGATCTCAAGTCAAAAGCTGTAGTTTCCTACTTTATATTGGAAATGCTGTTGATGTGCTTATTGTATGTTGTTACTCCCTCTTGCAACTGTATTGTTTTGTTGCATTTCATTGTAAAATTAGCTTTACTGTTGACTAAATCAAACTATATGCTTATTTTTAGAGATCAGTTATGATGCATGATGTACAGTAAGTCTATATTTATGTCATTTCATGTTAAATCAAAGTTCAATCCAACTTTATGCTCACTTGTCTCGAGCATCTCTTCATGACACGCTATCTCAGCAGCAACTTCTTACTTTAATTCCTCTTGTGGCTCAGTGTAATATGGGTGGTTCAATGTGACAACTCTTTCACATTCTTGCCAATTCTAAATACACTTCTTTGCAGTCATCAGCTCAAACCTTCTCCTTATACAGGTGCATCTCAGTGAATTAGAATATAGTTGAAAAGTAAATTTATTTTCACATAATTTCTTAACTCTTATATTATATAGACCTATTACATAGTGTAGCATATGTATAACATTTATTTATCTAGATTTTGTTGATACAGCTAAAGAAAATCTAAACTTCTATATTGCAGAAAATAAAACTTATATATTGAAAAGAAAAAATAAATTGACGTTGGCCTTCTGATAAGTCTGCCCATGTACTGTATATACTCTCAATACTTGATCAGGGTTCCTTTTGTATGAATTACTGCATCAGTTCAGCATGGCATGGAGATCAGCCTGTGACACTACTGAGGTGTTTTGGATGCCCATGTTGCTTTGATGGCAGCCTTCAGCCCATCTGCATTGTTAGGTCCAGTGTCTCTCTTCTTCCTCTTGACAATACCTGTGGTTCTCTGTGGAGTTTAGGTTAGCCCAGATAAAAACTTGCTGCCGTTGCCTCTGGTACAGGAGTGGTTTGATATAAGGAATGTTATAGTTGTAGTTCATGTCCTGGATCTGTTAGTGATGGCTCTTGAGACCCTGACTCAAACTGAAGTCCATTCCTTGTGAATCTCCAGCCAACTCTTTAACGGCTTTCCTTCCTAATCCTTACTGGGCTGCAGTTATCCCTGTTGCCTGTGCACCTTTTTCTACCATGCTTTATTCTTCCAGCTTACCAATAATATGCTTGGAAGCAGTACTCTTCTTTAGTACTGACTGTTTGTGATTACCTACCTTGTGGAAGGTGTCTATAAGTATCTTTAGGACAATTACCCATTATTGTGTTACTTACTGAAACAGACTGAAATCATTTAAAGTTGCACTGTGTAACTTTCTAACCTAAAACTCCACGTTCCTGACTCGTTCGATGGCAAAGGGACATTTATTATGTACATTGCTGGAGCTGTCGCTGCCCAACAGCATCCCAAGGATGAGAAACCACATGTGAGCAAACGGGTATCAACACATTGGTTGTTTTGAATGCACACAGTCACACATTAATAGATGAAGAGAAGGAAACAAAGACAGAGCAAGAGATAAGAGGGTCAACATAGGACTGACTTTTACTGGCTGGATAGATTTCACAGTATATAGGCAGGATGCGAGATGAATGTCGAATTAGCCGCTGCTAGGGGGCCCATCACTGAGGTAAAAGTTCCGTAGTACCTTTTTAAAGGCTCGTGAAAACTTTGCAGGTGTTTTTTGTATCAATTAGATGATTAAAGTCTGAAACGATGTGTTGAAAATATTGAACCTTTTCACAATATTCTAATTTTCTGAAATACTGAATTTTGGGTTTTCAGTAACTTTAAGCCACGACCCTCAAAATGAAAAGAAAAAAATGCATGGAATATTTCATTCTGTAATGAATCTATATAATATATGAGTTTACACTTTTTGATTTGAATTACTGATATGAATTAACTTTTGACTGATATTCTTATCAAATGAGACGCATCTGTATAAAGGAAAACCACAAGGGAGTTTCTGGGGATTTAAGTTCATTTGAAGTTTATAATGGTAATGGTATTCCCTGATCCATGTAAAACAATGTTTTCTAGCTAATCATGCTGGCCTCACTGATAGCAGTAGTGCTTAAACGTTTGTACACCCTTTAAAATTAGATTTATTTCTGATTTCTACAAAATATTTCCTCTTTTACACACACTGTAATTATGTTTGTGTCCTGTTTAAAGAACACTTTTTTCTTGCTGAATTTTACCGTCACATCTTCCTTCACCTGTAATAGGAAACCAAATTATTTAAAAATGGTGAAAAAATTTAAAATCAAGTGGGATTTTGGGGGCAATGATTTATATAAAATTTGATAACCTTTTTTTCAATTGTGTCTCCAGTCTGAGCGTCTGTAACCTCTCAGAGAGAAGCTGTGAAGCTCTGTCCTCAGTTCTCAGCTCTAAGTCTTCTGGTCTGAAAGAGTTGGATCTGAGTAACAACAACATTCGGGATTCAGGAGTGAAGCTACTATCGGCTGGACTAGAAAGTCTGAACTGTAAGCTGGAAACTCTCAGGTAAGCATCTAGAAACTGGATGATCATTTAACGAATAATCATTTATTGATCCTATAGTGTTAAAGGTTAGCTCTCCACATATTTTTGAATATAAATTAGGCCTTTAAAATAAACTGAATGAAGTCCAGAAGGTTTTTCTCTTTGAACTAAACTGCTTGTTTGCTTTGGTTTTTCTGATTAAGCAGCTGCTTTATCATCCATCATACTCAAAAATCGCTTAGCTTGGAAAAACCTTTTACAACAGCTGTCTGGATGAGAAGCTACTCCCTGCATCTGTTCAGATTAAATAACTTGTTGCCAGCTCACAATATATTTTTCATACATTTTTTATTAATTAAATGTTGCAGGAACAATCCAGGTTACCAGGATATACATAAAATGCTCCGCCTGCTCACTGACCTCACTAAACCACAGTCTTGTACATGGACAAAAATTGATTTGATACCCAAGTTGTAGCCTTTAAGCATTTTCTTTTACTAAAGATATATGTTTTAAAAATATTGTACAGCAGATTTTGATGACCCCCATTTATTCACCTTGGGATCTTGTGTAAAATTTTGGTGTTTTCGGGCTCCCAAAATGCAAGTTCCATCTGAAGGAAATGTCCAGATGATTACAAAAAAATTGAGCGGACACACTTCAACCTGTCTGTGTGGACATGGTCTTAATTTTTTATCACAATAGTTCAGAATGGTCAAATCCACAGGGGCCCCTAGCCTGTGCTCTTTGGGGGGCCCAGGTTGGGAACCTCTGAGAAGAAGAAGAAGAAGGTCTACCAATTGGCCCCTACATTTTACTTATTACTATAGGCCAATATTGGTGAATTCATTTTTCCAGCTTTGCAGCATCCTTATAGTACATCTTTTTTTGTGTATTTGCAGGCTGTCTGGATGTCTGGTCACAGAAGAAGGTTGTGCTTCTCTGGATTCAGCTCTGACCTCCAACCCCTCCCATCTAAAAGAGCTAGACCTTACATACAACCATCCAGGAGACTGTGGAGCAAAGCTTCTCTCTGCTAAACTGGAGGATCCAAACTGCAGTTTAGAAACTCTCAGGTATGGAGCGATTTGCTGCAGCCACAGCCAATGTCTGATACAGTAGAACTGAAGAAAAAATGTCTTTATAATTACACATAATTATCACCCAATAAGAAGAAGCTTGTCTTCTACCCCACTCTTCTTAGGACGGAGCCTGCTGGAGACCAGTGGTTAAGGCCAGGTCTGGCAAAATGTAAGTGGGTTTCTAAACTGATTAATGAAAGCAATTCGATTCATATAGCTGCTGGTAAAATGCTTTCTCAAGGCAACTTTGATTGGAGTCATGTAATTCTAATAACACTACCTATAGAAGCATCCAGTTTTTTGTTGGCAGTTGGATTCTCAACATTGGCATCATAGCGATCAAAAATAATCATTGTTTTTTTGACAGTTTTGTAACATTGTAAGATGGTAACCCAATTTTTGGGATTTCATCCTGCTTTAAACTACAATTTTACGTGCTTTGTAAAAACATGTCAATTTTAACTATAAATTGCAACTTTTTGAAAGTTTCCAAAGGTGCTTTAAATGTAGAAAATCACTTAAACTTAATTACACTGCACACCACAGCAACACAAGAATATTTGCAGACCATCTATGATTGCGCTCCTAACAGTGGGTGACAGTGAAAAGAAAAAAAAACTCCCTTTTAACAGGAAGGAAGACACATTTTTAATGAAATTATTAAGAGATTGAATCACAGAGATGTTTTGGCAAACTTTGATTTCCTTTGCTAGGTAATGCCTCTGAATTGGCTTTATACTGTATAAACAATTTTACAAGCTTGACTATTGTGAATTGTAATTGATATAATTGGGTAATTGTGAATTTGATTGAATAGTTGGGTTTAATTGGACCTTAAAAGTGCCTTTTAATGACAACTGTGGCTTGGAGCTACATGAATAAAATGGATCTTCAAACATTAGAAATGGTCTTTAAGTGTTCATGATAAGTCCATGACTGATTGACATAACCACAACTTCTTTCAATTTCTTGTTCTCCCAATCAGATGTCTGCAAACTCAAAGTCAACACAAACAGTGTGAATGGAAATGTGAAACTGTCCGACGACAACACAAAGGCCACATTTGAGGAGGTAGATCAGAAATATCCTGACCACCTAGAAAGATTTAACAAGAATCATCAGCTGCTGTGTGAAAATGCTCTGACTGATCGCTCTTACTGGGAGGTCGAGTTGACAGGAGGAGTTCACGTCTCCGTGAGTTACAGAGGAATCAGCAGGAGAGGAGAGACAAATGATGGTTGGTTCGGAGGAAATGATCAGTCCTGGTCATTGTTCAATAAAGATGGTTACTCTGTCTGGCACAATAAGAAAGGAAAATCCATCTCTTTCTCCTCCTCCACCACCTCCTCTTCAGTCCATCAAAGAATCGCTGTGTATGTGGACTTTCCTTCTGGCACGCTGTCCTTCTACAGAGTCTCTTCTGACACCCTGATCCACCTCCACACCTTCAACACCACATTCACGGAACCTCTTTACCCTGGATTTGGATTGTGGTCCTGGTCTGGCTTACCTCATACTTCCTCAGTGTGTCTCAGTCCTCTGTAGGAGAGGGTTTCTCCTCCTATTAGAAAACATTGCCAATGCAGAACAGAAAGTTCAGTCATCAATGTGGTCTGTTACTGCTTGTAAGTGAATGGCATCATCATTTCCACATGCCGGAGATTTCATTTCTAACATTAAGCGTGTAATAAGTGGTACAATTGTTGGTGGTTTATTTATTTTGGCTTATTTTTTTCAGTTACACTGTTAATAAAATGGCTGAGGGGTTTGAACTTTTATCATTTTACTGTACATTTTATCCTTATATTTATTATATACTAGTTTGGCATGAGTTTTATCATGCAAATCAAAAGGACTTTTTACTGTCTTATTATTTGTATTCTTTGGTATAAACTGCTCAATTTGAGCATTTTTCTTTTGTTTAAGAGTTGTTTTCTTGTATTAACTGTTCAACAAAACATTGGAACAGATGTTTACAACTCAGTAAATCATTACAAGTTATCTCAGAAAAACTGACATCAATTAATGTAATTCTGATATTATTATTATTAAAATATGCATTAAAAGTAATAAATAAGTATGTGTCGTGTTTGGTAGTTATAGTCACTTAAACAACTGAGAGCACAAACTACTGGTGTTGTGTTACTTTGTTTTTTTCTTATATGTAATGTTCATGACAGATCATGAAGGTTTACCTGTAGCTCGTTACAAATTTCCAAATATAAGTCGTTACAAATGAACTGTGTAATTTAATACCACATAATTATGCTGAAATCATGAGAAATGATAAGATAACATTCTTCACCTTTAATTTGAATCAACTTTCATTCAGGGTTAAGTTTATTCATATAGTTTGGTACAATAATTTCCCTCTAAGAGGGATAAATAAAGTATTTTTAATTTTATTTCATTTCATATAGCACATTTACAACAACCTGAGTTGCCCAAAGTGCTGGACAAACATGATAAATACAAATAACAGTTAAAAACTAAAGAAGTTTGAATAAATAACAAGCTTCACTATGTTTAACTGGATCCTAAAATGGGAAACCAGTAAGGAGCAGCAACCACCAGGGTGATGTTATCATGTCTCCTCCCAGTCGATATGAGCAGCGGTGGTCTGAGCAAAATGATTCAGACAACTGATTTAAACCATAATAAGTAGAGTTACAATAGTCTAACGAGGACATAATGAGAAAATTGATGACTTTAGACAGGAAGGGTTTTACTTTTACAAGCAGACTCAAATGAAAAAAAACACACTTTTAACCACTGAGTTGATCTGCTGTTCTAATTTAAAAGAGTTCTCAGTAATCACTCCTAGATTTTTAGTTTGGAGTCCACGACCAGAACAAGTCAGTGGACCAGGAATGCTAACGGCACCATTTAACAGCCCAGGCTACCAAACACAATCATTTCTGCTTTGATTTAGATTTACAAAGTTCAACACAATCTAAGCTTTTTTAAATCCTTTAGACAGTTTTTGTTGCCAAATTCACCCAATCACTATGTATATATAATTTCTTTGTCTCCTTCTGAAAAATGAAGACAAACTAGTTATGTCTTCATTATGTTGATATATTGGATGGATCAATGAGTCGGAAATAATTTTCTGTTAGGAGCTGTGGTTTTGATGTAATGAATAAGCATGTTTCTCTAAGACTAATCCATCTGAAATCAGAGGAAGTAAATAAATGAACAGCAGCTATTCTTTACTATCTTTGGGAATACAGTTGTTTTAATAAAGGTTGAACTTTCAGTTTGATTTGTGTTTTTTTTATGAGTTCATATATTTTTTCAACAGCACAAACATCTAAAGAGAGAAAGAAGTAAATAGAAATTCTAGAAGTGATTCAACGTTTTCAGCACAACCAACTGCTCATGATGAGAAACTGCAGAACACTTATGAAAGACTGCATAAATTCATTCAATGTTTTGTGTTATTTAGTGTTTACATGACTTTTGGTGACCATTTAACAGGCAGTAAATCCATCCATCCTTTATCCCTTCTACATCCTGGTCAGGGTCATCGGTGGGTGTCGTCATGTGAGAGGTAGGATATTCCCAGGGTTTCCAGTCTGAAGTGAATCTAATGGTTTTGGATCAGTATTCTCCTTGGTGTGTGTAAACTTGTTCATAGGACCTTAAACAAGGTTAAAAATTGTCTTTTTTATGAATGGACCACAGTACAGAACAGGAAAACTCTCACTCCTGCCTCACCTGTGTACTCCTGTTGGAGGCGGAGCCATGTGACCTTGTCAGTATCAGCTCACCTATGACAGATGTTTTCCTTCTCGACCGTGGGGTGAACTGTTTAACTTCAACACTGGTCCGTGTCAATCAGCTGTAAGTTTGTTTTATATAATATTAACAATGTTGGCTTTCTTTAAAAGTCTCATTACTTAATCTGGAGTTACAGGAGTTCAAAAGTTTAAGTATTTTTATGACAAAGGTCAATTTAATGTTAGTCTTTCCTTCTGGATGATTTTTTTTATTTTTTATTTGAGTTTGAACTGTTATTTATATAAAAACATATATTGTGACTTGGCTCTGGATGATTCTATTAGTCTGTCAGGCTATCAAAAAGTTTTTTTTTTATGTTTGGTTTTGTGATCAGTTTTAATCTTAAACAACAACAATTTATCAACTTAACTTGTATTTTTTAATTATTATTATTGTTTAAGCTGTGTAACCACATTCTGCTAAAAGCAGAAATGACTTGAAAAATAAACGGCCAGATTTCACACTGGGACTTTCCAAGTGTTTAAAAGAAGAAAGTTACTCATGGAAATACTATTGTTGCGTGACCTGTGATGTCATGTGTGTACAGATGATTAAAGAACTGATACAAGAATGATCCACCTCCACCATAGTTGTCACTCTGTCACAATCAAGAGTGTCATGACGCTATGAAATTGTGGGAAAAATATTTTCCTGGGCATAAGACTTTTTTTCAATGTGTCTGTTAATGGAAAGCTGGAAGAGTTGATACCCATGTGAGCTCCGTGATTGAATCTGATCTTCTTACATTTTTGGTTGTTGTTAATATTTGAGTGGGAAGCATTTAAAGTTTTATTTGATGCAGAATTAGCTAAAAGTGTAAAATGGGGGCACAATGTTAAAACAGACAGCAAAGAAGACAATGTCACTGACTGCACAGTTATTTGTTGTCAACGACAATTCAACCAATGAGAGCAACTCAAACCAAAACAGCTCAAACTGGTCAAACTGGATAGTTAAGATGACTGTAGTTGTGTGTAATGTTCTGTCTGAGTGTGTGTGTGTGTTTGGACATTTGAATGATTTATATAATTTGTGCTGTGTAATGTTGATGGAACATTTTTTACTTATATTGATTTTAATTCAGCTTTAGTTCTGCAAAAATTTTTAAAATATTGAACACTGGAAGCAGCCTGAACACACACACACACACACACACACACACACACACACACACACACACACACACACACACACACACACAC
>JBBBVU010000007.1:5785946-5800563 GCA_037177055.1 Atherinosoma microstoma | reverse complement strand
ATATACGTGTGTCTGTGTGTGTGTGTGAGAGAGGACCTTGCCAGCGTAGTGGTGGACGGCGAAGCCTTTGTTCCAGCTGCTGAAGTGTTCGTGGGATCCGATCTGTCCCTGCAGCTTCTGCAGCAGCGTCTGGTCCGCCCCCTCCCCCTTAGCGTGCATCGTAGCGCACACGTCGTCCAGCACGCTCATGATCCCAGGAGGATTCTGGGAAATAATCCCACAGATCAGTGTTCCACCTTTACTCACGTTTTTCCTTTTTCCACCTACATCTGTTATTAGATGTTTATTTAATGTACAATAATAATAATAATTTATAATAATAAATATACTGACAATAATAACAATAATAATAACAATAATAATGACAATAATAATAATAATAATAATAATAATAATAATAATAATAATAATAATAATAACAATAATAATAACAATAATAATAACAATAATAATAAAACTCTTTTTATAGAGCATTTTTCTAAACAAATGTCACAAACATAGCAGATACAAATATAATCAAGGAAAGCAACTTGAAGCTACCTCTCAGCTGGTTAAGATGTACCGTGTACATAGAGAAGAGTAGGGGACAAAGAATTGAGCCCTGTGGTACACCATGACTGAGCTGAGCTACTACGAAGGTGAAGTTAGTCTCTTCACTCTCAGAGTGAAATAAGCCAAGAGCATACATCAAGAGCACGTATTCACTCATCTTCACTCTTTTAAGTTTTCAGAAGAAAACAAAGAAGTTGTTCACCTACTAATCAAAGTGTTGCTGTAACTCTTTTCATACAAATATGTAATATTAGTGGTTCTATCAGTCGGCTAAAGCAAAAGCATCCTGTTATGCCTGTGTCAAACACCCCAGACAGCAACAGAAAGAACTAAGGAATGTGTTTACCATTCACCCAGAGTACATAAAAAAAGTAACTGTTTTTCAAGCTGTCTGACAAGGGTTGAAGCAGGATAAACGCCTTTTAGGATGTTTTGAATGAGAAACACAGAGATGCACATTCAGAAATGGCACAAATGTGTTTCCCTAGTGTCAGATTAACTGAAGAAATTGAAGGTCTGTGTTGTGTTCTCTCCACCAGATTCCTGTAAACTCACACTTGACAGCAACACAGTAAACAGATGGATCAAACTGTCTGGAAACAACCAGAAGGCCGCATATGTGGCGGGGGTTCAGGCATATCCCGATCACACAGAAAGATTTGAGTTCTGGTGTCCTCAGCTGCTGTGTAGAAATCATGTGACTGGTCGTGGATACTGGGAGGTCGAGTGCAGTGGAAGGGTTCATATTTCTGTCAGTTATGGTGGAATCAAAAGGAGGGGAAACATGAATGACTGTTTGTTTGGATGGAATGATCAGTCCTGGAGTCTGATCTGCTCTGATGATGGTTACTCTGTCTGGCACAATGGCAGAGCAACACCCATCTCTCCATTCTCTCCATCCTCTATCTGTAACAGAGTAGCAGTGTATGTGGACTACCCTGCTGGAATTCTGTCCTTCTACAGAGTCTCCTCAGACTCACTGATCCACCTCCACACCTTCAACACCACATTCACTGAACCTCTTCTTCCTGGGTTTGGGTTCTGGTCTGGTTGGTCTGCTTCTTCTGTGTCTTTGTGCTCCTCTTGCTGACTGGAAAGTTTCTCTGTACAGGATCAGAAGTGTTTGTAAAGCATTTCACGTGGGGGAGTAACATGGGCATTACAAATGAAACAGCTCCCTACAGCGTTTGTCACAACTTTTTACCGAAGTGTTCACCTGGAACACATTTGCATGAATTCAAACACAAAGATGGACGGCATATAAATCTGGTAATAAAATCAGTATCCGTGCATTTATTCTTTGTTTACCTTTCTGTTACTGAATCCGGTTTGAACTGTGACTTTACCAAGAGTTTTTAATTATCAGAGACAACTTTGTTTCAATTAGGTTTGATATAAAACATTTTGACATGTTTGTAAAGACTTCTATTACCTTAATGAATATCTGTGTCCCATTTGTTTATGGCTAAAATAAAGATCTGATACTGACAATATTTAACTCTGTGTATGTTTACTGTCTATGGTTTGGCTGCTCGTTGCAAACAGCATCTTTCTCCTCTGGCACCGTCTGTTTATCACCCGTTTCAAGATCTCCTTTGGCAGGAGAAAGAACAGCTTCAATATTCAGCAACAAACAGACAAAACATGACAAAAGTTTCCAAAGTTTAGGATGCAGAGAAGCAGTCATTCAGCAAGTTGGTGTAAAGAATGGATATTTTGTAGTATAACAACAAAATATGCATGTTAGTCTGTTGGGTCAATCTAACAACTTGACCAATACAATTTGTAGTTGGTTTATTCTGGACTTGTCATCACAAAAGACAATTTTATTTCATTAAAACCAATGACAACCAAGGCACCATGTCTTTTTATGTTCCTCCCTAACCAGTGTTCAGGCTGCCAGATTATTTTTTCATAGCAGTCATGGTGCTGTGCCAACATATCAGGTGGATATTTTACTAATCACTTTCGGAAGCAGTGTAAAGCCATCCTGCTGCTTGAACCTGCAGATAAATTTACCTTTTTCTTCTGCTAGATGGAAATGATTTTTTTTCCTCCTAAAACCACCAAACAGCTCTCATTTCATCTCCATCTGACTCTAGAATATCATGAAGAAAATCAGAGTAAGCTTTATTTGCCAAGTATGAACAAATAAGGAATGTTTTTGCCGGCAGATGTTGTATGAAGTAATAAATAAAAACAAACTCTTTTATAGTGGTGACTACAATATATAGAACAATATACACAAAAACAAATATCAAATCAATATATGCTATATACAGTAGATGCAGTAGAGGAGTAGTATAAAATGAAAGTGAGTGATGAGGTGCAATTATGAATTGTGCAACCGGTTAGTTGTTTATCTGTTGAAAATATGAAACCTGTTGCACTTCATTTGTTTTGCAATGACAAACCAGAGATGGATGTTTCTAGGACTGCTGATCCACAGAAACAGAGCAAACAGGCTATTTCTTGGTCGTTTACCCACATCATAGAATTCATGAGCTGTCAACACACTTGCAGTAACACTGCCATCTTGTGGTTCAGAATGATTATGACAGCCTCAGCACTTGATAACTGAGGCTTGTATAAATTTAGGATTTTGTTCAATTCCAGTAAAAGTTGTGTCGTTTGAATAGATAATAGTAAAACAATGAATTACTTGTAATCATAAAAGGATGTCAAAGTTTCCAACATGCAGCTACTTTTGCTTTTGCATTCTGCTCTAATCTCAGCTTGATTGTGGTTAAACTTAATCAGCTCTCTGAGCATTAATTATGCATTGTTGAAAGTCATTGAATTCAATAATTGTGCTTGGAGGTTTACTTTAGTCTCGTCTATCTTTACCTCTGTCTTGGGATGCCCCATAAACTCAGTTAAGCTGGTGCAAGACAGAATGATTTTTTAAAATTGAATCTTTTATTTCAGATACGTCGACAAAACACAAAATAAGACATACCGTGTCAAACAGGGGGACAGCAAAACAAATATAACAAAACAAATAGACACAATAAAGCAAGCCCTCAAGATGATCCATCAGCCCATCATGCTTAGATTTATTGTCTGAAAAGGAGTGGGTGGAAATAAACACTTATGAAATTCTACCCCCTCTCCATTTTCTAATTATGGGTCAGTCAGTTTCTCTTTACATCTCTTCTATGACCAAAATACAAAACAAAATAACAACAATATTAAAGACAACCAATGATTTGCCTCTTAAATTAAGTAAAAACATGATATTGCAACAAATAAAAAAAATAATTGGCCAACCATAAATCCTTTATACCCTGGATGGTAGTCAAGCCCTGTCCTCATTCCTTTATTGATCAAATACCATTTGTTTATACTTTATTTTAAACTGTTTGTTTCTACATTGCTTCAGTTCCTCACTTAAAATATTCTACAGCTGAATACAAGAACACAAGAAGTTATCTGTGTTGTATGTGCATTGAATGTTTTTAAGTTTAGATTACCCCTTAAATCATATCCTCCCTCTCTATCTTTGAACATTTTCTGAATATTGCCTGGTAATGTGCTATTTCTTGCCCTAAACTTTATTATTTCACTGTGTGAAATTTATACAGATCCAGGAATTTAAGTCATTTTTTTACTGTATTAAAAGTGGGTTGGTGTATTGCTGATATTCAATCTTATGTATAATGCACATTGCTCTCTTTTGTTGTATGATTAATGGCTGCAGTGATGTTATGTATGTGTTGCCCCAAACTTCTGAACAGTAACTTGAATAAGATAAAATTAATGTGCAATACAGAATGTGGAGTTATTTATGATCCAGAACATGCCTTAACATGTTCATTTAATTAATTTTTCAATTGGAAACACATCAATTTGAATTTTTACATCAATGTTTCTATTATAATTACCACATAGCATAAATTTAGTTTTGCTCAAGTTTAAATATATTTTATTTATATCAAACCAAACTTATCGTTCAACCTTAGAGGTGACATCATCCGAAGATTGTGTCATCGGTTTGCAGATTCCTTCAATATCTATTTTAACCACTTTCAAATGAATGTCAAAACAATCAAAAAATGTAAAAAAAAAAATAGAGCAAAGATACCAGCCAACTAGCCAGCATCATTTATTGACAGAAGCTATGACACTGTACGATTAGCTCTGCTTCCAACACAAGGAACGCTTTAACTGATGTCTATCCAATTAGAGTTAATGGTGCAATAACCTTTGTTGGTCACTAGATTTTTTGTTTGTTTGCTTGTAGTTGGGTCTTTTTTTTTGTTCTATGAATATCTTAGTTTTTTTTTAAAGATATCTAATAAGATGTACAATGTTTCTGTGTTCCAGTTAAACTGGTAGTTTGCTCAAAGCATGTGTGGATTGTCTTTGTTTCCCATTTGAATATGAATAACGCTCAGCAACTCGTGTTGGCAACACTGTTGCCTAATTTTAAGACACAAATCTAAATCTAATCTGGAAAAAGTACACAGTGAAATAAGGCAGTAGTTAAAACAAACAAATATCCACCTATAGGCTACATATCTAGCTTTGCTCTCTGGGACAGAGGTTAACACCTTGCTAACATAAACAATTAAGCTGAACCTTTCTGCTTTCTGTTAATGCCAACATGTTATTTTGAATCTGCTGAGACCAGATACAACAGGAATGCTGTGTGTTTAGTGAGGAAACTCCTTTTGAAATACTTGTATTCATTCAAATTCTTCTTCATTTCCAGAAACAAAGTCTATAAATCAGTTTAATTTAAGGGCTTTAAGCAAAAATGGTAGGAATATAATTACATTAACTGAAAGATGGAGAGCTGATGTCTCAGAGAAAACACATCAGTATACTACAGTAGACTGTTGTTGGTACAGTTTTTATGTTCAGTGTAAGCAGCAGAATTTAGCAGCCAATCTCCCCCTCTCTCTCCACCACTTCAGTGCTTTCTGTCAGTCAAAGCTCTTAAACAAAGCTCTTAAACAAGAAAAGTCTTTTGGTCTTTGGAAATTACAAACAGCCCACACACACTAATCTGTCAGCGAGTCTTTCATTCAGGATTAGCAAGACTGTAAAAGAGCAAATCACCGCTGGTAACTCACCCGTTACAAAAACCTGCCAGCAGCAGTGCTGAGAAGCAGGAGGAAATTACTGTACGACAGCAGTTGACTGACTACACTGGACAGCGTGAATATATGAAAATGTAGAGGTTTGCAAACAAAACGTGCACGTGAGCAAACGTATATCTTCTCGAGAGCTGGAGGACAAATTAATCCAAACAAGTCCATGGTAGATTAAAGTCGTACTTTAAACACATGAACACTGTACAGTGTATTGCACTGAACTGCAAACAAGAGTTAAAATAATACTACACCGATATGTAACAGGCATCAGACATTCTTTAACCCAGGACAGCTTCATAGAAGCAATCAGGCATGTTTCATGTAAAAGATTTAATTGATACTGATGTAATATATATAACAGCCAATATTAATAGGTACACCTTGCTTGTACTTGGTTGGACATGGTGCATTATCCTGCAGGAAGTAGAAGTCAGAGGATGGGGTAAGGGATGGACATGGTCAGCAGCAATACTCAGGTAGGCTGTGGTGTTTAAACCGTGCTCAGTTGGTTCTACAGGGCCCAAAGTGTGACAAGAAGATATCCCCTACAAATGAGTAGGCAACTCCAGTCCTCGAGAGCACAGTCCAACAAGTTATTTTAGGTGTTTCCCTGTTTCAACACACCTGAATCAAATGAATAAGTTGCTGAACAGAATTTTGATAAGCTGTTGGATCCATTTGATTAGAATCAGATGTTTTGGAGCAAGAAAAACATCTAAAACCTGCAGTCTGCCCATTCTCCTTTGACATCAACAAGACATTTTCATCCAGACAACTGCTGCTCACTGGATATTTTCTCTTCTTCAGGCCATTCTCTGTAAAACCTAGAGATGGTTGTGTGTAAAAATTCCAGTATCAGCAGTTTCTGAAGTACTCAGACCAACAACCATGCCACGTTCAAAGTTACTTAAATCCCCTTAAAGGCCCGTTCCAGGGCCTTGCCCAACAGCCCACAGATATTTGTGCTAATAATTCAACTGTTGGACCTAAAGTGGAGTGTATATCAGTTATATTTTGGCAATCTAGCATCTACACTATTTCGACCATTTAGTTGAAAAGACAAACTGTTTTCCTTTTCTATGTAAAATAACTTTGAGGATTCAAACTTATTTTGCAAAAGAAAAAAAAAGACACAAACATTTCTAAAACACCACCAGTGTAAAACCAGAGCTTAATAGAAAACCTTTTTTTTGAATTACAGAAAGAGAACAGAACAGACAACAGGTAGATTTTTATAAACCTTTTGACTTTTTTATTAGTGTAATGCATTTAATTTCCAAAAAGAATGATTCAGTTCCATTGATGATACAGTTTACAGTGACTGGGCTCCACATACAGTATATGACATGCATTTGAGAAAAGAAAAAAATAAAGAATAAAAACTCATATTTTACATTCTTAACCTCTGAACCCTGAAATTATTTTCACCCTGAATTAGAAAGAAAGACCCTCTTGAATCAATAAAAGCAAAGTCAATGAAAAATATTTTGCTTATTTCTGAATAATCATGATTTTTTTCCTCCATTTCATTCTAAAATGTTTATAATCTTGCCCTTCACGCGGAGTCCCCTTCAAACTTTTGAACATTGCCAATCGCGTTGGCATGCAAATTTAGATTTTTCACCTCTGACTTTATCATTCTAATAACTGGTGGAGGGTTAAAAGTAAAACAAAGAGAGTCACAGATGTCATAACAGCCGTCGGTGTAACATTTAAACATCTCTAGTGCAAATGCCGAAAAGACTGGAATGTATTCAGAGTTCTTCATCGCAGTAAACAAGAGGCCACCTTAAATTCCAACGTCAGTAAATGTGCTGATTACCAAGACAACAATGATTCTCATTTCTAGATTCAGTGGCAGGATTCTGCAGGGCAGTATGGGGAAATATTACAGACAAGACAAATGTTATGACATCTTTCATTAAAGTTCATCCTCATTCAGAGTTAAATTGTAAATAAAGCAAACTTAAAGTAAAATCTTTGCTAATGGACGAGGGAGAATGAACTGTGGTTTTCAATGACAGTTTCTGGGCTCCTGACAACAGAAGATGCTTTGATAATCCAGTTTTTCTGGTTTTAGTTTCCTCTAATATCATCCCGTTGAGATATACTCATAATCTCAGATGTTTCAGAGGAAAATCAGCAAGGATTTGATGTAACTCTTTAATGTCTTTGAGGCCTTTCCTTTCAAGATCTACAGTTGCAGTTTTCATCTCTTTCACTCACCCACATCTGCTGCTGTTAGCAAATATACAGTTTACACCTTCCATGTGATTTCCTATTTTATTTCTAAGCACCTACTCATAAGAAAAAGCTTGCTTTTACACTATTGTCTATCAAACTGAGGATTTATCTAAACTGCGAAGCCACGAGGGCTCTTTAACATATCGCTCCACAGACACAGTATTTTTTTCACATTGAAGTATCTCATGCAAGCATGGATGAATGAAAACAACACCACATCACTTCAGGATGAGCACAGGTGTGACAGATGAGATACAGTACCACTAACCTCACACACAGATGAGATGGTAGTAGCCCTTTTCAAAGGCAGTTCACAAGCTGTGACGCCTCGAGATGAGTCCCGCTGAGAGACTATTTTACATACAGAGGATGTATGGCTGTAGTTTCCACAAAGGGCCCACGATATAAGCCTTTCCAGGCTCAACGTCCAACTTTTTTCTTACCCCAAGGGAAGGAAACAAGGTTTGTTTGAGCTTATTCCATGTGCGGTAGGTGGAGGTGGCCTGGCCTTGGGAGCTTGAGAAATTGTGGGAATTCCCCTGTGAGGATTTTATCAATTAAGGGGATTAAAAGCTGTCTAAACCTCTGCACATGCTGTATATACTCCTACATTTAGTTTCACATAAGGTATTGAGCGATGTAACTGCAATAAAATGAATCTCTCTGCAAGTTTGTCTCCCCAATGGAGACATGAGAATATGCATGAAATATTATACATTGGATTATAAATGGAAGAAAACCTGGAACTACATCTAATGTATATTTCTTAAAAATCTATTTCCAATTGTACGTCCTCATATTCTTTTTTTGTGTTAATAGTTGGTTCAAACGTACTCTCAACCTCTCAGAGTTGACGTCATAAGGCCGAGATCACAGCGAAGTTTCTCATTCTGCAGGGACGAGTTAGTTTGATGGTTTCTTCGATGAGTGGGTGGTTCAAATGTTTTCTTTCCTGGAAAATTAGTTTGACACACATTGACAGCACAAACTGGCCAAACTGCACACCCAAAGCAAAGGCAAGAGCCAATTTGCCAATTCTTTTCTCATTTATTTTAAAAGTTTATTTTAAAACTTCTTAATGCTTCTAATGTTTTATGTAAAGCACCTTGAATTGTCCTTGTACATGAAATGTGCTATACAAATAAACTTGCCAGACAGCCTATGGTGTCTGAATGTGCCGATTCTCTGCAATGCTGACCCGAAGCTAAAAGGACACTGCTAAATGCTAGCATGTGTTGAGATGTCTCCACACAGAAGTAAGTACACATTTTTTTTACTTTTTGTTTGGCAACTTCAGATTCATGTTGTCTTCCAAGATCTCATTTTATCCCCTTTGCATTGTTTGGACATGACTGTATTGCACTAAAAGTAAGGTAGAATTCTTGGAGAAGCTTTGCATCTTAATCTGCTTTATATCTAAATTGTTTGAACGTAAAAAGTATAACTGGTTTTACAGGATTTTTTAGTGCTATGTTCTAAAATAACTAAATATATTCATGTTAGAATTATGAACAGGGACTGTAAGCTTTGTTGAAGTTATTCTAAATACCTTGATACTGTTAGATTTGCAATATTTTTGTAGCTGGAATAAATTTGAATAAATTTGGCTGTGGATCAATAAAATATATCTGCATGATCTTCAGCAGCAACAGTGAATCAACCATCAATCATCAACAATGTTTTAAAGGAGACATATTATGAATAATAATCACTCTTTTGTGTGCTTGAGAACATACCATATACTTGGCTGTTTGAAGTGATTACCAACATAAAAACTCTGAAGTCTAAAGCTGCAACCTGCAACATCACATCACCAGGTCAGTGTACAGTTATCTCTGCTCTCATGAAGGTATTGTCAAATCCTTTTGCTATATTAGCATCCAATTTTGCGTAGATTTTCTAACCAGTTTGGCGAGTTATTTCAGTGTCGTAAAATAACCTGCCAAAAGCATCAAATGTGGATAAAATAATGCAAGAAAATTGCCTTATTCATATATATTGACATGAGATCATGTTAATTATCCAGCATCCCCATTTTGATCTCCACCCCAAACTCAACTGATGCTGCTTTCACTGCTCCTCAGAAGTGTGAAGTCTTAAGTCTCTTGCTTTTGCTTTTCTTTGCAAACATATACAGTTTACGTTAGCAAAAAAATTGTGAATAATGTTCAACAAATACTTTGTCCAATGTTTTATATACCAGAAAACTATGAAATATCCAACTTCTTGTTGGAATTTTCTCAGATTTTTATGGTGGCCCAGTCAGAAGTCAGAATATCTAAATTTTCTTGTCTGTGAATCTAGCATTAGAAGCAAATCACTGGAACCTCTAATAAAAAACCAAACAACTAATCTAATCAGGAAATGTTTCCCACATAAGCAGCGATTCTTAAAACAGTCTCTAAAGAAGTGTGACAGGAATTATAACGTGATTTAGACACTTTAAATGAGCTGGTTCAGCTGGACGTGGCCAAACCTTATTTTATATGCCAAATCCTCAAAGTGGGGTAGTCTGAGCTCTGTTGTCTGTAAAGACATTTACAGGAACTTATTTCATAAAATGGAGGGTTTTTTCCCCCTTCTATGTTGGCAAATTCTCTTAAACCTTGTCGGCCAATCAGAGGGCTGACAAAAACATCACTTATAGCAAAAAATGAGAGTCATCTAATCTAGCATTGTCATTGATAACTTGTTGTGTGATGCCTCCATTTGACAATATCATCAGTGAATAACTACGTATTTGTAGGCAAACATATAACAAAGTCCCTTAACCAGATAACAACATCTAGCTTACGTCTGCTGTTGCCATGTAAACTAAGGAGTTAATGGTACATACAGCCACACAGACCTGACACTGCAATCCAAAAACATCAAACCAATCATCTGAAAAATCTTCACCCTAGAAGGCATTTTTTCCTAAAAGTTTGTTTTCAGTGTCCCACATCTGCATTTGCATGTAGACAAAAGGCACAAATGCATTAAAAAATCTGTTTGACAGTTATACGCTTGTATGTCTGGACATGCCCTGTGTGTGCTAGTGTGAGCTCTCCTGCTATACCACAGTCTCAAATAGTAATTAAAGTGCTTAAGGGGTTATTTGGTGTAATTTCTGGCCAAATTTATGTTTTTATGATCACATAAACAAGTCCCACCTGATGGGAGAGAGAGGTGGAGTGAAACTGAGTAGTTTTCCCATCTCCTAAAAACAGGTGAAATGAACAGAGCCGTAAAGACGGGGCAAAGGGAGCTGGTGTGAAGATTATCCAAGACATTTCATTAATTTGTAAAAAAGAGCACTCACAGATGAGCTCTACGTCTCAGCAGAAGAAACTACAGAATATGATCATGACCTTTTGCTTCAACATGCCTCAACTCGCTCTACACACTCACACAGCAAAGAACATCGAACACTTTGCAAGCCCATCACAAAGCTCATCTTTCTGGATCCATTGCACAGATTCTGTTGCCTGGAGTCTCAAACAGAAACAGGAAGTTATCCAATTCTTTGTTTTGTTTTTTGACATTTGGAGTGTTCTTTGTCTCTAACAAACATTTGCATGCTCAACATTTTAAAGGAATGTATTAAGTATTTTTTTTTTTAAACATGGCACAACTAGGAGGCCGCCTCAGCTTCTGCCTGTGCACATAATAGTTCAAAGACACATATACATAGTATAAACCAGGACTATATGATTCAACAACATGGTCTCACATCACAGACATGTAGAAAGACAAGCACATAGAAACACACACACTTACAGTACACACAGAGTACACTGAGACAGTCATAACAATGGCTTCTTTTTTTCCACATACATTTTCTTCGTGTATACCTTAGTATACATGTTTAAGATAGAGGAATGGTGAGGATAACAAACAGATATGCAAATAACTTTTTTCTAATCTTTACATAAAACAAACAGACAATTAAAGGGGTACTGTGTAACGTTTGGCCACTAGGGGTCATAAACCTGTAATTTCTCCCAAAATTAAACTTTTGACCCAAATATTAGACTTATGTGAATATCCAATGATGTTTCTGGGGTCAATACAGTGTTTTATGCACTCTTCAGAAACCAGACATTGTAACTTTGCATGAGCGGATCAGACTCTCATGGGTTCATGTGACCTGCAGCGCTCTACAGCCGTAAAACACAGAGGGCTGTGCTTCATGCTACTTTTTCCTTGAAAGTTTGTCAAATCTGAACAACGTAAGAAGGTGAACATGGTTTAATCTTGCAATAGTGTCGTGGGGCCTGTGGGAAGTTACAGGTTTCACCCCCTAGTGGCTAAAAGTTACACAGTATACCTTTAACTTTGAACGCTGAAATATTCTCTTTTTTTAATAGTTTTAAGTAATTATTGCAATCTAAACAATATGGCTTTGTCTAGTGAAAAGTCCTATCTGAGCTAGAAAATGAAAGAGAAGAATGTGTTTAACAGTGCGAATGACAACTTCATCATTTGTTTTATTAATCCCTAAAGTTATTCTTAGTTACAAACTCATGGAACAATGTATTAATCAAACACTGTTGCATAACTAACCACTGAATAACCACCAGATGTTTTAGGAATAACCAACATGCTTTATTTTATCAATAAATGTCCATATATTAATTTACCTCCACTAAATAAAGTTTTTTTTTTTTTTTAATTTACAGTACATCTATTTAAATACTATGTGACAAATCACTATGATATTTTTGTTGCATTAAGAGATGCAGGATGCAGAGTATATTCAGCTCTTTAGGCAGTGAGATGCAACAACTCACAGGCCAGTTTCCCCAGTCTACAGTTCCAGTATCTATGAAGCCGTGGAATACTTTTGTGACGTACAGGTCTCGGTTTTAGTTTAGCAGTGGTTTTAGGGATGCATGCACACGCTGAACGGGCTGTTTCCCCTGCAGGCCTCGTGTACATGATGAAAACCGATTGTTGCATGCAAACTGATGCTGACAAAAGAAATAGTAAGGTCTCACCAGTATTTCTTTGGTCTTGATGTCAATGAGCGTTAGTCTTGAGAAATGTGTACATTGAAAGATGACAGGAAAGGTTAGCTCAGCTCAGATTTTCAGTTGCATTAAAACAAATTGGCAACATGTTAGAAATAAAGTAAAAAAAACTAAAATCAAAACACCCAGGCATTGCCTTGTATTTGCATTGATGTGTAAGGGGAAAACAATTAATCAAGAGCTTAATAAACTTGACAGGGTAAGACAACATGAGTACGTATGACCCCCAGTTTCCCAGTGGTCAGCGTGTTGATTGTCTAAGGGGATTAAATTATATAAATAATAAGTCAAAATGACCTTTAACTCTTTAAATTTGATTCAAAAAAGAAAGAAAGAAATTTGTTTGCCTACAATGAAAGATGTAGCGGACAAAGTAAAATCTATGTCATCGACTCAGTTCTATATATTCACATGAGTTCTTAACATGTTCAAAATGAAGAGTTTCATGTTATTAACATGATGGCAGTCTAAGAAGCTGACAAAGAATTAGCAGCTATTCATAAGCTTGTGGCCTCGCAAGTTAATGTCTTTGTTGACTTTAAGGGCATTTACCAGGATTTCCAGAAGCTGGTGTAAAAAACAAAAAAAAAGCTTTTGGAAAACCCAGAGTATATAATCCACCCATCCTGAAATCCATCATTCCAAAAGTGTCTGAAATGTTATCTTTAGATGTCTGCATGCTACTTAAATTTAAACCCTCATTTACAATTCCTCTGCTGGAGGAGATGGTATGAAGGCACATGTCCTAAAAACTCAAATTATCTATTTTTCTCACTTAGAAAACACCTCCAACAGGTTCATAAAAGTATAAAACACTCATCACAATGAAAAAAAAAACACATGCTCCATCTACTGGAAAACATGGTGGCAGTGCGGTTTGAAGAACCACAGAAGTACAAGTCCATAGTCCTCCACAGGAATGTTTGGAATACCAGTCAACACGTCTGATCTGAATAAGTGTAAAAATGAATCATAAAAGGACAAAACAGACACCAGCTGTAAGAAATGTGCTAATTGGCAGTTTAAAAGATCTTGTGACGAAGAAAAGGAGGAAGAACGACGCAACCGTCAAGGATTAGAAAAGAATAAATTAAAGGATCTCTACGAAGGCAGTGTGCAGCCTCTAACAGTTTGACAGAACCCCCCTCCCTTTTTTCATTTAGCCCCCTAATAACTTTTACAATCTACAATCAGACCCTTCTAAAAATACCCAGAATAATTCCCCCAGTCTCTCCTCCCTCAACCTACAGTCCCCGACACAAAGATTCCCTCTTTCTTTTTCCCTGCAGCCTGGCCCAGGCCAGACCGGACCCTGAACTTAGGGTTCGTTTCATCCGATTTCTTTTCCCATTTACTTCTTGAACATATCCTGTAGGGGTCCAGGCAGAAACTTGAGGACAGTGTCAAGGATGCTCTCTTCATCCTCTTCTTCGTCGTCTCCGCAGCCTCTCGGGATCGCTTTCTTCGGGCGTGTCAGTGACCCCTCGCAGGCCTGCTCCATAGCTGCTTTTTCCTCTGCCTCTTTCTCTTCCTTCTTCTTCAGCCCATACTGGATGAAGGGAGGACAGAAGGGTGATGTACAGGGGAAAACATCAGAGGAAATAAAATGGCAAATGTTACAAAGTGCATAGCTGTAGACACAAATTAAAATCAAATAAAACCGCAGCATGACGACAATGCAGAATACAAGACAAGGGCAGCATATCTATT
>JBBBVU010000007.1:5741876-5752760 GCA_037177055.1 Atherinosoma microstoma | reverse complement strand
CACAGCCACTGATGACAGCCCCCCAGGCTGACCCCCCTCCCCATCTACCCCGCCTCATCCCAGCCTCCACCGGCACCCAACCATTTTTCCTCCACCACCCTTTATTCTTCTTCTTTTTTAATTTCATAATCCGGGTGCTGGCAGCAGTGCATGACGTGGGATAATGTTATCAGGGCCGGGCAGGACAGCTCGCTGATCCTATCCAGTTAATTGGAAGTTGTTTCCGAGTTTCACAGCCGGAGAGGAGGTTGGGAGCACCTCGGCGAGGCGAGCACGAGTCTGTCGGAGGAACATGTTTATGACAGTTTGTTTGAGAGAAGACACAAGAAAAGGAGAGGACAAACTTCAAATGTGGGTGATTTCAGTCCAGAGATGACAGATCCATTACTGGCCTTACAACCATCTGTGGACCCAATGAGTAGGGCTGCTGTTCTCTCTTTAAATGATGAGAAAACAACATGGTGTTATGGCAGCATATCAAAAAAGAACATCCTAACTCCAATCAGCATTAAACACCCAATCTGTGTCAGCTCCATGCAAACTGACTCCAATTCAGGTTATAAAAATGATAAGATACCATCTGTTTCTATGAGCCAGGAAGTCATCAAACCTGTGGAAGCATGTTTTACACTTGGATGGCAAAGGCAGTCATTCTGACTGTTTTGAAATTTGTATGCTTAATAACTTTTAAATAAAATCCCAATCTCTTGCTGATCAGCGATATGGATAAATGATAACATCAACTGTCCCATATGAATGGGTTGATAACCACTGATAACGTCTGAATGTCTGAATAGGGAGAAAATTCAATGCCAGCGTTTCATTGGTAGTTCAGCATCCCACTACTTCTTGTTTATTACCAATATTAGCGGTGAATTGATAACAGGAGAACAAAATGATCTTTTCAGTCATGTAAAGAAACAATCCAATAGTCCATGGTCGTTCAAAATCATCTGAAGACGTAGATAAACAAAAAAACAAAACACACCTACACATGAAAAATGACCATACTGGAGAGCAAAACGTTCATAGTGTACCACAGTTAAATCAGTTAGATTATGATAAAGATATTAAAAAACATTTTTTTCTGCATTTTTTGTTGTTTGGGAACCAGAAAAGTCCTGCAGACAACACAACAGAGCTCCACCGTTGACTTATCATTGCCCTGATTGGCTCAGGATTTTGTAGGATACTGTATATGCAAACATCTGTGCATTATTTTTCATAAGAAATCATACAAAACCTTTATAAGAGAAGCCTGAACATCAACATGCTCTGAAGGAAGAAGATATTTGTCTTCCTGTTCTCTAAATTAGGTCTTTTTATTTATTTTTTAGCTGTTTTCCTTTTTTTTAACAGTCTGAACACAGATTCAGCTCCTTCTCAGATCCTTTTTTTCAGCATATTTTTCTTCTTTTGTATTTTGTTTCATGACCACAGTTGGAAAAAAAATCTCCAAAGGACTCTAGTAGTTGCATTTTGAAAAATGACGCTGAAAGCTTTCTTTAGAGATGAGATGATGTCCAATTTTAGCTCTTTAAAAGTCTCTTCAAAGTTTTTAAAAGTCTCCTTGTGCATGAAAGGCATGTGCAAATCAATACTGATGACAAGCAACATCACCTCTATTTCAATACCATCAAGTTTTAGTTCTTGGTCCCTGTAACAATCAAAGTGAAAGCAAACCTCTGGAGAAAGTTCTCATCTGGACACTCAGTTAAAGAAGACAAATTACAGGTGAGTTTCTGCTGTCCCCTTTAACCAGTTTCAGTGACAGATGGAAGAAGAATCAAAGTCATCTGATGGGTGCAGCTCACACACAAACACACACACACACCGTTGCCCCCAGCTAGCTTTCATCCTTTGGGGACATGATACTGACAGTTAGACAAATGGACCAAGATGGATGCCTAACAGCAGATTTTTTTTCCCACAGCAGCTTCAGCGCCTCTAAGACAGCACTCTGTCTTCATCTGTCAAGGAATAAAGTAGGCTACTCTAGGGAATGCCAGAAAACACTTTTCTATTTGGTGATGAGTTTTAACTTATGGAGTCCAAACTGGGGTTTAACTGACCGGGTGCGTTATTCATGAATTCAAGAGCTAGTGTTAGTCTGAGGAGGTCATGAAGGTGGCACAGATGGTTTTTGACAGCTTAAATGAAAAGGTTTATTAATTATCCACACTGCTTATTGCATTTCAGGCTCATGGTGGCAGCGCAGGAAGATGCTCAGCAGCCTCCCCCAGCTCCATCTGCATAAAGTCCCAAGTCAAAACCTGGCCTCAACTTGTCTTAAAGAATAAGTCCAGCTATCATTCCAAGAAAACTTTTTGTGGGCATTCGCATATTTTTTGGGCTAAAATGAAAGTTCCCAGTCAAACATGAGTGTATGCTTCAGTCAGCAGGCGCGTGGAGCTTTATTTTATGATTCATTTCCTATATCACCAAAAAGTGAAAACCAATTTATAATCTCAAGATCTCTTTTTCAATCAGGTAAAAAGACCCAGAGGTAATTAAACACTATCCCTGAATGGGGAAGGGCAATTTTTTCCAAGATAAAACCATGGCCTCAGATTCATTCTGAATCCCGGGTCAAAAATCCTCATTTTATTGCTGTCATAAGTAGTTTTTAAAAGCAAAATATTCTAATAAAAACTTCCACAAAACTTCAACAAAACTAATGAAGGCATGTCTTAAGCTATCATCTCTGAGAAGAGTTCAACTTTTTGATCTTCATGTCTAACATCAAAATTAACTGGTGACAAAGTTAGCTATTGACTGCTGATTCGCTGATTGGACCTTCTGTTTGATGCTTCACTCTAAAATAACTGTTTATAGTCATGGTATACTTATGCTAGCTTTACCTGGCAGAGTTTGAACGGGTTTCTTTATTCTCTTCAAAGGGTCCCACAGAACATGTTAAGCATTGTTGTGTTTGGCTCTGCATGTTTTGTTATATTTGTACTCCATTAGCATCAAATCACACGGCGCTACACCAGAATAGTGACAATTAAGCATTCGTCTATTGTTTTTCCTAGCCGTTGGCAAGCAGCTTGGAAAGTTGGCACTATCTTGTGGTGGTAGTAACTCATTATTGCTTAGTGCTGGTTAAAACAAGACAGTTACATGTTTAGATGATAGTCACACTAACTCTTCAATTTGACTATTAGAATCAGAAAATCATTACCTGCTCGTAATAGAGGGTAGTGCATGCAATGCCATATTCCAGAGCAGAAATGCTGTTCAGTTGTTCCCCCAAGTTTCTCTTGCAGAAATTCATGTTCCTCAAAGCCCCGTGAATTTTTTTTTTACTTCAACCGTGAGATTTATAGCAGACATTCACTGGCTCATGGAAAAGTTTTATTAACTCTGATGATTCATTTTAAACCCACGAACAGGAAGGTTTTTGCCAACTTCTTAGATTTATCACAGTGAAACTTGATATTCTGGATATTCAGTTTTCAAAGGATAAACTTTAATCTGCAGATCTTTGATATGGTGCTGTTATGAGGTCAGACTCTCCCCCTAGTCCCATACTTCTTTGATTTTTGATAAAAACACATGCCAAATTTGCAAGAATGCATGTTTTTAACATTTACATTACATTTTTAACATTATATTTTGTTTTCAATTCTCAGAATACTGAGCTTCACAGATAAAAATTTAAACTTCACTTAAATATTAACCAGATTTTGAAAATTTTCTTTGGCTATTTCATTTATAAACAATAATAAAAGCTTTTTTTCACCCACTGTAACCACTTAAAGCATCATAAAATAACCCATTGTTTTCAGACACAAGTTGCTTTATAATAAGTTCTTAATTAATCAAAGGCAAAAGTGAAAGAAATTTGATTTTGATCATTCTTGGTCCAGAAACAATGAAAAAACAAAGAAAATATTCATTTTTCATTAACAGCTACTCCACTCAGGTGTACATAAATAAAGTCTCACAAACATACACATAGTAAATATGGTGAACAAAAATCTTTACTTTGTTTGTCTGGCATGAAATAAATTCTCGCCTCTGTGCAAATAATACATTCATGATGCAGCCGTTACAAAGTCAGAAGATAAATGTTGCAGACATTGGTGGATGAATTAATGATGAACTGCTAACATCGTGCCTCCCTCTCAGATCTGCCAGCCAGCGACCTCAGCACTCGATGACATTATTTATTTATGTGACTTCCTGGCAACAAATTATTCCCTCAGCACAGGCTGCAAGGGGGAAAAAAAGGCTTCATGGCTGCAATTAATTTCTCCCCTTTACAAGTTGTTGGCCTGCCTTAAATGTTAAAAAGAGCTTCTGTATGTGCTAGCTAATTTTAACTTGAAGATTTTAATAATACTTTTCAGCCTTTCACTTAGCTCTGTCTCCTGCAAGTGCATTGGAAATTCACGACTATTTCTGCTCAGGATCTGATTGAATATTTGATGCCAGCAGCACTTTTGGTTAGTCTTGATCAGTCTTTAGCTGAACAATTAAGTTCGACATGGCGACCAGAACTAAGAAACTTTCCATTCTTTGTCTTTTCTTTATTCTTTTATTTCCCTCAAATCCACAAAAACCATAATTACATCCACTTCCTACACAAAGTCAAAGATGGTTCGAAGACGGACACTAACACAGTCTTTTTTAAACAACTTGACCATGTACCAAAAAGTCATCTATAACCATGGTAACCATACCAAAAGATAGCGTCATTTTCTAGATAACAAAATGTCTAACATGAGGAAAATCCAGGAAGAAAAGCTTGGCAAACATGTCTTAAAGACACATTACGTAACTTCCCAACCTTAAAACTGCATCCCGGACTTGTTTGATGGCAGAGTAACATCTATTATGCGCAATTCTGGAGCTGTCGCTGCTCAGCAGTGTCCCAAGCAGGGCAGGAATTTCACCGCAGCCACATTAGCCCTGGTTGCCTCTCTCTTTGGCCGTGTGCCCCTCGAAAGATGATATGCATCACGGCCACAGTGGCCGTTGTGCTCCGACAGGCGCATCTTTCTTTCCTCTGCGCGATTTTCCTGTCATTTACAGTTTTATGACCAGTGGTAGGTTTGATTCTGCCTCGTACGAACCGCTGGAGTCCCGCACAGCACACTGCTATAGGACACAAAGCATCACCGGTCCAAACAGGAGTTATATCTAACGCATGCAGCAGTCTGTTACAGTACAGTAAGTTAGCGACTTCTCTAACCCATGACTCGACCAGGGCTGTTGTTATCAATGTTGTGTGATTTGACTCGAGAATTGACAGGCTCGGGAGTGACTGATAAGCTTTGTTTGCCATTACATAACTAAGTAAAAACCTCTACAAGCACACATTACATTATCTGTTGTTTCACAGTTTATTTAAAATTGAATGTGTTCGTTTTATTTGCTGTCCAACAGATAAAGAATCGTACGTTCCCATGCTTCAGAGAAATGGAGAGATAACAAAATGAATAGAGAAAGAGGCAGAACAAAAGATAAGACTAAGTCAAGTCAAGATAAGACTGTCCGTTACTGTCTGAAGAGAGCTCACAGTACAGTTAGGATGCAAGATGGATGCCGAATTAGCCGTCGATAAGGGGCGCATCACTGAGAAAATTGCAAAAGTTCTGTAGTGCGTCTTTAAAGGAAAGTATTTGAAGAGTCTTTATTGCAGGAGATGCAATCACAACTTAAACAGCCGTCACATTTGTGTAGTTTGGGGTGTTTTAAAAGGCAAAAAGCTCTTCAGGTATTTAGGTAACTGCTTGTCTTTCTTCGCTGATTGGACAGACTGAGCAGCTCTAACTGCTCCTGAGTGCTCACACATTCACATTTGAAAAAAAAAAAAAGAAATGAGGAAAATCTCAGTTGACTAAGATAAAACCACCTTGCTGTGCTGTTTTCATTGTACTGAAGAAAGCAAAGAATGACAGACATAATGTGTTTGATCCAGTTATAACCACTTAAATTTGTGCGTGAGCTTATTTCAACCATACATATTTAGTCCATCAGTAGATAGTGATTGATTCTCTACTTCTGAGAGCATCATAAAAATACTGTGTTGAATTTTCTTTCACTGAAGCTCCTGAACGCAACACGAAAGAGTAACAATGAGTGGGTTTTTCCACACTTTCTCTTGTGGTCATCTCTCCATCTGTTTCTATCTTCCTCTGCTTTGTTTCAGTCTACCCACATTGTTTTCATTCCACATCCTGGTCTTTCTCTTTTTCACTACATTTATTCATTTTTTTAAATATTTGTTTGCCTTCTGTCACTTTTTCTTTGCTACGTATTTAAAATCTAACCTTTCTTTTATACAGAAACCAATGGAAACCATCCCTGTTATTATTTATGTATTTATGTTATTATTACTGTTATGTCAAGATCCCAAGGCTTGTTTTTTCTCCCAAAATCAGCCCTTTGTTTTCTAAAGATAACCTAAAGATAACAGCAGCTTTGTTTCTCAAGATCACAAGATGTTCAAGGTGAACTTGAAAAAAACAGTTTGTGTTAGCTCTTACTATCATGGGTCATTGTCACATCTGTGAAGAAGCTAGAACAATAAGTTCAGGAATATACGTGGTATTCTGTTCACTTCCTGGGAATGGCTTTGCTAGACTCCAAGTCTTTATGAATAATAAACCAGTAAAGTAGAACAAAATTTCTGTCTTAAACAATGATGCATATTATTCTGTTATCTTGGCCTTTCTTATAAATACGCTGAAAATTACCCAAAGTTTTCTGCAAAAGACAACTTTATTTTCTGTGTAGTTACAGCCTAGTCTCATCCATCCATTTTCTGACACTTACCCAAGGTTGGGTGACATGTTCAGGAGGGAGACCCAGACATCACTCTCCCCAGTGACACTCTACAGCTCCTACTGGGGGATTCCAAGACATTCCCAGGCCAGAGGGGATTTATGATCCTCCAGTAAGTCTCAGTCCTGCCCCGGGGTCTCTTCCCTGTAGGATGTGCCTGAAAAACCTCCAAGGGGAGGCAGCCAGGGGGCATCCTAATCAGATGCCTGAACCACCTCAGCTGATTCTTTTCCTATAGAGCAATAGCCACTCCACGTCACACTCCTCACCCGATCTCTCAAGTTGAGCATGGCCACTTTTTGAAGGGAGCTCATTTCAGCCACTTGTATCTGTGTTGTCATTCCTTCGGTCACTACCTAAACACTTGTGACCATAGCTGAGGGTTGGAACGTGAATAGACAAGTAAATCAAGAGCTTTGCCTTGTGGTTCATCTCTATTTGACTGATGAAGTGGTGACATTATTGTTGACGAAGCCCAAATTTGTTGATGCATCTCTTGCTCTTATAGGCTAAGACTCGTTCCCAACCTGGAGGGAGCACAGCACTCACCCTTTTCCAGTTGAGAACCATCAACCAAGTGTAACAGGAATGTCCACTTGCCCAATTAGTGCACAATCCATGGTTGAGATAACATTAAATCCCTAGTCTGTTGTTTTCTGTTAGACACCATTCTCAAAACATGATGGGAATCTTCATAAATGTCATCATGATGCAAGTTAAAGCCATGAACATCTAGACCCTACCACATGCATCAATTCTAAACCTTAACCAGGTTCATTTAAACTCTTAACAATTATTGGGCAGGAGAAAAATAAAAGTTGTGAGTATAAAGGGAGTAAATAAGAGTAATGACTTTGGAAATCTTGTCCTGGAAGAACATAGGTTGAGACATTATCCTGAAAAAACATGTGGCTGTGTACGCAGAATAAGGACGAGCTGATGAATTGAAACTTAAGTCACATCTGTGTTGGGAACAGAGTGATGAAAATTAAAGTGCTTGGTCCTGTTTTTCTCCATAATACAACTTTAATAAGACAAACATTGAACAGTAAATACTCAAGCCTATTAAATATAACACTACTAATACCTTGGCCAATAAAGCTTGTGGGGTACTTAATTTTATTTGTAAACAGTTTCATGTCACTACTGTGAGAAAATACATCTTTCAACGTACAACAATGGCATGGATGTGCAGGTGTTGGATTAACAGAGCGAAACTGAGAAAAACAAACAGAATATTAATGGAGCAATTAGCTGATACAGTGTGAAGTGTTCTCTCCGCCTTCACTTCAGATGACAAACAACTAAATCAATACTGCACAGAGTTCTAGTGTTCAGTTGCTGTTAGCCATGAGTAAGATATCCAGAGTTAATTACAAGCAAGTAGATTAATAGAGCTGGATGTTCATTATTTCATCTTCGTCTGAGTTCTTCCTCCTCTGAGCTGAAGAAGTCACACGTTGATCTAACTGCAAAGTGATGTGCGTAGCTCACCAGTTTACCATCAACACAAACTGACTTCAGCTCATAGTTATTGTGACGATGGAGAAAGTCTATGTTTCCCAACGGTAGCCACAAAAATTACATTTCTTTTGGACATGTTGTGAGTTATTATCTACCCGAATAATATCCTTGTCAGATTATAAAACGTTCATTTTTTTTTTTTTTATATATATATTTCAGTCAAATTAGCAAGCCAGCGAGGAGTAAGATGTTGAAGTTTCTAAAACAAAACAGGTATGCTGATGCTAATGCAGATTTTTCTCTAAAAGTAAAATGGGAGGCAGAACCTTCAATTATCAGACCATTATCAGGAAGCAGACACCCTCTTTACCCTCAACACTAGCCTAATGACCCATGCTTCCTCTGGGTCATTTGATAAGAACTTTTGAAGGTGTATCCTGCCATTGCTATGCAGATGATATTCAGTTATATGTTTCTGTTAAATCTAAAGACTTTTCTAAATTATCTACCCAGTTTCGCTGCATATGGCGCATTAATGTCTGTATGGCCAACAATGGACTTAAACTAAACACTGATAAAACTGATAAGACACTGCTTGTCTATGCTCCATTTGCTTTTGCTCCAAGAATAATAGAGAATCTCAATTCTGTTTATCCTCTCAGGGAAACCCACCATGTGTAATATTGGTGTCTTTGTGAGTCAGGGTTTTAGTCTAGTCCAGTATGTTAATAATTCGGTTTGTTCTTGGTTTTATCAGCTCAGAAATATTGCCAAGATATGGCCAGTTGTTTCTGCATTGAAATTGGAAAAGATCATCTTTTCTTTTATTTCCTCCCATTTAGATTATTCTCTATTCTCTTTTTATGTGTCTGAGCAGCTCATCTCTGAGCTGCCTCCTGGTGGTGCAGAAGGAAGCTGCCAGGCAGGCTGTCCCCTGCTTCTGAAAATTGTTCAACACTTTGGTCAACTCCAGTTGTTTTTCAAATGTGCTTTCCAAAAAAAAATAATTATGAATTGATTAATAGGGAGTTTTTCCTCTCCACTGTCACCCAGCACCCTGCACGTGCTCTGAATGGGAGAACAAATTTAAGAAAAGATTCAATGCTATATTTTGGTTTCCCTTGGCTTTTTTTTCTTTTTTTTTTCATGAATTGGTGTTATATGAACACAGTTACTATGAATTGGACTAATGTGGATTATATCATCTATTGGATACAGTTGGATTATAATTATATTACAATGAATTGGATTGGACTGTATCTGGAATGGTACTGTATGGAATTATTAAAGAGGAATTAAATATTGTATTCATTAATTCATGATTAAATCATGTGATTTGAAAATGCATTTTCAAATCCTTTTTCTAAAAACAGAATTAAATGACATAATTCATAGAATTGGTTCGAAATACCCTTCCATATTATACATTAAAAAAAGTAATTCCTTTATCAATTTGCATTTTCTTTTCCACCTCCCATTTTTTAAATTATTTTTCCAAATGCATTACCTTAATGGTTTACTCTCCATTTAGCTAATCCGTGACCCTTCTGGGCCCTGATCACATGCAGTAAAAACCAAGTTCAACCAATCACAGCCGCTCCACAATGAAAAAAGAATCTAGGAAACAAGGGAAATGCAACAAAAATCTCAAAACATTCATTCTGAATTTCTTGTGAAAATATAAAAATAAGTTTCCTTGGAAAATCTTGAATCTCAAAGATGGCCGAGTGAGACGAGGAGAACATGCTGTTATGCAGTTATGTTTTATATTGAGACTTAACCTTATGATGTATCCTGGATAAACAACAAGCGTAAATACAATACGGTAGATTTATCAGTTTAACTTGGTTTATGATGCTTGTCAGCAATGAAGACCCAAGAGGCAACATTTGGTTTAGTGTCACCGTTACGTTAACCTCTCCCTAAGCATTATTCATTGCAAAGGCCACTTCAAAATGATGACAAATGACTTGTTGTGCAGTGTTGACGCAGAGGTTGCAGAGAGCCACGGTGACCATGCAGAGCTGACAAAAGACAGAAAAATGATGAGTGTTTTTCATATTTTTGTAGTGTAGCATGAACACAGAGTCTCCAATCATTCATCAGGCTTCCTCTTCTAAGCACTTATAAATCAAATGTGTCCATAAAGAAGCAGCTTAATCTGCTTCATCCAAGTACAACTTTTAGTTTAACTTTAACAAGTTGGTCCAGGAGGCGCTTGTGAAATATTTTTAAACCTTTGATATTTTTGGGGGGGATAAACAAAGTTAAAAGGTTTCACAAAAGAATGAAAATATCTCTCAGATTTCCCTGCAGATCTAGATATGTTAGAAGAAAATGAGGCTGTATTGTTGTGATCATTTTTCTGTCTGACTATTGCAGCATATTTTGTGTATCTTAAACTGTGTCTGCATATTATCAGAAGTTACATGAAGAACTCTATTCTTTCAAAGATACATTCAGAAACTTTCCCATCTCAGGCGATGCTGAAGTGACCTTCCAAACAAGATAACACAGCTAGGATACAGAAGCAGAAACGTTATTAAACATATAAATATATATGTGTGTGTGTGTGTGTGTGTGTGTGTGTGTGTGTGTGTGTGTGTGTGTGTGTGTGTGTGTGTG
>JBBBVU010000007.1:5728539-5741760 GCA_037177055.1 Atherinosoma microstoma | reverse complement strand
TGTGTGTGTGTGTGTGTGTGTGTGTGTGTGTGTGTGTGTGTGTGTGTGTGTGTGTGTGTGTGTGTGTGTGTATGTAGGCCTAATAGTAAAAAGAAAATCTGCATGAATAGTAAAAAGGCCAAATGGGACATTTTTTCTCTGCATTTTAAGCTTTTAATCGCCACATGGGGGCAGTGCTAAAAATATGGAACAGTTTGAAATATAGCTGCATCTTGGTTTTGTTTTTCCTGTGTTGACATTTAAAGCTCATACCTTTTGAGGAGGAAGAATGCATTGTAAAACTGTTTTAGAATATGGACTGTTGCCAGCAAATGTTGCTACAGCTAAAACTTTTGGATCAGCGGTCTGAAATAATGCTCATTAGGGGAACAATTGATTATTGTGCTGTTAAGAGCAGAGTATGAAGTAGAAAAAGAAGGTGTAACGCCTCTTTCTTTAAAGTTTTAAGTAATCATTTAGTCAATCAGCCAAGCTAATCTGATCATCTTCACCTCCAACGGCTCCCTGTTGTTAAGTTGATGAAGGGCTGTACATCTGTCTATTTGCATCGGTACGTCTGGGGAAGTAAAATAACTGGTTTCGATCAAACTGCTGACACAGTTCAGGTATTATGAACATGGCTGTACCTTGAGTTTCCAGTTGAACATTGCTGACTAAGTTAGCACATGTCCAATACTGATTGATCCCCTGGCACCCCAACATTTTACACTGGGGGATAGATGCTTGTTTCTTAATCAAGTAGTAGTTGTCATCTAGTTATTTAAATTCCCCCAATGAAAGTACTAGAAATCAGGCGGTTTGAGTAGAGAGAGACATTAAAAGTGTAAAGTCAGATTGAGGGTTTCTCAAACACAGTGCATAAGGCTCTGAAAGGTTTTGTATTAAGTGGATCCAGAGAAGGATCAGGCAAACCAACATAAAGCAAACAAAAAGAATTTTGCTCCCATGCTTTACTTACTAAGCAACAGAAAAGCAACTTCATTTCCCATTTTAACAAATAAAGAAGACAAGCTTTATATCAGCAAAGGTTTTCTCAAAACAAGCCTGTCGACAGACTCTCAGAGGACTCGTAGCCAAATCTCATGAGGGAAAACAAGGCCAAACGCTCAGGCTGGGCTGAGACACTGTGGATCATGAAAGAAAAGACATATTTACTTATGAATAAGGATGAATTGAGAAATGTGGCAGTAAAAGAAGGGAGAATGATTGGTACTGTCATTTCCATGAAACAAGTAGAAGCTAAAAAGTCAAATAAAAAAACAAAACAACAACAGCCAAAGAAAAGGGATCTGGTGATGGAGTGGAACCAAACAGCGGGTGACATTTTCAGAGTGAACTCATTCAGCCTGAAGACAAAAGACTCCGAAAGACAAAAGATCCTCCAACGCTGCCGACACGTTCACCTCGAACAGAAACAGAGGCTGCACATTTGTTGACATTTAATCATCTGCTGATATTTTACTACGCGGACTGATCCAGGGCATTATTCATTTACCCGTCCATCCCTATGTCTGGGCTGTCTATCTTCTTCTCTGTGTACTGTTCCCAAAAACAAGCAATTTTTCCATTTACTTTTCATACTGGACAAAAATCCAGCACCCACATACATGTAGTGTTGGACTCCAGTGGTTAATGTTTGGTTATCATAGCCCAATTAAATGGCTCCTGCTGCCTCTTCTGCCATTTTTTTGTTGTTGTCATCTTTTGTCTTCAAACCTGCTGCCATGTGCTTTGACCAAACATCTCCACTTTGGTCTGGCCTGTCCAAAGGACATTGTTCCAGAAAAAACGGCCTTATAACCCTTCCCAAATTGATGTGCAGCAACAATTGTTTGATCATTGTTGATGTCTTTCCTTCTTGGCATTGTATTAAAACATACCAGAATTCTGCAGACCAGAAAACTGCCTACATTTCTTCCTTTATAGACATGCTCACACTGATTATGATCAATTAATCAAGCAGATTTTTATCAGCAGCAGCTAATCAAATGAGTAATGGATGCAGTAAGGGCAGATTTAGTTCTTCCCATATTGTTTCTGCACTTTGGGTTAACTTTTGTTTAGTAGATTATGAAAAAGTGTTGTGTTGTGCTGTTGTTCATCTGAGGTGGCACTTAGACGGTTTAAGTTGATCAGTTCATTGCTATATCTCTGTCTATTGTTGGGTTGAAGGCCTTCATATATGTAGCCCTCCGGTACGATTTCCTGAGAAGGACAAACAACTAAAACCAGAGTTGAACCAGAGTTGATAATAAGCTTGAGTGTAAAACGAGGGCAGATTATGGATGAATCAACTTATGTAGACATAAAATGGTCATTTAAAATCACACTATTCAAGAATATTTACTTAGTGGCACTATTATTAGAGTAAACAACCTGTCATGTGAAAATGAAGCTCTCAAGAAGTGATTTTTATGTAGTTCAAGCAAAGTAATAAATGTCTTGTTCGTGGACAGTAAATCTGGAGACAAAATGAACAAAGTACACGACAAGGGAATTTGTTGTCACTTTAAATCTCAAAAGTAATGTCTGGAAATGGAGGCACATAAATATGACCCAATAGCTATGGCTACTTTTGATATACTGTACAGTACATGTAGCTGCAGACCTCCCTGCCTCCTCCCCTCAGGCAATAGAGGATGGAGGGGGAGGAAGCAGGCTATATAACACCAATGAGGCATTCGTCCATTTGTCTTGCAGTTGGGTGACTGAGGCAAGAGAAAAATGAAAAGATTGAGAGGAGGAGGGGTGCAAGGGAAGCTATAAGGAGAGAAATGAGGACAGAAGAAGGGATTGAAAGAAAAAAAGAGATGAAGAGGAGGAGGGGAATGAATGGTTAAAAAATGAGGGATGAAAACATAGAGGATGACTGGAAAAAAGACAGAAACCAAGTGTCCAGATGAAGGAAAAGAAAACGTTGTGAGGAAATTTGAAGATGGTGACGTAATAAGAGAGGGAAATAGTAGATGTAGTGGAAGTGGACAGACAGTACTTTAATAAAATTAAATAGGTGGGCAGTTGGAGCCACAAAGGAAAATAGTTCAAGATTTAGCAGCACCATTGTACTGGGGGTAGGGCACTGTATGCTATTACATTTCAGATATCATTTACAGCAATACTAAAATCCTGTTTCCTTGAGTCTGATGATTAATTTCATAGCAGTTTAACGGCCTCGAGGTGGTTAACATAAACACAAGTTACTTCCTAACAGCTGCACAAAGCACTTTTCTGGTCACACCTGTCTCAGCGCTGCACTGATCACTGCAGGACAATATAAACCAATGAGGCATTCTTCCTCTGATACATCAGCCTATAGCGTCTGTTATTTAGACAGTTGTGTCCAAATAACAGAAGCCAGGCTGATGTATCAGAGGAGGTAAGCGCTCAACATTTAATATTAATGATTCTAGAAAGAATGTGTAATTTGGAAGATGTCATTTGTAGTCAAACAGAATTTAAAAGTTACATGTAGCACTGCTGAGACATCTTAGTTTTTCAGTTTTACAGTGGAAAAGTTTGGTCTTGGTGTTTATGTCTTATATAATATTAAAATACTACATGAATTTGTTACTGGCTTTGCAGAAAGTGGCCTTCTGTGTAAACCAGGGGTGATGTAGCTGAAGTGCATGAGGGATGCTACACTTTACATATGGTCTGGCTGCAATATGCCTGTTACTGCTTAATGTAGTAGAAGACTTCCTACAGTTAGAAAGAGACATATCTTGTGTATTTAAAGTGTTTTCAGTTTTTATTTTATTTTATTTTTTATTTCATTTTTTTTTACGAGTTGTTGATCCAGAAGTTTTGAATATATTTATATTCTGGAGCAGGGACTTTGGTGGAGCCTTGTTGCTCTAATGTCCATCTCTGTCTATGCTGTACACTGTATGCACCTAAACCAATTAACCAAATGTTTTGAGGTGGGCTATGTTGTGATTTAAATGTGTAAACATGACTCTCATGAACACACGGTCTCTGCTTGATGTTAAATGGAGACATGATTATTAAGGAATTAAGTTTCGACAAATTTAAATAAACATACATTTCTTCAAATGAATTTGAATTCTATTTTAGCTACAATCTTATTAACAGATCAACTTCTGTGGCAAGGACAAAGGAGGGACAGGGTGGAATTTGAACCCCTAGCCTCTCGGGTGAAAGTCAAGCACACGGACCAGCCAGCCAAAGGGATATCCCTGTGGCCAAGTAGCCAAGGTGCACGATCACTCGGAGGTATAGTGACAGGACCCCACTGTCACACTCTCTTAGCGATGGCATTTCAAAAGGCCTCTGGCAAGGGTCCTGTTGTTGCTGATTGTTCTGAACAGCAGGCAGTCAGACGATGCTGAACACCTGACACTGACTCCCGTGTATGCGGCGCTTACACTCCCTCACTTGGGCAATAAACTAGCATGTGAGTCTGCGCGGCAGTTGTCATTGTTGAGAATGAAATCTGAAGTCAAGCCTATCTTTGTCATTCTGATACAGTTTATGGTGTAAATTCAAACTACTTCCAAACATGATTTTGTTGATATTCATTGTTCTGTCTGTGGTCTTAGAATGGCTTTGTTTGCTGGTTTCCTACATTATTTGTAGGAACAAAGTACAAAACATTAGCTTATTTCACCAAAAGGTGACCAGGGGATGTGTTTGAGTTAAACCAATGACTGTTTAGCCTATTATTAATGGATGGTGCCTCCGTGACGTCACTCGTGGGTTTTATGAAGGGCTGAATTGAAGCTCGGTGGGAGGTTCCCACCATCGCCATCTTGGCAGCATCACGCCTTGTCACTCCCAGAAAATACAAAAATGGCCGAAGAGGTGGCGCTGAGAGGGAGGCTGTGAGCGTGGGGACGGATGATTGACACTCATCAAACTCTGAGCTGCCTGTAGCTAAGAGCTAATCAAGCTAATCCGGAGCTAACAGGAGCTAACCAGCATATGGAGGTAGGCAGGCTAAATCTAAGGCGCGCTGTTAGCCGGCCAAAAACTGTGGTTGTGCTACCCTCTGCCTCCATGCTTCCGGATATCTGACACCTGTCAACCCAAAGGACGCGCCCCTAATTATGAAGAATTTCGATATTAAATAACATCTAAACGGATGAGTTATTATTGAGTTATGAGTTATTACTATTCATAAACTTCATATCGTTTTCTCTTTGTTGAATGTCGAATGAAAGCATAAGTCAGATTTGATGGCTCCACGCTTTTAATACACACGTCCACAAACTGGAGAAAGCTCAAGATGATACACAGATAAACTCTACATAATGCATAGACTGTCTGCTCCACTGTGCAGGACAGATCTGGGTCAAACACAGTGTTTCTCAGAAGTAACACGTAAACTCCTCCAGAGACTTTAATAAAGGAAGATGTCATGTGTAACATGGCCTCCAAAAGTCCACAAAGCAGCAGGCAAGCTTGCCGGTAAATTGGTTGATATATTGATTCAGCTGCTTTCAGGACATAGGTTCAAAGCAGAGTAATAAAAACCCATTGAGTTTGAATTTTACTGGAATGAAGTGATTGTAAAAGTCACACCAACATGAAAAAGGGTCAAATCCAACATGATGCTGGCTTAAATGAAAAAATGTAATGTCATGTTTTCTTGAATGCAATACATGTCAGATATTTAGATTTTTAGTTTTGCATTTGGTTAGTGTGGTCAGACTTTTTTGTTAGCTTTGATTATATTCTATTGAAATGCCAAAACAGATGTTTATGTTTTTCTTTTTCCCTTATCTTGACAAAGAACTTGCCTCAATTCTCTGTCTACCTTGACCCTGAAGTAACCACAGTCCTGAAGTGAGAGTCTGTACAACTGAATCTGCAAAATTAACTAGTCAGCTCCAACTTTCTTAAATTCTCTCAAGATTTTGTTGCTGTGTTGTTTGGAAAATATCACAGTTTGCCTTAAAATAGAGCCTATTCTTTCCTTCTTCTGGCTTTTGTTCAACCCATTTTATGCACAAATACACAAATGTGAAAAAAGGTTCCCACTGAATAACATTCTATTCAAAATCATGCTGGGTGAAGCATTTCTGTCTTCAATTCAGCTGTGCGAGATACACAAGCTCTTTTACATTTTTAAACTTTTGGAATCATTACAGTCCCAGTGAAAAATCAGGTTAAAAAAAGAAATCTTGATTTGAGATCAGAGGGTGTGTTTTACTAGGCAACCTGGACCTGGATGTTAGAGATACTGTGACATATCCACAATATTCATGTAGTTCTGAATATGGATGCTTTTAGTTTCATCCTTCAGCTGTTTTCCTGTCAATAAGTGCTCACTTTGCTGCCCCTCCTCTTCACCCCGTCAGGGTTAAGAGGGTTGTGGTAAGTGGCCAAGCAGCATGCAGGGAGGGTGGGCGGCGAGGCTGTGTGGGTGGGTAGTTTGTTACGCCTGCCAAATGCTGAAGTGCAGTGATGAATGCTGCTGAGAGATGGAGGGCTAGGCTGGAAAAACAAGAATAAAAATAAAAAAACACAAACACTGGATGGCTGCATTATTTTACTCATGATTATATTCCGTTATGTTTCATTATTTGACTTCACAAATTAAACAAAATGCACAGTTTTGCAACATCTACGCTGACAGGTAAAAATAAATGCAAACATCATAATATTTTTCATAAATAACAGAAATACCAGCTAAATTGGCTTTAAAATTTAACATTCTTAAGCAATAATTGATTTTTTTTCCAATTCATAATTCTTAAAATGTAATATTGAAATACAATCTTAAGTTTTTACTTTATAGGGAGAATCTTTTTTATTCTTTCAGGTCCATATCTGTTTGTGTTGTTTTGAGGAAAGCTCCAAAATCTTTTCCTGTTAAAGGATAATTCAAATTAACTTCAGCCAAGAAAGTTTCATGTTTATGTGTTGGTTGTTGCTCTCAGGCTGTGAGTGGAAGGAACATAATCAGGTTATTCTCCACATCGCTCTTCCATCCTGACAAAGTGGATGTGACGGGAGGAACAATGGATGATTAACATTAAGCACAGCTCTGTGGCGGGTCGCTCGCTGCCCCACAACCACAGAAAGATCTGACTTTAAATTCACCCAAAGAGCACAAGCTGCAGCGCATATGCACAATGTTTACAGAAAGTATGTCCTATAGATGTGGATGTTATTGCATCCACCCGGATGTCTCAGATGTCTTAAAAGCCTCTAGCAAGGGTTCTGCTGTTGCTGACTGCTCTGAACAGCAGGCAGTCGGATGATGCTGAACATCATGAACATGATGCTGACTTCCTAATAAACTGATTCACAAGTGTGTCTACAGATTTATTGTCCTGTGAAGACAGAATTCTTCTTTGTACAGTCAACAAATGGCCTTTGTTGACTCTAGTGCCTTTTATGGTATAAAATCCAAACTATTTCCAAACAAGATTTTTGATATTATTTGATGTTGTGGCTTTGCTTGTTGGTTTCCACTATCTCCTCTCCTTTAAGCTCACCAAAAGAGCACAAATTGCAGTTCACATTCTCAGTGTTTACAGAAAGGTTGTGAGAAAGTTGTGGAAGTTATCACTGTGAAAATGAGCATATTTCATGTTTATTTCTATTTATTTACTTCTTTATTTACACACAATAAATAGAGCTTCAAGCCTAACACAATTCTTGCTATATATTTGCAACCTATATACAGCATAAAGTATTTTTTTATTACAATCAGACGCCTGTGGACATCTTTGTGATGCAGTGTCTTTCCCAAGACACTTCTAGAAAGACAATGGCTTCATCCTTGGAGCCAAAGCCACCCATTATTTTGTGCCATGCAGCGTTCAGATTAAATGATGCCTAAAGGTTGTTATATCTGCATCAAGAACCAGGAGCTGCAATAGGAGCTTCCTGTAGGGTTTCTTTGCAATAAACAACAACACTTGAACAGACCACAAAGACCAAGTCTAACAGCCAGCTAGGATAAATCTACACTTGCACAAGAGAATATTCATTGTATTACCAAACATATGGAACTCCCCTCCATATAATTTAATTCAGGTGTTCCAATCACTTCAATGGCTTCCAAAGTTCGGTGTGGCCTGCAGAGTCCTGACCTTAATCTGATAAAACACATTTGGAATGGATTAGAGTAGAGACGGCGAGCCAGAACTTCTCACCCAACATTAATGCGTCTGGAAGAATGGTAAAAAATGCCCTTAAACACACTCATAAACCTTGTGGAAAGCTTTCCCAGAAGAGTTGAAGCTGTTTAGCTACAAAGGGTGGGACTTCTATATTTTCAATCTTACAGATTAAGAATGGGATGTCATTACACTTTATGTTCATGTAAAGGCAGACATCTCAATACTTCTGGTGATATAGTGTAACTCAATTTACTGAATTGAAACACCTGATAGACAAAAATGTAAATAATGCAAAGTTTGTTTATTATCTGTCATTTCCCAAATATAAAGGTTTGTAGGCTGTTTAAACTTCTGGTTAATGAGAACTTTGTTGTGGGAGTGGTGTTGTAACTGGTCTGTTGGTTGTGCAAGACAATGAGAGGACGTGCAGGTGAAAAATAATTAAAAAAAACACATAAAGCGGGTAAAATCATGGACTTATTATTGAATAGTCAATCAGATTCCTTACAGATCCAACATTGATTCAACATGCTGAATAGACTCAACATAAGTGGGTCCGACAGTGCAGATGGTGCATTAAACATCAAAGAAGCAGGAAAGATGGACGTTCCAGATGTTCCCAACAGCTGATTGTCAGATTGGTGTATAAAAGTCCATAATCTCAACCATATACTATAACTTTAACACTGTTTTTTGTCATATGTAACCATAACATAGTAGTCTTTATAACCTAAACCAACCTCAAGTGACATCAAAGCTGTAGATTAAAAAAAAAAAAAAGGGATCTGTTGCATGACATTCACTAGATTAATGCCATCGCCCATCTCCTTCAAGCTGAGTATTTGTGCCTAAAACGTGGGGAAAAAATGTGTAATGTGAATGTGTCATGATTTTCAAATGCAAATTTACATGCGGAGCAACTTTGGAGCTGTCAGATTTTAGTAATTTAACAATGCCTGCATTGTGAAACTGCTGCATACTGCACTGTTATGTCACTGCCTAAACTCAAAGAAAAGAGAAAAGAGAGCTAAGGAAAAAGAAAAAGAAGTGGGAATGTTTGGCCGCACAAGGCTTTTATGCTCAAGAAAAAAGCATGTTGAACTTAGCTTTGACATTCTGTAGCTGGATTTACAGTATGCTTCTTCATCCAAGGAAAAGAAATTGCTTAATTATTTAGAGATACTTTAAAAAGGTACGACTGAAATTTGGCAAATGTTCTCAGTGATGACGGCTAATTCAGCATCCATCTTGCATCCTACCTGTACTCTGAGCTCTCTCCAGACAGTAAAGGTCATGTTGACTAGTCTTGCTGTGTCGCTTTCTCTCTTTCTTTTCCTTTTCTTCCTGTGATAATGTCCTGTTGTGTTTCTTCCATGAATCAGCCATGGTTTGTGTTCAAAACAGCGAGTGTGTTGATATCCAGTCGCTGGTGTGTGATGTGGTGTGTAAAGTGATGGTCCAGGTAGTGATGAGCAGTTTTCCAGCCTCAGGATGCTGCGGGGCAATGACAGCTCCAGGAATATACATAATGAATTTCATTGCACCGTCAAAACCAGTCAGAAACACGGGCTTTTAAGGTCAGAAAGCAGTATAGTGCTACTTTAAATGTGGCCCTGTCACTAAAACAAATGATTCTAGTAGAATAGCAAGGACCAAAAACAATTAACTAAAGTCAATTTCTGCAAAGTGTACAGCCATGATGGCCAACTGTGGCTTAGCAGATAGATCAATTACAACCACAAACTGTACCTCATGGGTTCATGCATGTTTATATGAATGGTTCATTTCATTTACCGTTCTAGTCATTTCCTTAAATACAGTGGAGCCAAGTTTTGCAAACTGCAGTGTTTTAAAGTGTGATGAGGGTTTAAATGCATTGATCGGTTGCTGTAGCTGCTCACTCTTGAACTGATTTGATTTTTCATTTTTAGAATATCAACAGAACCCAATGAGCTTGATGTCTGGGTTGTTTTTAGCTCACATGCCCACTTAATGTTGCAGCTATCAGATCTTTTATTATAGTGGACAGAAACGCACACATAGAGAAGTCTGATTCTGGTAGAGAGGTTTCTATTGATGGCAATATCAAAGAGGTCTTAGATAGTCTCCAAATCTGCAGCAAGATGAGGCAAAACTTCCCCATTGTTGATCTTTATCACAGAGTGAACAGAGCCACAGCCTAATGTTCAGTGCATATGGAACCCTTAGTGCTGGATAGTTCAGTGTGTCTGTAAGCCTTAAAGAAACGATTATTCAAACCATCAAATACTAAAAATCTGCCCGACTGTGGCGCTCAAAGAACATGAAGTCCATATGCAGCATTTATAAGCCGTCTGGTTCAGGATGAAGCAGATTTCCACCAAACGCAGTTTGGTAAATAAATCACAGAAAAAAAGGCTGAAAGAATTTTGATCCTGAGATTGGACCCATATTGTCCAGATAACATGGGACTGTGTCTGAAGCCGTTTTCACATTTGCACTGGTCCTAAAAATATTCTAAAGATTTTCCAGTGTGGTGAGATGTGATGATGCAAATGTCCACTACATTTGTGCCAAACCTTTTCCAGAGATTTTCCACCCCGTCTCTGAATAAAATCCCTGAAACATCTACAGAAGAAACAGTTTGTGTGCTTGTGTGAACAGCAATGGTGAAAAAAACATTGGACCAAACTGTCTGCATTTTCTCCTGAGCATCTCCAGTTTGTGTGAAATGGCTTCAGTTGTGATACAGATACATCCGCCTCAAACAACTTCTGCAAAAAGACCATCAAGAAAATTCCAAAAAACCACCATAAAAACCTAAAACCCATTCAGACATTGGCGACGTAGATGGAAAAACCTCAGTGAAAGGTCGGAGATTACGGGGTAAAAGAAGAAAGATTACAGACCTGAGACCCTGAAGCCACCCATCACTCCAGTGCTGGAATTAGATTATCTGGCTTCAGGTTTTCTGTGTGTTCAATTAGTTTGAGGTATTTTGGGGACACCCTGAGAGGTCTGGAGCCCTGCGGCACAAGCTGTTTTTCCCATTTCGAAATCCAGCTTCTCATTTTAGCTTGAGCTGGAACATTTTTGCACCGAATGAAGTTGGCAGGTTTCACCTCCCAGCTGTTACATTAGAGTCTCAGGGGATTTCTGCACAGCCACTATGGACAGAGGAAACTCTTACAACCTAAAAGCTGGAAGTCCAACTTTTATTGCACATACAGCTATGTTTTAAGATCACCTCAAAAAATGTCAACCTATCTCGTATGATTCTCTGACTTAGATGTCAGTTGAGCCACTTTGATTGTCCGGTCCATATATAGCTACGGCCTGATTCTAATTCATGACCCTGTTACTGTTTCAGGCCTCGTACAGTGAAATGAGACACTGCTGTCATGCTGCCAACATGGCGCTGAACACTGTGGCAGGGCCAAGATTCGCCCCATTTCCTGTCACTGATCAACAGCGTGAGGAGCTCTGTGATAAATGCAGTGACGGCAGCGTGTTAAACAGGACATCAGCGCACTCAGTGAGACAACTTCCACTGCTGCATTAAAACAGATGCAACATAAAACAGGAAGACAGTTGAACTTAAAATGACAAACTGGAATTAAGTGAATTGGCTCTGCTGTGAGGCGGAAACCGTGTGGGGCAGACACAAGTTATCTAACTTAGCGGTGGAACCTGCTGTGCAGTTAATGAGCTAGGGATTCAGGATGGTGGGATTCATTACATGGCTGATTGAACAATTAATCTGTGTGTTTTCTGAGGGGTGACATGAGGAACTCGGTGAAGCCGAGGTTGAAGTGCAGAGGCAGAGATTTGTCAAGAGACACAGGGAATCTAAGCTCTGGTGTGTTTCAGAAGAAAATCTGGAAAATTATTGCTTTGAGGTTCATATTTTTCTGTGGACAGTTACCTCAGGTCCACCAAAACCTTTTGTTAATTATAGTATTTATTCTGTGTTAAATCGGCATGATTTTCTTGCATTCCAACATAAAAATAAAGAGTATATGGTCAGATTTGACCCCAAACTGTATCTTGAAAACTTGAAAAGTAGTCAGGTTTTGTTGATTAAATACTTATTATATTAAATTGTGTTTGTTTTCTGATAAAAAATGTCTTATGTCTTTACAGTGTCATACATGTTGAGTTCACCAAATAATAAACTCATTTTTAATTCAGGTTTTAATGCAACAAAATTCAAACAAACAAACAAACAAAAAAAAAGTCAAAAGGATGAACATTATTCAAGGTACTGTGCAATCCTTTTCAATCATTATATTTCTAGATTGTTTCTTATTCCAAACAATATTCTAACACAGTCATACACACACCTTATTGAAAGTGAAAATGGCAAAGGACTCTTAATAAAACCTTTGTTTAAAGTAAATGTAAAAACCGAATTTGATTAACTTTGATTATTTTTTTCAAAATTAAATTCATTCATTCATTACATGAGGCTCAACATCATATCCAGAGCAGCTTCAGCAGTAAAATTCTTCTTCTTCATTAATTCATTAAAATTTGTAAAAATAAATAGATTAATAAGATGTTGTAGGCTACAATTATAAATGTTATAGTGGTAGATATTCATTGAAAATATTTATCCTATGAAGTCTGGTACTGAGGTTTGGATATGATACTGAAATGCTCTGTTTGGCTTTAGTTCTTTCAACAGTCAGACATGCAGACAGATAGAGGGACCAACAGATGTGCAGTTAAACGATCAAACTTACATTTTCTTTTTCTTTTTTACTTGTCCTGTCCAGCATCATGACAGCAGAATGATGGTCTGGCTGCCGTGTTGTGCCAAAAAAATTGTTTTGCCAAGAAGAGCTTCATGAATAAAAGGCTCCTCTTGGTTTTTAAAGATTTTCTTTATTTCTAAATTTGTTTATTGCTGAATTAATATATTAAACTGGACCTCACAGGGGGGGGGGAAGCAACAGCAACATGAAAAAAAGAAAAAACAGATAACCAGGCTTAAAGAAACATAACAGAAAACATCCTATGGCCTCTGCTAGAAAAACAAACTTGACAATTATTTGGAGCACCCTATAAAAATTCATTAATTCATTCATTCATTCATTCATTCATTCATTCATTCATTCATTCATTCATTCATTCATTCATTCATTCA
>JBBBVU010000007.1:5672312-5691539 GCA_037177055.1 Atherinosoma microstoma | reverse complement strand
AAAGGGGCATAAGACCAGGAAAGTGGATCATATGCCTGAAATGCGGAGTTATTTAAACCAGGAAAACGTAGACAGGAATCTAGTCTACTAGTATGTCCCATTTCAGGGTCTGCATACTACAAAGTGTGGATTCAACGACTGCATACGTCACAGCGGCGCGCCAAGTAGTCCCAATTCAAAAGCCTCTGAAGGTGCCTCCGAATCCACCTTCCAAACCCACATTTTGTTTGGCTTGAAACGAAGGCTACTGGTGGTGTATATCCTTCGCAACCTCTTTTCTCCCATAATTAATTTCAAACAAGATGACAGGCAGGGCCACAGATCTGATGACGGAGCAGCAAAGTACGGAGGAGTACGTTTTTAACTGTAAATATTTCTTTTACTATAGAGATGTGACAGAATATTATAAAAAAAAACAACTTTAAGTTTGTTAAACCATAGCATTAAAACCGTGTAATATTTAATATTTGTGGATTTGTAATTGGTTAATGAAGTATCTGCTGGCTATTTATTTTTTTAAAAGCCAGCCACTGAAGTAAATTTTAAAATGAAACTGTAGCGGGTATTTCTGGATCTGTTTAATTTTTTCAAAGAAGTTATCTGAAGAAAATAGAGGGAAGAACGAGAACGATTTCATATCTAGGCAACGGGACTGGAGCAGTATGGGAAATTCTGGTACACTAGGTAGGCTATATCTCACTTCATGAACATATAAACGGCTTTGAAGTGTGCAGCTTACGGACGCCACTCTGTAAGCTGTAGCTCCACTAGGGCGGCTGTAGCGCAGGAGGTCAGCGGTTCGATTCCCCTGACTACATGTTGAAGTGTCCTTGGGCAAGACACTGAATGTGCCTATCGGGTGTATGAATGCTTGCACCAAGTATGTTACAATATAGGTGCTGTATGAATGGGTGAATGAACATGTAGTGTCAAAGCTCTTTGAGTGGTCACATGACTAGAAAAGCGCTATACAAGTACAGTCCATTTACCATTTAGGCTGCACACTTCATAGTGAGCAGAACTTGAAATGAGACAGACCTTACATATTCTTCTTTGTTGTTAAATAAAACTCTAAAAACCTTTCAATCTTTTGTAGTGTATTCAAGTCCAAGATTATCAGGCCACTACAATTTTTAGTGCACTGCCTCTGTTGTAGTAAGTGCAGTTTTTTATAAATGTTTATTGTGAGTTATAATGCTGTATGTAAGGATGTGATGCTTTTTAATCAATAGTTTATTGTGGTTAGAAGGAAGGAGGACAAACTCAGCAGTGAAGCAATTATCAGTTTTATGTGGACATGTGTGCTTGCGTTCATGTGTATGTCTGTACTACAGAGGTCTTCTTAACAAAGTGCTTGGGAGAAATGCAGTCACGGTTAATGAAAAAGCCAGAGTAGAGGTTCTTCAACAAGAATAAGCCACATCATCACAAATGGGAACACAGGCCAATCTAAACCAAAAGGCATGGGTCTCTATGCTCTTTACATAGTTTGAAAGACAAGTCCTGATTGGCATTTTCAGAGGTATCTTGGCAAACTCATGACGATTTTGTGACTGAAGTCTATTTTGTGGCACATTTCTTAATACGTTTCTTTGTAAGCATGTGGGATCGGAGTGGAGGGGGGTGCTTGACATTATTGCTGCGTCCTCTAGCAACAAAAAACATCTTTTTGACATTTGTCATAGTATAATTTTGTCATTTTGTGGCAAAAGGTGGCAAAGATGCAATTATCAGATGTGGGGAACAAACTTGTACAACAGGCCAGGAAAACCAATAGGCCTGTAAAAGCCTTTTTCTTCCTTGAGCAAAACTACCTCCCTCCTCTGGACCAGCCAAAACCTCCACTGGACCACCCACCATTTCCACTGGACCAACTGTAGCCTCCACTGGATTAGCCAGGTTTCCTTCCTCGTCTTGGCCAGCTAAAACCTCAACTGGACCACCCACCATCTCCACTCCTCTCATGGAGGACCAACTGCACTGCTGAAGAAGGCACAGCAGCGACTCCACTTCCTGAGGATCCCCGAGAGGAAGACCTCGAGAAGAAGCTGGCTGCATCCTTCGTATCACTGCACCTTCATTTTGTCTTTTCTTTAATGGAAGGGTATGAATAATTTTATGCACGACTGTACATACATATATACAGTATATATACTGTTGCCCTGGAAAGGAAGCCATCCATTTTTGTTGTACATGTACAATGACAATAAAGTAATTTATTATCACATTTCTGACTTATCTTCCTTTATTCACACTTCTTTGCATCCCCTCTACAGCATCTTCCTTCTCTTCTTCTGATTTGTTCTTTCCTTTTCTCTCATCCTCTTCCACTCTCCTTTATCTCTCTTCTCCTTCCTTTTAGCCCTCTCTTTTGTCTGCCCTCCTGCAGCAGTAAAATTACCCACAGGGCGTTCACACTTAAGCTGAAACATACTGATAGATTTAATCTCAGTCCGAGAGCTTCACAGCAGATTCTATCCTTTACATTTTAAACGTTGCATTTTTTTTCACAGGAATTCTGGGTAATGAACAAAATCACTGGTGGAAGGAAACTATAAGTCCTTAAGAAAATAATTATGGAGCTTCGCCAGAAGTGGAAACAGAGGAAACACCACAATCTGTACTGAAACCCTGTTATCAACTTAACTTCCTCACACTGACGCAGCTTCTAAATTTGCCTTCACTATTTCTGGTCTGTTTCTTCCTCCTCTGCTGTGATGCGTTACAGCTCCGATTGGTCCATTAGTCACAGAGAGGAGTTCAGTTTATCATGGGAAAACGAGCCATCACTCCTGCCTCAGCAAACAATCCATCACTGTTTTTAGTCACCTTGACTGTTTGAAATATTTCAGTGGAAAAAACCGTGAGATTAATTGCAACAGCTTGTCTGTCTCATTACAGCTCAGGGCAACAAGTGCAGCAAACGACTTGTAAATCAGTGGGTTTTTAAGAGAAAACACACTGAAAAGTCATCAGGTGAATGTATGGATTCCTTCACCATAAATCTAGTAAAAAATAAAAAAAAAACTCCCTGACGAAAGCCAGTGAGCTGAAACATATTGTTTTTAAAGGTCATTATGACCATGCCATAGAAATAAAGACATTTTAAAAGGAGAGTGACTTGGAATTTTTATGCGCTATCTAGGTAATCTGCCAATTTCTTTAGAGTTTTCGTCTGTTGAATAAAGGTTCAAAGAAATTAACCAACAGCAGACTTAAGTTAGAATATAGAAAAATAATAATGTATAGAACTGCACAACCAAATGGCATAAATATTTACAAAATGCATTTCTCTTCATTATCCATCTATGAAAACCAAATTTATTTTCTACTTATAAGTCTATAAATCATTTTAACCCCTACAGAGTGACTTATTAAATCTTCCAGAACATGAAAATACAACACTGACAATAGTGAGTTAATCATCATTTAGTCTGCATTGCATCATTAGTTTGGCTGAGTGAGGCTCTACTTACTAACAGCAGTGCTTCTGGCTAAATAATAACTTCAGCGTGATAACATGCTGCTGTTTAGACTGATAGTGACCCGTTCTCAACATTTAATAAGAACCACTAATCTAGTTTGAAACCTGTGTATAAGAGATCTTTAAAAGTTTATTAGACTTCACTCTAAATCAATGGTGAATTGAATAGAAAGTAAATTAAACTCTCTCTAGTGCCTCGATATTAAATGTGTAAAATTAAAACAGGTTATGTAATTAAAATAGTCTGGCATTCCCCCTACATGTTCTTGTATTTCTTTAAAAATGAAATAAAAGAACTAGCACAGAATTTCTAGCAATTTATAATTTACTTGAAAAACTATGCAGATCATGTAAATTCTCCATGGCAACTCACCTAGTTGAATACATACTGTATGTAGACAAGCAGCGTTATATTTAATGCCATTTTTCATTTGAATTTAAACAAGGTATACTTCTTCGAAAGCTTAAAGCCCAAGTGTGTAATTAATCCCATCTAGCGGTGCAATTATTGAATCCAAACCATATAGATCCAACGCTGCTGGCTGCTAGAGAGACATGCCAATGCGGTGGCCATCTTGATACAGGGCTGCTCGCCCATTTATTACATTACGTGTATCAGGAACGAGACGCATCAACTGTTAAAATGATTAAATGTCGTTCAACTGTCAACTCATTATTTAAAGATTATTAAATAGAGTGCTAAATATAGTATTGCTATGCATTTATATCCCTATGAATAATAACAATTTGCAGTAAATTAACCTTTATGAACCAACATAAGCCTAAATTAACAATTTAGATTTTGTTTTAATCATATGGGAGAAAAGTCAAAGACAAAAAAACTTAAAAAAACAATACAACCATTATGCTCCTTCAACTTGCCGGTTTCCATTGAAATGGGGGACCATCCATACTCTTTGCCTCGTGAGATGGAGGAAAAGTAACCAAGAAAAGAAAAGGGATTAATAACCAGGAGAAAAAGAGAGTTTACATTGTCGTAGTGTTTACCAGATGGAGATAATTCATGAAGGAGAGGGACATGAAAACTGACGCGAGGCTGCAGCTTTCTGCTGGACAGGTAAGTTAATTCAGTCTAACATTAATGTTTATTTTGGTGTTATGTTAGAAACAGGGCAGGATAGTCCAGCAGCTACTTTATCCTCCCATTTGGTCGGATCATTTACCGTTATTTGCTACGGCAGAGATGGTTAATCTGTTAGCCAACAGTGGAAAAGCTCTGTTGCTACGTTAAAGCACGGGATTGTCCTCTTGCAGCGTGGACAGGTTCACTAAACCCTACTTTCAGTAGGTGCGTTTCCATTACAGTTTTTCGCTAAATAAAAGCGATATTTCAGAAATATCAACTAATTACAATTGCGATATGCCGGTGTTTCCATTGAATGGTGTTTAGCGCATAAGCCGTAATTCACATGAAATCTCGTCCCACGAGACCCCACTCTGAGGAAGATGGAGATACAAAACATTTTGTGTTTTGGAGCATTTTGCTGTTGTTTGTTATCAAGGATGACGGTTATATTTTTCTGTTTAGTTATTTTTAAAAGGATTCCCGTCTCCAACTCCATTCATACATTCCGAGTCATCTTTACTGTAAACAAACAGGTCATGCGACACCCCCACGTCACGTCCAGTGAAGTGAAAATGCAGAAAAGGTGTTTCCATTACACTTTTGCAAAATACTTCTATATCGATTCGTCTGAAAAACCTCCTCCTGGGAGCGTAAAAACTTTTTGCGATATTAGAGAGTTTTTTCGAAATATAGGTGTTTCCATTACCAGATTTTTCTTGCGATATTTAAGTTTTGCGCAATTCTAGGGGTAATGGAAACGCAGTATACGTTAGCTATTAGCAGTAGCTTGGTACCAAATACATAGAGGGCATGCTTGTAACTTATCGGCATCAATAAGGAAACAAAAATATATCGTTCTGTGCTTCATCACCTGCCGGGACACTCCAACTTGTGCAAGATGTTGATGTTTTCACATTTATGACTCCACGGCTTTGGCCGTGGTAGTAACGGCGAGGCGCCAGAGAGCACTGCTCGGTTCTTTGGATTCAATTAGCGCACCACTAGATGGAACTAATTATTAAACTCTGGGGCTTTAAGTGTAGAGACTGACTGAATGAATGTACTGCAAAACAAAGAAGCTTTTGACCAATAAAAATGTAAAATGACATTTTACAGTACAGTGCAATGCTGCACTTTTTCTCCCTCTCTGCTTGAGTGTGCATCCTCATGCTTCTTGTCTTTATCCGGTGCATTTTGGCCGAGCAGCGGTTGTCAGCAGTTTGCTGCCTCTGGAAAAAAAAAAGCCTGACTCCTGCACTTCCAGTTAAAGCAGTAATCTACGTTCCGCTGCTTATTCCCTTGAGGTCAAAGCCACAAATTAGAAACTTGAACGTGTCATATTGTTGTCTGTGATAAGCTCTATGCCTGCGGTACGTTTCATTTATCCATGGAGGATTTGCTGAGCACACACGCTGCTTTCTACACAGTTTATCCCCACAGAGAAAAATCCTGCCATAGCCTTTACGTCTCCTTTACACCTGTATTTATTTCAGCTGTTGTTGAAACATATTAACACTGTGTCAGGTATTTACACCTGGAAGCTGTCTGGAAGTTCATCCCCATCCACTGGAGCCACAAAGTCTTTACAATTTCTACAAGTTAGAGAGGATGCAATGAAGTCCAAAAGCAAGTCCCCTGATTATAAAGATTGCACTGTTCACCTTATAACATACAGATTATTAGTCTCAGGAAGCAGATAAGTGGTACTGACCACGATAAGTCATCCATGTGCCCTCTGATCACATATTAGTTATTTGTAAAGTGTGCAATTACAAAGTTTAGGGAGAAGAAATGCTCAGATAAACAGAAACTGAACTGACTGTACAAGGGAGGGCTGAACATCTACCAACTACGCCTTGCTATAACTTTGTTGGTGTGGTTGCTAGGTGTTATCAATTAGAAGTTGTCACACTGGAGAGCGGACATCTTATCTGAAAATAACCTTGATGTGGCCCAACAGAGCCGGTGGTGCAGTATACTGTAGTAGGAGACTTGAGGGACAAATACTTGCCAGTGACTGTTGGCTTGGCTTAGTTACTGGTTGATAATGAGGACCCTTACGGTCAACCTCCAGAGCAAATTTTGGTTTTATTCAAATTTGACCCATAAAGTTGAGAAAGGCATCTATTTCAATGGCTGGATTTGTAGTTATTCCACCCCAAAGAGTCTGACACATAGGCTACTATCTACAAGAAAATTGTGTTTGAAAACATACATGAGTAAATGTAATATGTGCATAAAAACGAGCATATGTACTTGATAGAAAATGTTAAAATAACCCGAGAAGATGAGGTCAAACAGAATCTCAAAAGCAGTCACATCACGCTGCAAAAGATAACAGACTTCGCCAGGAGAAGCGAGAGGCACATGATTCAATTCAGATTTATTTTTACGGCACTAACTCACAACAAAGTGAATTCAAAGCACTTTTACAGACACAGAATACAATAGAGTCCAGAAACAGTTAATTATAATTCACTTAAAACAAATACATTATATGGTCCACATTAGTTCAATTTATAACCGATTCATGAAAAAATTGTAAACAACAGATTGCTTTGAAACATCTGTTCAATTCAATCCACCAAAAGTAGGTTGGAATCCAATATAATTGGACAAGATGTTAATGTAATATGGTTTGTATTAATTTCAGCAGTATTTCATTTAGATACTTCTTTATTTTGTTTTGTGACTTAATTACACTTTAAAAGCCAGCTGTACCATGAGCATGGCTTATCAGAGGTAAACAACAAATTAATGTTGTATTTTAGTTACTTTACCAAGTTTATGTTTTATGTTTATTATGGTCAAAATAACTGGACTGAACATCAAGACAACATTGAAAATTTGACACAAATGGCTTCTTTCCTTGTGATGTCCTCTTGATTGTCTTGCACCTTTTGTCCTCTAAGGTCAGAATGATCCTGCCCAGTTTAACCTTTATTTAACCTTTTACAGCCTGACCCTAGAAAAAGTGGGGAAAAAATTCAAACTTTTTAAATCTGAAGTATTTTTACTTTAACTAAATGTAAAAAAAAAAAATTACTAAAATTATTTTGTATAAATTCTATTTATTATCATGTGATATGTCCAAATTCTTGTAGTGCAAAAGGTATCCACCAGGGGGCAAAAGATAAGTGTCAGACTGTGTTCAACAGGGTTTTAGCAAAGTTTTTACCATAAAATGATACAAAAGGTCTCAGAAACTGCATGTATCAAATATGCTACTTACAGCATTAAAGGGTTAAAGCGATGGTTCACAACCTGGGGTCCTCAGTCACAGGGGGTCCCTGAAGCTCTGACTGTTCAGAGCCAGTCAGTGTAATTCAAAGTCCATGTCCACACAGAGACAAGTTGGTGTATTTGCTTAAGGTTCTTTTAGTCATTCGGGTGTTTCTTATGGAACCAGTGTTTTGGGGCTTGAAAACACTAACTTGTCTGAGAAATGATGTGAGAGCAGATGAAATGTCCTTATTTTGGAAAAAGAAAAGTAAGGTTATATGCTGGTAATTACCTTAACTTTGGTTTTATGAAAGGAAAGGATTCAGCCAGAATGCATCATTTTTGGTGAGAAGCAGCTAATGAAAGCATAAAACCAAGCACTGTTTCATCACGGAGCTGGCGGGGGGTCCACAGCTTTTTGATAGTTGTATGATGGGGGTCCTCAGGGAAAATAGGTTGGGAATGACTGATTTAAAACATAGTATAAATTGCTGATCAGTTCTTTGTTACACCTTTAGTCATACATGAATGAAGAGTAATGAAAGACACAGTACTGAACAAACCCCAGTATTTTCACACCATTTGATGAATAAAAAGCATTTTGATGGCAAAAGATGTAACTTGGTTAAAAGGACTAAATGATGGTTGATCAATTCAATTATTTGATCTTAATATATGTGGTTTGGGTTAACATGATGCTTTAGGGTTGTTTAATTCTATCTACTAAGAGTTTTTCTATCACTTTTTTTTAGGTAAATTCAACAAGTTGTGATTTTGAGTTTAGTGTCTATAAAATTACATTTTTGTAAAAGATTTATTTCCTTAATTCTGGACTACAACCTCACAGAGCTGATTTCAGTTTTTTAAAACTAATTCACCATTGACAAGAAGCCAATACCAGTGCCTCTGCTCCCACCACACGCATCACCAGCTCGTAGGGTATCAAGTTCCAGGGAGGGCACCAGTGTGGGCTCATGATTAATCCTAATCAGGACCACAGCATATTTAAACTTACACATTTCACAGCCTTCTTACTGGCGAACAGTGAGCCGGTGTCTCTGATGCTTTATTAACAGGAAGACAAAGACTGCTTTGGGCCACAACAACGCCACAAACAAAAAAACAGAAAAGCTCCGCTAATAGCCGCTAACAGCTGTAACATCAGCCCAAACCCTCCTTTTTCCACAGATAATTCACAGCAGACACGAAGAGAACCGCCCCCCTTAACTTCCAGCCAATCAGAGACTTTAAATTAGACGCATCATCGATCACTGCATTGATTTAGCTTCTGACGCGTTCATTGACACTCTTTAAATGTCATTACTACAGTAACTGAATATTCTTTATATCAGCTGAACTGACTCTGTAACCATGGTAACAATCTTAACATGACAGTTACATGTAATATAAAATATCACAAAGCAGTTGTGCTAAGGGCAACCAAATGGCTAGCTGGGGCCCTGGCTAATTCTGTTCTGTAAAACAGAGCAATAAAGTGGAGGTACGACTGTGGCCAACTGTCCAAAATCCTCTTGTTTAGCACATTTCTGCAACGTTTTTAATGTGGAAAACTAACCAGTTTAGTTCGTTAGCTTTCACAACCCTTGATCATGTTTTACAGGAGAGAGAATTGTTATTCAGTTTGGATGGTTATACTTCAAAACCCCAAAGTATGAACAAAAATGTTAATGTGATTCATCCAATGGAGATATTGGTGACTGTATTCATATGAAAAGAACTTAAAGGAAAGAAGTTTGCAAGAAAAAAAGACCTGATAACAAACTTCAAACACAAACTAAACCTTTATCTACCTTAGTCTCATCTAATTTCCTCCCAAAAAAGTCAATCTTCAGATAATGAAATCTCCCTGTGGTAACTGCCTTGGCCTGTGAGAAGTTGCTGAATCTGAGATCGGGTTTCAGCTTCGAGTTTCAGCTGTAATGAACGAAGTAATCAATTATCAAGGCAGCTGTTAGATTAAGAAGAAAATGAGCCGCACCGACTAATGTTGTTTCATTTATTATTTTACTGGTGTGATGCTGCTTATAAACAAACACAAAAATAATGAGACTCGAATTTAGTTGTATCAGTCCTGAAAGACAGAGGAGGCAGGCTGCTTTATCTTTCATGACAGTAAACAAATGTCGGGATTTATGGCTTCACCATGTAAACTAATTATTTTTTGACCATTTGGAAGGCAGCAGAAACAAGTTGTGATTACAGCTTGTTCTTAAGCTCCTGGAGAAAGATCTATGTCTTAGCTGCTAAATCCCCAGCAGTGTTTTCAAGCTGCTCTTTGACTCTGGATCCTGTTTGCAGCTGAAAGCTAGGAGTTTAGGTTTATACTTGAAGATCTTCAACTCAAAATCAGAAAAGGTTGACCTAGTAAGGAGTCCAGCCAAGTCCAAAGCCAGCCTCTCTGGTTGGATCAGTGTCCTTAGTAAAGCTCATTTCCTCATCTGTAATGGCAGCATTGATGCAGAAAAGTCACATGACCACATCTTTTCCAGGGATGTCTATTCATTTTTCAACAAGAGAATACACAAAGCATTCTGCCCACATTAAGGCATGGCTGAGGAAGAAGAGGGTACGGGTGCTGGTCTGGTCTGTCTGTAGTATTTATCTTATTGAGAATTTTATAGAATCTGGAAGCGTGTTTTCAGGAAGAATGGACAAAATAACTAAAACTCTTCATCACTTGGTATCCTCAATGTTATAACCTCCTGGGACCCAAGCTTTATTTTTTGTGCATTTTTATTTTTTTCATGATGTTTGAAAAGAATATGGGCGTAACAAATATCTAAATTAATTTAGTCTTGGTACAGGAAGTCGTTTCTGAGAAAGAAAATATCTGGACAAAGGGTCAACGTTACAAGATAAAAGCAGAAAGTAAATAAATAAAGGCTAGCACACCTGAACGTCCAAAGGAAGGAGAACAATGGTACTCAAATTTGAATAATTTATTCAGCTCGCACTATAGATAAAAATACGCTGAAAGATTTCAGCACAAAGCTTTCTTCAGACACTGATGAAGACTTTGTGATAAAACACACAAGTGTATTTTTAAAAGGGTCCACTTTTTAAAGACAAAATGTCTAAGTTATGTAGAATGAAGCAGATGGTAAAGGAAAGTAAAAGTGTAATGTCTGCATATGTCTAAGTGTTGGGAGAAGGAACGGAAATACAGGCTGGGAAACGTTTTACTGTCCCAGCTGTTTGTGTGTTGGTGTATAAAGTATAAAAATGGGTGTGTTTTAAGAAATTATATTAAGCTGATGAGACTAAATATCAAATATATTTTCTTTATATATTTATCATTATATTATAGACTATACTAAAGTCACATTTTATGATCAGACATGTAGGATTTTACATCTATGACAATTTCTTTGAGGACATATTTAATCTCAAGATCCCCTACGGATCCTAGAATAATGTTCCTGGGATTGATGCCTGATGCCATATCTCAAATTAAAGATGTTTTTCTCTTCAAAATGTTGATACTTGCAAACAAAAAGGCAGTTACAAGAAACTAGTTAATCAGTGGATGGACATTGTAAAGGAATACACTCCATGGAAAAGCTGACCTATTCTCTCAGGACTAAAGCGGGGACCCACACAAGACTTCGGGCTAAATGGACCATGTACGAAAAGTACAATGGTTCAAAATCTCACTTTTCATGAGACCAGATTAATAAGTAACCCGTCCAGTTCTACTTGTGTAAAGTGTGTGCTTTGAAATGTTTTGAAAAACAAATAGTTTTTAAGAACAGGACACTCAAGGCTTTTAGTACAGGATGTTCACTCTCATGTACAAACCTGATCTCGCAGTAAATGTAAAATATCCAATAAATAGAAATTGTGGTATTTATGACACAAATTGTGCATTTTTTTTGTGACACCTGTTATGACTTTTAAAGGCAGGTATGTCAGAGGGAATTGTGGTCATTAACTTCATGATTCCTCATAGGACTTTAAAACGTTCAGTGGTTTATTGATAACATCTATGTGTACATGGTTCTGAAAGGTTGTTCTAGCCAGCAAATGAAAACACACCCTTGGTGCCTCCATATCGGCCATTAAAGATGATTCCTGGCAACCAACAAGTGTATGAGATCTGTGAGAGGAGAGCTGCTGTTAAAAGGCGTGCCTACTGATAGCATGTAACCCAAAAAGGGTCACAAGCTGGGTGTGTTAACAGAGGATGCTGGATACTCGGATGAAGGCAGTTAGATGCCTCGTGTCTGCCTTATGTCTCCTCTTCACCGGCATGAAGTAGTCTTGAGCTATACCCAACTAATACTCTACTGGGTCTAATACTTGGCCCCCGCAGATGAAGGGCCGGTCCAGACCACATGTACAGGGCTTCCTGAGAACTTAACAGAGCTTTCTTTAATGTCTATACCACATTTGTATAACACACAGACTGGATAACAGACTAACTTTGGAATACTGGATGGCAGTGGCGTGCAACTTCAACAAACCCCTCCAGCATCCCAGTTTCTGCACCTTGCTGGACCAATTCCCAGAATGCTGTGAGACTATATGCTTGTATAGTTGTAAAGTACTTATTTATTTATTTTTTTATGCACAAGGAAAAAATCACAAGGTAACTTGTGTACCTGAACTTCCAATGCATCAACTCAATGATCAACGAGCCAACACCATTGATACAAACTGAAAATATCAAATGACACATTAAGTCATACCATGACAGCATTTGTCATATCGGCAAAAACATAACCATTATTCATAGGATAGATTTAATATTCTGTCATGATCAAACCTATTTACATTCCTAGTAAGGACTGACACGAGTATGAAGCAACTTAAATATTTATAGAAATGTTATATATTTTTTTATTTCAAGTATTTGTCAAGATGAAAGTAAGAACAGACTGACACTGAGGTTCACCAGATCACAACTCATCAAAAGTCCACAAATCAATCAGGAAGCCTCCGGTCAATGCAGCCCAGCAATTATCCACAACAGCGGAAGTGCCCTTTAACGGATCTGGAGACTAATTCGTTTTGACTGAAACAAATGGACGGGTGTGTCTGATTATCTCGCTGCACGCAGCTGCCCTTCCTTGACACACACAGACGCTAGAACCACTGATCACTGATACATGTGCACACACACGGGAACGCACCTTGTCTGGGGGCATTAGTATGTGAATGGATTGATCAGCATGCTGGAGCACAATCTGAGGGCTCGCTTTGATTAAACAGAGGACGATCACCTCGGGGAAAGCTGCTGTTCAATGAATGAGAATATTGATCCGAGTGAAACCTGATATCTGTTGCGGGCTCAACTTTGACACCGTTTCACCTCTATCACATGGAAACTGATTAGAAGAAATAAATGTTAACAAGACTGAAGGCCAAGTCAGCATGTAACTGTGTTACTGTTATATATTTTTCAGAACTGAATTACAACTCTCATAGCTTTAGCTGCAGGCAAAATCACAGCTACAGTCTGTATCAATTAGACTCAAGAGCGCAGAGGTTAAATAGCTTCATCCTGTTAGCTGCAGCTGTGCAGACTGGTGCCTGAGCGGCCACAGGCTGGTCACAACATGGCTCGGCCTTTGACAAAATATGTAATGTAACATCACACTAGAGCTCAGACTTCAGCTATGGATCAGAAAATTGTATAATCTATTGTGAAGAAAAATAATTATTAGAATAAATCAAGGACTCAGTGATGTAGCTATGTCAATGTCGGCTTAATAAGGCCGCTGTACACCTTTTTAAGATGTGTCTCTAAAACACTTTTATGAACTGTTAAATACTTCCCTTCAAAGTACATTTTATAAACATTATTTTTATGAAGATTATTTGAAGGCATCCTGGTTTTTGCAGGGTATTTAGTTTAAACACTAAGGCCCTGATTTATCAAAGGTTTGCGCCTCTTGAAACTGGCGCAAACTTGATAATGGGGACGCAAAAACATGCTGCATCTGATTTACCAACCTGGCGCATCTAATGCGCCCGCAAAACAGGCACAATAGAGCCATTGTGCATTTTAAACTTTTTCCCTGAATGAATATGAAATCTGGGCGTTTCTGCCAGAAGGTGCAAAATAATGGAAGGAGTAGATGCAAATAAATCAGCTTTGCACATGCAATGTGATTTACTAAACATGAAACGGACTGCGCTGGCTATTTTTGCGCCTATATTTAACGCTTCTGAAAGGCAGGCGTTAACTGGGACAGAAAAGCTAAAACGGCTGCAGCTGGATGAGAGGCAATGATCAAATGCTGCAGGATTGCAGAGGAGCATCAGTCTGAATCAGAATATTTTCTCATGGCCGGTTGGAGACAGTGACTGAACTTCTGGAACAAAATCTTTACATAAAAACGGATCATTTGTGTGAATGTTTAATCACAACTGTTGTTTGAACAAACGTTGTCAAAAGGAGACGTTCATATTTATTATGTCTATAACAACTTTGATGTCATTAACATGTTTCAGTTTGTGCACATACCCTGTTCCACAACCGTATACGTGTCATACCCGGTATTACCTGCTCCTCACAGAAAGTGAGCTGTGTGGACTATAAAACAATCATTGCTTTTGTTTGAAACGTCAAATTGCGCACCGTTATGTCCTTTTTTCAAAAAGTCCAAATATACATTGATCTTGCCTTTGTTTCCATGGCAATATCTGACCTAGCCAAGACAAGACTAATGCTAACAATGGGCCTCAATCGCCAATATCTTCTTACCAAGTTGTTTTTAACAGCATTTGTTTAAGAGAACACTGCATCAAATTCACCAACATGTTTGTAGACTGCAAGATTGTTCGTGTCTTGCCTCTGAGATTGGTGAATTCCAACCTCTTCGTAAGTTCAAAGGTCATGCCAGGCCAGCTGTTGCTAATTCGAAAGAGTGAATGAATTTATAATGATAGGGCTATGCATGGCAATCTATCGACCTCAAAGGGAAACATGTTTGGTGCCAGGCTTGGACATGTAGTTGTTAAAACATACACTCAAATTTAAAAACAAAAAACAAAAGTGAGTTACCACTATAATTTCCAAACACACTCGCATGCAGACTACACGCAGTAATTTACACAAAAAAACCATTTCAATTCATTTGTATAGGTTTGTGAGACTGAAGGGCGGTGTGCAGACACAGACAAAGGCGAGGCAGAGATGAGGTCAAATAAATATTAATAATGATGGTAATGAAGATATGCCCTAAAACCTTGTTTATAAATAATCACATGGTGAGATTCAGATCAGTACGAAATGGGCAATTGATCCCAAACTGGGACAGCAACCCTGCAGTCTGGTCCTCTGATCAGATAAGAATGAACATCTTCGTGGTTTAGTGGCGGAAGGGGGAAGAGGTACATCTTAAAAAAAGATTTCATATCTCTAAACATACTTAATCTTCTAGTATTTATGAAGCAAATTACCGCCTGCTGTGTCCAAACACATCCAGCATCCTTTTAAGATGTGGTGCACTGATGGAGCGAGTGTGTGGATCTAATGAAATGAGACGTCCTGGTGAGTCCGAAGGTTGGTCCGTGATGTTATTAACCAGAAGGCTGAGTCATAACCTCCATCTCCTAATAAAACTAATCATTCTAATAAAAAGCTACTGCTGTACTATATTTTAATCATCAGAAGATATGTACTGGCATGCCAGCTATTCCCTGTTGGAGGCTCATGCCCTCGGAGCTACTCTGTAATGAGTTGGACTTTCAAAGAGTGATATTGCTTGCGGTTGTGGGAACAGACCTGGCGAGGGTGCATTAATGAGCTAAACAACAGGAGACAACAGATATCCTGTATTTGTTCAAATGTCAGCACACAAATGTTTGTAAGTGTACTCTTGAGTGTTTGTAGATCTTACTTAAAATCAAATCCAAGATACAAAGATTTTCGTGAATGCCATAATTTATAAGTAAGTAGGACAAAAGAGCAAATTTGCTTTTAAGAACAGTTGTTGAATGTGGCCCAAAGTAAACAGGACTTTTTACATGTTTGCTTACAAATTTACAGTTTCTGTGCAGCTATAAAAAAAGGAAAAAGGCATCAAGGCATGTTATGGAGTACACTGGTACATAAAACAAAATTAGGACAAAGAACCTGACATCATTGTCACTAGTTTTGGACCTAACCAAATCGGACATCTTGAATTGAAAGTAAAAAAGAAGAAAAAAAAGAGGTGGTTTTGGCTGATAAATCACAAGAGAATTTCTTCATGTCCTGAACATCACTGCAGAATTTGACAGAGTTGCTTCTTCTTTATGTAAAAGGCAGGAAACTGTTCTGAGATAATCTGTCAGTCTCATCAAAAATATCACATGCATACTGTGTCTGTGTAGTTTAAAGTAGATGGATTTTTTGGTAAAAAGTGTTGTACATGTACGTGTATGTGTACAAAGACTGCCACATTGTACAGCTACGTTATGCTCATTGGCAGATTCTATCTGTTGTCAATATTCTCTTAGTCCAATGAAGAGTTGCAGAGAACCAGGCTGGACCATATTCCAGCTCTATCAGGCAAATAAGGTCCACTGGATGGTCTGCCAGTCCATCACAGACAAAACAACCACATATACACACTCACTTCTTAAAGCCCATTTATGTTCCTGTACGTACGTAAATAGGTACATACATTTCAAGCATAGTCATACGTCACCGCCCTTCATACATCCATGCGTCTTTTACGTTGCCATGGTTAAGTGAATTCATCCACTAGTGCTTAGTTCACTCCCGCATTTTCATGTCAGTTTTAGACACTGGTCGGTGGCGGTAATGCAACGCTATAAAGTTGTTTGCAATCGCTCAACACACTCACAGCCTTTCCTCAAAAGCTCCCGCCATCTTTACAATTGTTGCCTTCGTCTTACTCTTCTGCTTCTTCTTCTTCTTCCTGTTCCTATTCTTCTCTGGTTTGTTCCTTCCGCTGGTTGCATGTTATCCATACTGCTCGACACTAACCCCGCGGTTTCCGGTGGTATTGCTCCGCGAGCTACATCTGACAACGGATCCAAAAGGGCCCTGTAAACGCACCAAATACACGCGTTATCAACGCAGGAGGAGGATGACACTGCCCGTCTGTCTACGTATCTGTCTTCTGCATCAAGATTAAATGAGCCTTTAGGGTGAATTAAGAATGACAAATCAACCTAACATGCATGTGCAAAGGTACTAAAGTATCTAGAGAGAATCCATACAGGCATGGGGAGAACATGAAACTCCACAGGTCCCAGCCAAGGTTGGAACCAGGAACCCTCTTGCTGTGAAACACAGCAGAAGCCCCTCTTAAGGCCCATTAACGCTCGACGTCGAAGACGGATACGCAGATGGATGGAGAGTTTCGTCCGCCTGCGTAATTTGGTGCGTTTTCAGGGTCCTTATTGATCGGTCACTCGATGCAGAAGACGGAGCAATACCACGGCAAACCACGGGGTCAGTGTTGAGCTGACATATGATCAGCAAAAGGAGCGAACCAGAGAAGAAAAAGACAAACAGGAAGTCAATGACGACGACTGCCAAATAAAAAGAACCCGAAAGATGAATAATAAATAATAGTCTGAGGGTGTCGCCATGTTTGCTTTTTTGTTATGCTTTTGCTTCTAAGTGGTTTTATTTATCTTTATCTGGTATTTTGGGGTTGTTTCAAATAATTTTATAGCAGTGCACAACTGCCACCAACCGGTGCGAAAACGGGGGAGAGAATTTTGAACTCAGCACTGTCCACTAGTGGACGAACTGGCGCAATAATCATGGAAACGTAAAAGACGCATTGAAGTATGAGGGCGGCGACGCATAGCAACATTTGAAATGGATGTCCCTATTTACGTAATTTACTTAAGGGAGCATGAATGGGTCTTTTTAGATCAGTTCCAGATCCAGCCGGAACGATGCCCCTTTCAGACATGCTCTGAAAAGCGGTAATAGTGTAGACTTTATCTTTTATACCGCTTGCATTCAGACAAACGTTCCGGCTTTTACCGGAACGTTTACCTCGGAGCTGTAGCGGACATGTTCCGGATAGCCCCCATGTCATAAGAGCGGAAATGTTGTGGGACGTCGTTTTGACTGAACGCACAAAAGATGTTGTGGACAGGGTTGAGGGGAGAGCTGTCGCTGTGGGTGCGCACATCCACCCATAGCGGAACATTTCCCGATATCTGAACGTGGCCGGGACGTAAGAAGTCCACAAGGAAGCGACATGTTTGTAAAGACAACTCCGGTTAAAGAGCAGATGGACTTTACCACAAATATTCAGCAATGCAAGTCTGAAAGCCACTTCGGTCACTTTTGCCCATTCATTCATTCATTCATTCATTCATTCATTCATTCATTCATTCATTCATTCATTCATTCATTCATTCATTCATTCGTGTGCCAATAGACTGTTATACCTCTTAGACCATCCCTCCAGTCAACAATAAGCAGTGCAAAGTGTTATGAATGAGGACCATGTGTTGTTGAAATATTTAGACTTGTTGCATCGTTTTCTGTATGAGACAGAGCTGAATGTTTACGCTCTTATATCCCACGGTGTGCTAGTAGCTTGCTGGCTGGATGCATTGGATGTCTTGCCCGTTCTACTTGTTACTACATCCTGTCCCAGCTCAGAGTTGTAGCAGAGGTAGGTCAACTCTGACACACACACTTTCACTTTTATTTAATTTAAATCTCACGTCTGATGACATTCAAACATATTTTTTTTTGTTTCCCTGAGCTCTACAAAAGGCTGACTCACTGCAGCCCTATGGCAAGAAGAAAATGTATCAACAATAGGATTAGGTTATTACACATTTGTTTAGCTCCTTGACAATTTTTCATAAGCTAGAGAAGATTAAGTGTATTATTCTGCCTTTGCATGCGCTACTATCAGTAACACTGTTTTCTGTCTGCTGGGCTGTGAAGCTGCATAAAAATGCCAAAGCAACAGTGATTTATAGGCCATGGGTAAATGGAAAGGTGAGGTATAAAATGTAAATCAGACCATTAAAAGTCAAATCAGATAGACCTTCCAGCTCACACGACCAAAAAGGCAGATGAAGGAGACCCCGCAGGCAGCTTTATTTGATCCATTGTCCCATGACACTCACTGGCAATCACATCCATGAATATTGACCGAGCTCCTCACAGTGTCTCGGCTACAATAAATAACAGCTGGGATCACAGGGAGACTGATGGGATGACACGCTCAAGGGCCATCCAGCTGCACAGGGCCACAAAGCTAAATTCAATCCCAGGTACTCGACTCAACTCATTTACACATCGGCTTTGAAATGTTGATCCTTGAACAAATCCACTGCAGTATTTCCTTTTTTTTTTTTTTTTTTTTTTTTTTTCTCGGTTGTGTTGACTGAAACCATACAATGTTTTTTCGGTTTAACCGGAAAACATTTCCACTCTGCCAGTACCAGGTTAAACACTGCCTTTTTCCTTCCG
>JBBBVU010000007.1:5643186-5654315 GCA_037177055.1 Atherinosoma microstoma | reverse complement strand
TGAATGATCTTAGCTTCCTTAAGAAGTAAAGTCTGCTCTGTCCTTTCTTGTAGATGGCCTCTGTGTTGCATTTCCAGAACTGATGAGCTCTTTATATTCTGTAAGTTTTTATTTTGACTGCCCAGTTACACAAACCTGTGTTGGTGAGAAAGGAGCGCCATCTTTTTCTTTTGTTATTGTTTTTTTTAAATTTTTTTTTATTCAGTTTTGTTTTGATAAGAAAGTCAGATCTAGTGGAGAAAAAAAATATAGATCTCAGACTTTCCAGGCCTCAGTTAGCATGATGAATTTTAAAGTTCATGACGGTACAATTAGAAAAAGACTGAACATATAACAGTTCTTGCACGTGTTGACACAGAGGACTAAAGTTGCATTTCAGAAATAAAAAAAACCCAAAAAAACATTTTAAGATAAAATAAAATAAACATCCTATTATTATTCTAACAATAATAAATCTATGTGATAATATATGTGATAAATGAGATTTTACCAGGATTCCTTTCAGCTCTTCCATGGCGCTCTCCTGCTGTTTCTCCTCACACGGTGGAGGCTGCTGGAAAAACAGAATATATATAATGAGTATAGACCTTATTATTGTATAGATATCCCTAATATATATCTCTGACAGAACAGAGGATTATGAAAACAGGTTTTCCTGTCTTTCACATTTAAATCTTCCTGCACTGTAACTTCCCAGCCTCAGACTTTGTTAGGAAAGGAACAGGTTGATGAGGTTAGCTGAAATTGATGTTTAGGTGAGGTGTGTTTAACTGATTAGTCCACAGTATGTGTCATTGTGTTAGCTTAGTGAGGTCAGAGGGAGGGAAAGGCCTCTCTTTCCAGGGAGGGACGAGGGCATCACATCACAAGATGGATGCAGGCGTCAATATACTCACTTTTACTGCTATTCTCTGTGGCAGCACAAAGGAGAGACATGGAGAGGAAAGAGGAGAGAGCAATCAGATTGTGAGACTTATGGAGGCCTGAAAGAATTACCAGACATCCTGGTCTTTACAGGATGAGAGGAGCCAGGAGGGAAAAGAAATGACGAAGCAGGAATACTGTTTTAAGGTCACAGTATTCTGACCTTTAATCTCTTACTGTTGTTTTAGGTAGGCTTAAAAAAAGGAGTTCTTCAACAGGTTGTCTTTATGACTTACAGAAGGTATATATATTTTGGACCTATTTTCTTCCTCTCATTAACAGACATGCTCATAGAGCCATGACATCCAGTGGATGCATCATTGAATATTGACCCACATGTTTCTGGAAGATGGGATACTACTTACCACAAACAGACAAACAATGACAACAAACATTTAACAGACATGAAGAAATCCAAGACCCATGTAAAAAAACTACAAGCTGATACAGTATGACGAGAAAGAAATACAAAGTGAACACAAAAACACACCTAAAAAGACAATAAGAGACACAAAGAGACCCATAAAACAACTACAAAGACAGTGTATGACCAAAAAAGTAAAAACAAAAGAGACAGAAAGTGTGACAGAAACACCAATGGGCCACAGAACACACTGGATGAGCATGCAAAGACGCCTGATGACCTAAAAATGAACACAAAAAGACAAATAAGAACCAATACAACAACTAAGAAAGAGAAAAGTCACCAAATAAACAAATTTTTTGTTTTTGTTTTTTTCATTCTTTGGTTCTTGTGATGGAAGAGAAATGTCCTGCTTTAAGACAGCTTCTTGTACAAACCTCATTTCCAGAGAAGTTAGGAAGTCATCTGAAATAATCTGTTCATTTGTGTCAACCTTCATTAGCAGACACAAATGAAAAGAGACGATTTTCAATATTTTAATTGAGCTAATTCCATGTGAAAAATATGAATAAATTCCATCCATCCATTTCCTGTACTGCTTAATCCATGCAGGGCTGCGGGTGGGCTGGAGCCTATCCCAGCAATTATCAGGTGAGAGGCAGGGTACACCCTGGACAGGTTGCCAGTCCATCACAGGGCCAACACAGAGAGACAGACAACCACTCACACCTAGGGTGAATTTAGAGTGACCAAATAAACTATCATGCATGTCTTTGGAAAGTGGGAGGAAGCCGGAGTACCCGGTGAGAGCCCACGCATACATGGGGAGAACATGCAAACTCCACACATAAAGGCCACTGTTTCAAACCCCTCCCCAGCTCGAACCAACAACCCCCTCTGGCTCAAACTCTGCCTGGGACTTGAACCAGTGACCTTCTTGTTGTAAGGCTGCAGTGCTAACCACCACACCACCGTGCAGCCACCACCACACACCGTGCAGAATAAATTCCATATTTGGTTCAAATTTCAGTGGCACATTAAACAACGAAAAAGTTGGGAGAGGGGCAAAAACAAGTAACAGCGTTATCCAATCAGCAAATTAACTAGTGGTAGGTGAGGGTGCCGTGATTGGGTATAAAACAGTCATCCACCAAATGTAAATAACCTGAAACAGGATTATACAAGGAGGAAGATGTACATGTGCAGAAATGTTTTCTGGACATCTACTCATCTCAAGATGGACAGAAAGACAGTGGACATGTGTCCTGTGGTCAGATGCTTTCAGCTGCTTTTGGAAAAAACAGATTTTTCTGCTTCTACATGTCAACGTTTAGAAAAAACATCCAGGCTGTTAACAATCAGTCTCCTTAGTTCCCAGACCTTTTAAAAGTCTAATTTCAGGGAAGCAGATAAAACACAATGGAAACATGATTTCATCCAAACTGTATAAAACATGTGTCTGCATCAAATTCTAGACTTCAACCTCTCAGGAAAAAGAGTTTATATATAAAATCCAGCACTTGGACAATAAACCATATTAAATGTTCTTTGTTCAAACCCACATCCGATAATTCCTGGTGTCAGGCTTTTGAATCCTTTACAAACAGTTGAATAAACAGATTTTGTGATCAAGGAGAAGAAACAGCTTGTCCTCACCTTGTTGTCTTGACTCTTGACGGGTCGTAGGACGACGCCATGTTTGATCCGCTCCATCATCTCGTTCACAGCCTTCACCTTCACGTCGTCCACGCCCTCACCAGCTGCAGAGTGAAACAAACAAGAACGTAATTATAATTTAGCTTTGACATCTAAATGGTTCCAGTAAGGGTTTACAGATACTGAATGGGGTTGACCTACAACATCTGAATATAAACAAGCACCTACCTGGAAGCTGCTCTACCTTCACAGCACCTTTGGAGCCTTTGGAGGACTTCCTCATGATGGCTATCAGAGAGCTGCGCCACAGAACACAGAACACCTGGATCAGATACTTCTGCAGGAATGCTTCATCAATGAGCTTTTCTGGTTTGTCTTCCTCACCTGAGGGGGTTGCATCTGGAGGGGGGAGGTGGAGGAGGCGGGGGAGGGGGAGGAGGAGGGGGAGGAGGTGGTTGTGGGAGAGGGGCAGGAGGTGGGGCGACCCCAGGTGCTGGGGGGCATTCGCTGGCCGTCATGGTGATCTTCTCCTGGGTCTCCTGGAGCTCATGGACTGTAGGGAGCAAATAAAAACCATTAATGCTTTCAGAAAACACCTGATGCCGACAGATACATCAGATTTTATCGTTGCACTTCAGATGGTGCTTTCTGAAGTAATCCTTCAGAGTCCGAAGGTTTTACCCTTTACAATATCTCTGGAGACTCAGTTGAAAGCGTTTTAAGATGTAAATGATGCTTTGGAAGTTTTTCAGTCCGGTTTTAAGTCTTGCCATAGCACCAAATCTACACTGTTGACGGATTTTAATAACATCCCTCTGGCTAACGATGCATGGAATTAAGTCATTTTAGTTCTTTTAGACTTAACAGCTGCCTTTGACACAGTGGATCATGATATTTTAATTTCTTGTTAAGAGCATTGTGTAAACATTCATAGCACAGAGTGAAGTGTCCACTCAAGTTTTTTTTATCATCTGGACTTTTTGTTCACATGCAACCTGGTTTTTTGGGAGCATGGAAACACTTACAGGTCCTAGAGTGAATAAATGGAGGTCATCAGCTAGACAAAAATATTTTAAAACTTTGTGCATCCAATCAGTTTATGTCCATGTACTGTGGTGTTTAGTGAGGTCAGCAAGCTAGTGGAGTAGTTCATGTCTATCTTGGTAGCCTTGATTTTTCCTTCACCATTTCATGAATAAAACATGCTTGAGAAACACTCCGGTTCAGATGAATCCTCCCTGTTAAAAAAAAGAAAAGTAAGGGTATACCCTATTTGTTAGCTTAACTTTGGACTCAGCCAGAATGCATCATTTGTAGCGAGAAGCTAGCTAATGAAAGCATAAAGCCATGCACGGTGGGGTTTATGGCTTTTTGGCAAGTTGCATAAGGGGAAAGTAGGAAAAATAGGTTTGAGAGCCACTGGTTTAAATCATACTTGGCTCTGAGAACTTTTTCTGAAAGGTTAAATGATTTTGCATCTGCTTCATTATCATGTGGGGTCCCGCAGGGGTCGATACTTGGTCCTCTGCTTTTTTTCTGAATATGTTGCACCTATCAAACAAAGCTAATACTGCAGTTTTAAAGCTCAGAGGGTTCTCACTTCACACACAAAGTTGTTTGTTCATTCAGAGACACCGTAGTAAAAATAGTGGCACAAATATGGCAGCTTCCATGTATGTGAACCCACAGCAAATAGATATAAATGGCTCATTCTAAGAGAATAAAAACATTTTAGGAAAGTGATTAGATACCAATAAGAAAAAAGTAATATACATTTTAGTGATAAATGAAATGTTTCCATCATTGACCTTTGATTTTAAATTTTTTTTACACAATGCACTTTTAAAGCTTGGTTAGCTGTCAGTTTTTATTTTATTGATTTTATTGTTTTAATAAGTTATTTGTCTTCATGCTTTTATTGTGTCTTGTCCTTTTATATATTCTTATTCAATTTCATTCTTTATTTATTTTGTGCATTTTATTTCACGCAAAAAACAAATTGAATTCTTATTTTCAGCGCTTTGGTCAGTTTTTGCCATTTTTAAAGGTAGTTTATAAATAAACTTGGCTTGTCTTGGAGACAATGCAACACAAATCACAACAGTTTTGCTTGAAATGCGTTGGTGTATTTGACCCTGAAATCATGTGACCCATTTAGATAACCCTTGACAGATGCCATGCTGAAACATGTAGAAATTTGCAGCTTTTGTAACAGGTCAATGATTTATGTCAGTGAAATTAACACAAAAATGACAATCTTATTTAAAATAAATCGTACTATATTTTTTGTTAGTTTTTTTTTTTTTATTGATACAAGATACTTTGATTAAATTAAAGGAATGTTCAGCTTCTTTCTAGTTGGGGTATTTTTGCAGTCAACAGAGGGAAGTGAACACTAAGGTAAAAAATATGTGGTTTTGTTATCAATATTGAAGACAGTCTTTAGAGTTGTAAAGGTGTACGTTATTTCTCCATGAAGTTGTCCAATAAGTGTAAATGCTTGAGCTGCTGCTCCTAAGACAGGATCCAGTTGACACTTATCTTAAAAAGCTTCCCGTTTCCACTTCCTTTAAAATAATTCTTCAAAAATAAGCCTAACAGTGGACGTATTATAGGAACACCACATTAGGGGTACGTTTGAATACCGAAATAAGCTGCAGTTTCTGCAACAGTGCACATGTTTGCACAATGTACATCTTTGAATTGTATTTTTGTATCTTGTACAGTCAATCAAAAGGGCTGCAATGGGAAAATTCTTCCATGTATCTTATTCTGGCTGTTTTCCTCTTCCTGACCTTCAATTATTATCTGCAGCTGCTTTATGTGCACCATCCTCCTCCTACGCCTCCATCTTTTAGTTATCTCGTGTATAATAGACACCTCTTTAGCGCTGCTTTTCTCTCACAATTCATGGATGTTTTTTGGAAGAAAAAAAATACATAAATTCAGTCATTCATTTTATTCAGACTCACTTTAGAAAATGACCACATCCCTCAAACTGGATCAGTCAGCATATGCAACACAGTGGCTTTAAACTATCGATGCATGCTTTAATTGTACATTTCTACCCACGTGTGCCTGAAGGTATATGTGTATGTACATCAATGCAAACATGTTTCTGTGCATGCATCAGTTGATTAGGTTCCAAACCCCCAAAATGACCAGTAAAATGACTCTTACTGTATGACTGATGATTGTTTTTTTGTTTGTTTTTGCCTGTATTGATATTTCCAGGGAAAAAACGAATGAAAATTAATTTCAACAGACTCTCTCTACCACCGAAAATAAATTATTTCAGTCCACATCTGCTTTCTAAAGAGGCATCCCCCTGTTGCTATGCAATACATCTTTACATGAATAGTTCTGTCTTATCATCCACCTGCTGTTTTAGTTCTTTATGTGTGTGTGTGTGTGTGTAGCACCACTGCCCACCTTTGTTCTCCAGCTCCTCATTCTTCTTCTCTGCCTGCTCCAGTCGTCCCTCCACCTCCTTCTTCTCCACCTCCAGCAGCTCCAGCTGCCTCTGAAGATCTTCCACCTGTTTCTTTACACAACTCTGCTCCAGCTGGGCCTCCAGGCTCTGCACCTAAACACACAAACACACACACACAGATGCATTGTTTGAGTCACAATGCTACTACAAAAGGAGGTCTGTGATACATGTAAACCTTTGCTATATAGGGAAATTCCGTATATGCCTATGACAGCCTGTGGGTCTTAAACATCTGAATGAGATATATGCATATTTTTGTTTGCAGGATTTTTAAACAGAAAGGTCAAACAAATAGTAATAGATGCATTCTTTTTATTCCTTGAGAAAACAAGCAAAAGTAAACTGCACAACCTTTAACAGCACTTGTAAATTAATTATTTCAGTCATTGGTGCATGGCACCAATGTAAAGAAAAATATTCCTGCATTGGTGACAACTGCTTATACAACTCTCTGGGAATCTCCTGATGTTAGATGAGATTTTGGGTTATTTTTCAGTCACGGTCATAAAGTTTTCAGTCTGACTTTGGTATCGACACACCTGCAACGTTTGGATTTGATTCACCTCCCAACCTGTGATCATTTTCTTCTGCTGCTGAGAAGTTATGTTAAACTAATTTAAACCCAATTTCAGAGCCGATGCAGATGTTTAAAAAGTCAACCAAAAAACATTTAGAGTGAAATCTCATCAACTTTCTTTTAGAAAATGTTTTCAGCTGAGTGAAAAATAGGAAAAAGATTCAATATGTTTGACTATTTTTTCACAAGCTGAACGGACATTTATAAAAATCCATTTTCAGAAGAAATTACTGTTTGCTTCTTTCGTTTGATGTGTTATTCCTTTAGTGTATGAGCAGAGCTGCCAGCCTCGGCTTTGGTTTCGTCCACGTTTCTGAAGCTTTTTGTTCAAATCTAAGAATTCAATGATGTTGTTTGGCAAATCAGGAAAAATCAATTTAAAGAAACATATGATTAAATGCATTCTGCCGAATTTATAATCTGGATTATCCCCCCCCCCAAAAAACCCCCCCCAAAAACAACAACTTTGACTTGTGGAAATTCTGACTGGCTTATAGCTTTAGGAATCTACCGCCACTCTGACTGCTGGAGAGAACAAGACAGAGGTGTCAACAAGCTTAAGTCCTAAAAGCCACAGTGTGAAGGAAAACAGGCATCTAAGTCTGCCATTGGGATTTAAACATGTTGTCAGACTGGATGGAAATCCAAAACATAAAGTCAACCAATAGGAATACCACCCTACTCAGAGTTTAAGTGAGGCAGCAGAATAAGTGTTTCGGTGTTTTACCTTCTGCTGATGCTGCAGGCGCTCCTCCTCCAGGGTTTTTGTGATGGCAGCGACATCCTCAAGAGCTTTCAGCAGCTGAACGCTGGGCTCAGCACTCTGCAGCAGCAGCATGCTCTGCCTGTTAGCTTCCTTCTGCTTAACCAGCATCTGATGGAGGAGGGGGAAGAAGAGGGAAGAGTGAAAACAAATAGTAGAAAAGAAGTATGCCTGCATTTTCAACAAACCATCCCAGTTAGTCTGTTACATGCAGAATCTAGTTGGATCCTGCAGGCTTTTTTCCTTTTCAGGTCAGTAAACAGCAGATTCAGGACATTTTACTAATCAGGTTATTAACTCACACATCATTTATCAACACGCCAGTGCAGATCACAGCAGAATATTTTCACAGCTTTCAGTTTGTGGGAAGAAATTAGGGATATTATCAGACTTCAGGGAGTCGAGGCAGTGAAATCAAAGAATTCTGCATGCAGGTTATTAAAATGTGAAGATTAGATTCCAGGACAGAAATATAATGAGGAACTTGTAGGTATTAATCATGTGACAGATAAGCCAGAGACATGGTGTTTGCTTAAATACAAACTGGAAATTGCATTTAATTTCACCATGAAATAAAGGAAGACACCAACTATCAGAGAAAAAGATTGGCTTCTCAAAACAGTGAAACATTTTGCAGGTTAAAGAATCAGATTTGCTTCAAAGTACAGACCCACCTCATGTGCATAAGTCTCAGCTTTGACTCTGAGGTTCTGCTCCAAGTCCAGTTGCTCCTTCATCCCCTCGTACTCCTGGGTCGCCATCATGGAGACTGCAGAGAAAACAAGAGAGCATACGTAAGTTAAAAACTAAGAATTAATTTGACAGCCAGTTTGTTGCTAGAGGTGTTAATGGGGGATGAATTGAGGAGAACTGGATTGAATGAAAATGACTTATTTCCACATGAACCATCAAAGTTGACAGTTTCTTGGTTTGAACCAATATGGATGCCAATGGAGGTCAGAGAAATGCCCAGGCCCCTTAAAGGACCTGTGTTTATGGATATATTGATATCAGCTGGCACAAACTGTAACTTGTAATCAACTGAATAGCCCCAGCACTCCTAAACTAGGTGGCTGGGACAAATCTAAACATTCACTCTGATGCCAGAGACTGGTTTGTCTCTTCTGGACTGTAGGCAACATTGCAACCCAGCCGGCGATATCAATGGATCTTGCTCATGACAACAATTACGGGTCATTCTAAACTAACCAAAACAAAAATTAATATTACAAACAAAATCTTCAAAAAATCTAAATTATGACATGTAAAACTAGCTTTCATGAGCTTGCTAACATTAGCATGCTCACTTTAACGCTTCATTGAACTGATACATAAAAGAGACACAACTATGGTATATAAAATAACAAAAACAAACAAACAAAAATTGATGCAGTAAAGTTAGCAAGATTAGCTAGTTTAAGGCCTTTATATTTGCATAGTTATTATGTTAGCAGAATCATTTTCGATGTTAACTTGTTACATGCTAATATAAAGTCTGCTAGCACACAGAAAGTGTGTGCTAATCCTATTGTTTTTTTTACGCTAAGGCTTCTTGTTTTTTTGTTTTTTCGGGCTTACTTTCAGCTTTGTATCAAATACCTACTTTAATTTGAAGCTAAGTTTTAGTCATTCTGAGTGCTTTTATGACCCATTAAGTCTTTTTTAGACTTTCCTAAGGTCTCAATGAAATGTCGATGACAGGTTTCAATCAAAACACCACAGAAAGACATTAAAACAGTTCCCTTTTCGAGCATGAATTTCCACCTTTGTTTAAATGAACCTGTTGAAGAGTTTTCACTTCATCATCATCTTCAAAACGGTTTGCATGTTTTTAGATCTGTAGCTTTCAATAACCCTATTCTGTTAAAAGTTATTAAATGCTCACGTCAAATACCTTTAATACAAATCCAACTTTGTAATACTACTGCATCACCATATGGTAAAACTTTGCTCAAAACCTTGATGTGTTCTGCCCCTGGTGGATACATTTTGCACTACAACAATTCTGAACTCACCGGGTATATATCCTATATACCAATAATTTTGTTAATTTATCTTTTACATTTTGTTAAAGAGTCAGATAAAAACTTCAGATAAAAAATAATAGATTTTTTTGGGGTCAGGCATTAAAAGGTTAATGTTATATTGTTAAGATTAAACTACAACTGTCTTTACCTTTCATAGTGTTTTTAACACATGGTGAATGGGGGCCAGAATCTGGAGACACATTCGATTTTTACATCATTGAGTTGTATGGTAAAAAGGTGATCGTTTTCTTGGGTTTTGACTCACCTCTGTTAAATCTCTTGATGGTTTTGCTTTGCTGCTCAACTGTTTCTCGAAGCTGCTTCATTTCCACCTGGTCTTTCTCTGACTGCCGACAGTGAAGAAACATGAGACAAAATTAGGAGCGGTTTTCAGAAACAAACAATAAGAAATGTATTAAAAGTTATGACACAACATCATGTGACAGTTTGTGGTCACATTCCTACTGCTTTGTCCTCACCTGTGTGGTCAGCTCTTCTATCCGTCGCTGCTGTTCGTGAATCTGACAGACAAAATTTTTCTTCTCCTCCAACAAACTGTTGACCGTCTCCCTCAGCTCTGATGAAATAAAGAGAAAAGTTGTACTTTTTTTCAATGCACATTCACTTTAGCAGCCTACAGAAACTCCACAGTTTAATATCAAGCATCACACTGATGAAACAAGTTCAAAAGACCAGACACGGTCATAAAGAGTTCGAAATGTTGGTTGAGGCTGGGGAAAATTCATTAAACAGGAGTTGTCACTACAGATGGAGTTGCATTAGAGAACTTGAGGACTGATTGCTATTCAAATGTATTGTCTGCCTGAAAGCTAGTGTGTTGTTGGAGATAAGTAAAAGAATAATTCTAAATGTCGTAGCTTTGATCATGCGAATCGCATGAAAAGCACTTTATAAATGAAGTTTGATTTGATTTGATACGGGGAGCAGTGTTTAATTCTGACAGCAAATTTTGGTTCAGTTTTATTCAAAGTCTTCTGACTAAATTGTAATTTAGTTTTACTCAAAAGTTTGACATCTGATTCATGCAAGTTTTAGATGAGTTTAAGGCCATGTTGACACAGAGATGAGTTTAGGTATATCTACTACTGTGTGTTGAGAGGGTGTGTGAGTGCAGGGGTGTGTGTGGATGGGTGGGGGGAGCACATGAGTGCGTGTATGTGTGGGGGTGTGTGTTGATAGGGTAAATGCAGGAGGGGAGGGGGTATGTGGATGGGTGGTGGGAGGACATGAGTGCGTGTTCTGTGGGGGAGTATACGTGTTGAGGGTGTGTAGGGGCGAGGGAGGATGTTGTTAGAATGTGTGTG
>JBBBVU010000007.1:5610489-5621068 GCA_037177055.1 Atherinosoma microstoma | reverse complement strand
AGTGTAGCATCTTCTGATGGCTACTTCCAGCAGGATAATGCACCATGTCACAAAGCTCAGATCATCTCCAACTGCTTCCCTAAGAATGTTAAATTCCTTGTAAAATGCTTTTAAAATGCATTAAAATGACTGTGTAGTCCTATGCTTTTAAAGTACAATATGTAGCTTTATAAAAGTAGGATGGCTATCCTTCACTAGACTAATCTCTTCTGCCCAGCCTCCACTCAAATATGTGGCTGCAATCACTCATCCAATGTCAGCTTAACAAGTGAACGCCATCCTCTTACTGTATTTATGTCCAGAATTCAAGTAAGTGCTGCTTCTTCTTTGCGGGACAGATGCAGAGTGAAACTGAGTGACCACAGTCAGTAGTGGAGCATCTGCAGCGCTGCTGAGCTCTCCACACGCTTCATTTGAAATGGTAATTGGAACTCGTAAAGAATTCAGTGACCTCCTGCGTAGTAAAAACAACAGGAAGACAAAGAAAATAGTCCCTTTGGGTTCAAATGACCTCCAGAGAGCACTCATATCTCTGAGCTTGTTTTCAGGAATAATGCAGTGAGGGGGAAAAAACTAGCATCATGGATGATGCAGACCGGCAACAGATCATCAAACTCAGACCCATGGCAGAGCATTTCTAATCTCCTTTAACACTGCGATGAAGTTAAACAAGTTTCATTCAAACATTGCAAGTGGTAAAAAAAATTAAATGGGAGTCAGGATGTGACTTATCACAATGCCTCTTTTGTGGGATTTTAGTATTCGCTGCAGGCTCATCAGCGGTGCCATGATTCATTCAGGCTGTCAGCAAAGAGTCCCACAGTGACCATGCTGTATTTATCAGGGATTTGTGGTCAGGTTGTGATCAGTCAATGGTAAATACATCCCACCAAACAGACCAATCAAACACAAGCTGCAGAATTAAAGGCCAGCGAGAAGGAATAAGTCAAACTGCGATTAGAGGACAACTTGCAGGTGATAAACTAACTCCTGACTTTATGAGCGTCCACAGAGAATCCAAATAACACATGCAGCAAGAGAGGCTGCATTTGTAAAGCCTACCTGACTGTCATGTGATCCTAAAAATACAGATTCGTAAGAGGCTATCTTCTTTTGAACTTTATGCAGGGAGGAGTAAAAAACTTAGTTGGCCGACACAAATAATCAAAAGCATGCAAAATAGTTTATGTTAAATTGTTTGAAATGCTTCTGTTTTCCATGCAACTATTCTTCATCAGGGTCGCTGTATGGTGTCGCTTGCATTTGTGTTTTCGTTCAAAATCAAATTTCTGAAACAAAGTGTAGCAAAACTAAGCCGGTATAAACAGATAAAAAGGACTTTGAGCATCCATCGCACTCTTTCTTGCAGCTGCAGGAAAGCCTTGGCCCAGTTCTGCTCAGCTCTACCTGCAGTCTCTCACTCTGTCAGTTTAGATTTCCCTGAGGAGAAAGGCGAGGACGGCGGGTTCACCGGCACACAGCAAGACACCGAGGCTGCCCAGTGAGAACTGCACTTTGTTCTTTAATATATAAAACAATTCACTTATTTGCTCTTTGTCTTTGTGTGCAAGCAGGCATGTGATGCTGATGCTTTTCCAAAGCTGCAGAATAATAATACTAATAAAGTTATAACTTTGTCATTTGCTAAAAACAATAGTGTTGGACCTTTCAACCAGATGTCACTGTTTTAGCTCAGCTGACTCAGGTGAATATGAATCATCATGTGACCCATGCACCTAAGAATGGACCTTTTATCATGTGGTACTAAGAGATTGTTGTGGCCAGTTATCATGAGAAAGTATTTGTCTTTTCACTGAGGAAAGAAAACCATAAAATGTCACGGAAAACCACAGATGCTGCCGCAGTCATGCAAACGAGGAAAACAAGAGGCCGAATCATCAAACGGAAAAGCACCAGGTGTTTGTGATACCCCCTTGTAATTTCTACAGGGACTTTTTTCATTTGAACTTAGATGTACTTTAATGAATCAATATTGATGAAACATGTTCAAACATGCGAGTTAAAGGTAACAAACTGTTGACGGAAGACATTTTTAAGAGACGTAAAAGAGCCAAAGTTACACAAAACATGACGTAAAATAAGCAGAAAATGGAAATTAACTTTATGATGCACAACACAACTAAAGGATGATACAAAAATATGTCTTAATGAATCCAAATCATCCCCAAAGCAGTTTGTGTTAGTCAGCAACTGTTAGCTTTTAGCTAGGGCTGATGTACAAGAATTCATTTTCTCTCAACTATGACTGAATATGTAGTTTCTAAAATGTCTTACTAAATACAATATATGTGATATAGATAAACCAATTAATAAATCATTTGAATAAATTAAAATCTATATTTTTTCAGTGAAGAAAAGAGGGAAATTCAAGCTAGCTTTAAAGCTAACTTCTCAGCTAGCTGAAGTGCTTGCTGGATTTTGCCACTAATTTAGAATGAATTTTAAATAATTCATTATCGCCATAAAAACTTGATATTTAATGGCTCCGTAAAACTCATAATAAGTACATATGCTATGCACGACTATTAATATTACTAAATAATGTTTAACTATTCATAGAAGTTGAGCTGATTTACCATTAGGCTGTCAAAAGTGACTTACAAATGAAGCACACATTGAGGGCCAATGTGGGGTTCCATAGCTTGCCCAAAAACACCTCAACATGTGATACAAGGTATGTTTTGGATCAAATCAGCAACCTTCTGATTGAAAGCTGTCCGTTCTCTCTCCTGAGTTACTGCCACTCTATTTGTGAGAACACTCAACATTTGATGTGAATATTCTAATGATATCTCTGCTAAGATTGAGGCTTCAGCCAATTAAATATTCAAGTCACAAAAAGTAATATTCTTCCATAAAAAAGACCAAGAAATAAAGAAAAGTGTGTCAGCTAAAACAACTTCAGAATTTGATCTCCTCTTATTAGAGCAACATAGTTTAGTTCTCACTTACAATTGTAGGACAGATGGCAGGTTTGGAGTTTGAGTTTGTCTTTTGAGGTCAGAGTGAGACAGCACATTACTTCCTGAATAGATTTCCTTTCCCCACTGTCTCCACTCATTTTTCCTATAGCCTATGTTTAGAATAAAATCCTCCCAAAAATCTGGGAACACAAACAGTTCACAATCAGTGGGTCCTTCCTCGGGCACCGATGTGTGACATCCATGTGAGACATATGTGGGACGCCACATGCATCGGCCTATATTTGAGTTATGGCTGTTTCACACATCTGTATCTTACACATATGAAGTTCATCATGATGATTGTTTTTGTGAAGTGGTTTTGTATGAATTGAAGAGAACAGGCATTTTTTAAAAGAATCTGTATCAACTTGTTAACATTTTACATCTTTTATGGCTGTTTTGTGGCTCATAATGTTGATTTTGCATTTCCACTGGATTTCTGATTTGCCTTATTTTGGCATGTTTTGTGACTCTGGGATACTTTGGCCTACATTAGCCTCTATTTTAGAAAGACCCTTAAACACATTGGGGTTCTGTCTGTCTACAACTGGCCTAAGACTCACATACATTTACATACACAAAATAAAATTGGTTACTATATGTTTGTGTGTATATATATATATATATATATATATATATATATCTGTAGCATGCCTTTTTCTATTGAAGGCATGTAGTCAGACATTACATCCCCTAACATGACTGACAGCCTCTTTACAGTCAGCATCTTTCTCTAAAACAGGACCAGAAAACATCAATCTTTAAACTTATCCGTTGAATGCAGCTATAAATGCAGTTGTGGTCGAGATCCAACGTCTATCTTCTTTTTCTCATCGTTTAAATGGCGAGAAGGAAGAAATTTTCAGGGAGGGGTCCGGCTCTTTCATGTCTACATCCTCCAGGAGAAACCGGCCGGCGAAATAGAGCGGCTGAAATCAGCCGGTAAAATGTCCCATCTGAGCCTCAGAGTCGCTTTAAAGGAGCTTTATGACACATTAACACGGTTCTCATGGAGAAAATCTCGATATCACGCAAGGGGGGGAAAGAAAATTGTTTGTTTTTTCCCCCTCTTTTAAAAAAAAATCGGATTTACCTCTGTTTGCATGTGTGACTTCCTCTCCTCCTCGCATCCCTCCATCTGCGCGGATGAAGAGCAGGGCAGCATTTTCAGGAATAAAACAGCCCTACAACTGTCCCTCTAAACACCGGATAATCTCATTTAAAATAAAGAAATCTACGCAGAGCTGCTAGTCTGGCAGCACATGTCTGAATTTGGTGTGAAACACATGGGATGGAGAGCAGCTCGGTGCGCTGCTGCCGGCGGATAGATCCTCCTCCTCCCCCTTTCACTGACAGCATCATCTGCCCCTCTCCTCCCTCCTCTTCCTCATGGTCAAACCATGTGCGCATGTGCATGGAGCTTTTTTTTTTTAACAACAGGAAGCTTACATAGGTTAATTAATTAAACTATTGTATTCAAATATTGGCAAGCTAAAGCTTAGGGGATCCATGGTGCGTTCAAAAACATCTCAGTTTTGCTGAAAGAGTCAACTGAAAACTGACAGCCATGCATTTATATTTCATCAGTCTCATCGATGTGTTTGTCTTTTGTTTATTGAAAGCCTCTAGGCAAAGCCTTTTCCAATTAATTCATTGTGTTTTTTCTTAATTGACGTGTTGTTTTCTTGCTGTTTTGATTATCCTATAATCACTTTCTCAAGAATAATATATGACACAAACATATTCTGATAAATGTGTACACTCTAGCCAGCCTAAAACTAAAAAATAATATTATCTGTTATATCTTTAGGATGCATGTAATCATAACGTGTTAAACTCATAAACATAAATTGGCTGATAGAGGTTCAACCTTTCACATTGTACTGTTTTTCTGTGGCCGCGTGTGTGAAAACAGCTGTCCTACAGGGACATCTACAGGCACTAATCTGCAGCTGCAAAATATTTTCACCATTTCTGCACATGGAGGTATTTTGAGGAGCTCGAAAGTAAATATTTGGCAACATCTAACAAAGTCTGAACCGTGCTAGTTGAGTTTTCTTGTTATTTTTTTCTTAAATAGTTTGCACAGTCAATTATAATAGAAACAGGAATAATAATATGAAAAACTGAATATCGTGGTTTGACGACTTGGATCAGGCTACGGTCAAATAATCTGCCATAGGCTATAAACACAATACAATAGAGGTAAATACCCACATGAAGATAAAGGAGAAAAAAACAGGCTACATGAAAGCAACATATGGCTGAATCTTAATCTAAATATTAAGATACTTCAGGAGGGAATGATAATTTTCCATTTTTAATTTATCATAAGGACTTGTATCTTTTTTTCCTGCTTCACTTGGATTAATAAAATTCTTACAATAAAACAGAGGTTCAGAAAATCAAATCAAATGCTGCGAGTTAATCAATTCACCCAGCAAACAAAAGCAGGTTAAAAAAAAACGAGACTGGTTTTGTAAAGCGGCTCCACGGGAGTTTCCAGAAGAATCTAATGAATTTTGGGAATAAATAAATGCTTTTGTTGTGGTAAATATTTAAATTTCAGCCCTGAATCTTCATTTGTTTTGCTCCTGTTTAATAATGACTGGCTCAAACTCCCGTTTTGAATCAGCCAATATGAAAAGAAACCGTCATGGAGTAAATTAAAGTACATTTAATAGATTATTCAATGCTCAAATTTATTTGTAGCCTATAATCTCACCATATGAGAAATTTAAAATATAAATAAATATAGACATAGGCTACATATTTTCACAGAGTGAGTATTGACGGATCATTTGGGGTATTTTTCCTTTTTAATAAAAACTTAAATTGTAGTGATTTTTATTTATTCAGTGATTCATTGGTGGTTTCGTCGACCGTTATGTTTAATGTATGTGAGTGATTTTTATTGTTTATGTTGTAATGTCTTGAGGAGCTGTCTATCAAAGTTTCTTTTTGGGGACAATAAAAGTAATTTAACTTGAACTGATTTTTTTTTTCAAAAATAATCTGATAAACAGTTTATTATGTAATACTCTGTTTTAACCACAGACTGTAAAACAAAACAAAAACAAAAAAGAAAACCCGTTTTAACAAGCTTCCTCATAATGCCTGTCACATGACCACTGCATCACGTGACAGGCTGGGACGGCAGTGAACGTAAACACGGAAGTGCTACCGTGTTGAAACTCACTTGCTCCGCGTTTAGCGGTTACTTTGTAACGGCTCCGTGCTCTGTGAGGGGAGGCAGGATGGACATGTCTCTGACGGTCTCCGTGGTTGTCGCTGTGCTTCTGTCGCAGGTGAACTGCGACTCCTTCCAGATGAAGAGAGTCAAATACGCGAAGGTGAGTTCAAACCCTCTCCGCCAGTCCGGCGTGAAAACAGCCTTGTAGTTCTTCTGAAATATCTTTTCCAAACTATATTTTACCATCGTGTTTTACACCGTGCAGAACCTGAAGAAATGCGTTTTGGTTCTTTGGTTTTCCAGTATTTGTAGCACTTTGTTATATTTGACCTATTAGAGAGGAAACAATCACATTAATAAAGACAGAACCCCACTTTTGTTTTATTTCAGACACGGAAGCAAAGTCAGAGATTACACATTTAAATGTAAATTAAGTAAATTAAATCCAGTTTATCTTGTTAAAAGTAAATTTAATTCTTTGATATCAAACTGGATTGTTTTACCACATAAATGAAACCAAAACTTCATAGTACCATACTTCAAGCTACCAAAAAGTCTTTCACACTCCTGTATTATACTGAAAAAAACAAAACAAGAACAGGACACAAACAGATCCAGGGCAGCATGTAAAGATAAAGTGACTACAGCCACAGCCATAAGACAAAATGGGAGGAAAGATGAAAGACGCTCCACCAGCAGAAACATGAATATGGACACAATCTGTTTTTCCCAGACGGAGCTGGTCCTGCAGTCAGCTGCTTTTCCACATGCAGCAAGAAGAAAAACTGGAGCGCTTTGTGTTTGCAGATACACCCTTTATTTATTTTTAACTAACAAGTATAGTTTCAGATTGTGTGTCAATGTTAAGACAGTCAAGAAAAACAAGGACATAAAGTTTTATTTCTACACGTGTTTCTGTAGAAATGTCATCAGCCAACATTTAACCTGGAATCCGGCTTCATTGATTGTTAGGATTGTGGATCATTCGCGTCTTTTAAACAGATCAGGGTCGGAGTCCTCCAGTAACAGTTAAATAAATCAGTCTTTGATTACCAATCAAACCAACATGAACAACAAGATTAGATCATCAGTGTGTGAGTTTGTTCTCTAAAGGTTTCAAAGGTTTAATGTTTAAGATGATGAGGAGGAGAAGGAGGAAGAGACTTTCAGGGTTTTTTTCCTACTGTTATATTTAGATTTTAAAAAAATCATTAGATTTTTTAAATTGGTTGTTTTTAAAGTATTTTGGATTAATTAATCTTTTTTTTTTTATTGAATTTTTTTGTTTTTTTTTCAACCCAGAGGAATAACAGGATAAATTTTGTTTTTTTTTGTTGTAATATGCAGGAAATAAATTATCAAATGCAGTTTAAAGGCAGCTAATCAGGTCAGGTGTTGTATTGATAGTGGCTTTTGTTCTGTTGTTAAAACCGTCCCTGAGTCTGTTTGTTTGAGACCTCGGTGCCCTAAATCTTCTCCCAGAGGGCAGTGGATCAAACACCCAGTATCATGGGAGGACAGAGGGTGATCATTGACCCTTTGTGTTGCCCTCCGCTGCGCCTTGGTGTAGCTGGAGAACCCCACAGAGATGCAATATGTCAGCACACTGAATGGAGGAACGGCTCCCTCTTCAGAATGACCATCCTGTGGATCTTTAGAAAGTGGAGACGCTCTGAGCCTTCTTCACAATCGCTGAGGTGTTAGAGCTGGACTTGGCATTCATGTGAACAACTTGGAACTTGAAGCTGCGCTCCATCTCCACCTCCTCCCCGTTATTGCAGATGTGTTGCAGGTCAGACTTCCTCCTTCTGAAGTCAACAATCAGTTCTTTGGTCTTGGAGGTGTTGAGGACCAACGAGATGAACCCCACCACTGTGGGTACAGATGCAACGTACACAGAGTAATCACACTTTTATGGAACAATTATGGATATAACACTGTTGGTTTGTGGACAAATGAACTGACTACTAACCTTTACTTTTTTTATTTTACCTATTTACTTTTTTCTCTGCCAGATTTCAGGGAATATTTCTCTTTTTTTTTTGTAGAAGTTCAAAATTTATAAATAAACCTTTATTATTAATATTTTTTAAATTGTTTTAGATAATGAAAGTTTAAAGTCCCCCTGTTCAGGTCAGCAGTTGTTGTCATTAAATATCATGGAATAGAAACTTCTTCTTTTCTAGAGAATTGAAGTGTTTTGGTCAGAATGAAAACTACAAATAAAATCCTTTCCAAACATAAAAAACTTTAAAAGTGGCTCCATGACTTGTTTGTTTGGTGCAGACAGTTTCTCTGAGAGCTAACGCAGACGTGATGAAATGCAACACGCTCACTCAGGTTTACAAGTCTGCACAAGTTGATTTCATACACAACCAACTGAACTGAATGAAAGGAGGAAAAACCGGAAGTGTAAAATGCTCCAGTGCAACCATGTGAAGTATGCGGTCGGCTTCTGTGCAGGTTTTGGGTTTTGACTGGAAGAACTGTGGACAGCCTGATGTCCCAGCAGTGCTGAAGACCCTGAAGGTGTCCCCAGACCCAATCACCATCCCAGGAGACCTGACAGCTGCTGCATCTGGATCCACATCTGTTGAACTTGCTGCCCCTCTGTCTGTGAGTACATTTCCAACTGATGGATGTCTGAAAGAGGTTTTATTTATTTCTTAGTGACATTTCAGCTCAGTGAGAAGCAGAGAGGCAGCTTGTTCCTCTTTTCTGCTCATTCAGGATGTCTCTGTGTTCAGCTCTTGATGCTTCAGTGATGTTTGATCAACTCTGTGGTTACAGGACTACTTCTTTTTTTTCTTTTTTTAAAAAAAAAGGAAGTACAACCCCATCCAGTTCTGAGGTGTTATATGTCAGGATATAAAATGTTCATCATCTGAGTTTTGTTTTGACCTCAGTTTAAAATCTCGCAAGAACCAGATGATTTCCTTTACGTTTAAAGAAGCTCTACTGAACTTTTCTGTCCCAACGACAGCTAAATAGGCTTCCATCTTGCATCCGGTCTCTTCTCTGAGCTCTCTCGATCCAGTAAAAGTCAGTCTCTTGTCTTATCTCTTGCTCTGTCTTTATTTTCGTGCTTCCTCTGATAATGTCCTCTTGTGTTTCTTTGATAAATCAGCCAATGGTGTGTGTTCAAAATGGCTAGTGTGATAATATCCAGTAAGTAGTGTGTGATGCAGTGTGTGGGACGCTGCAGGGCAACAATGGCTCCAGGAATGTACATAATGACTGTCTCTGTGCCGTCAAAACAAGTCAGAAACACATGATTTTAAGGTCGGAAAGTTCCATAGTGCTATTTTAATATGACTGTATGATTGTGGTTGGATGTTTGCGCCGGTTGTCCTGCTGCATAACAAATCTGAAACAGTCGATACAAAAACAAGCAGAAAGAAATTGTTTGCATCTCGGTGAGGTACAACATGCACTCTGCTGAGCTTTTCCTTATGGCTGCCAGATTTGTTCAGAATCTCAAACCTGCTGAATCACCAGAAATGTGATCCAGTTTCGTTGGATCCGGCTATAAATTCATCCGAAACATAAAACACCTCAACTCTGCAGACTCACAAATGACAATCCAACAGCAACAAACACAACTCATGAAGACATTTAATCATGGATAAAGGTAAAAAGAAAAAAAAAACACTTCAGTTATTTTACAAAAGATTTAGTTACCAAAAAATCTAATTAAAAAGTTAAATTATTACAAAATGAATACTACAAAAATAAATAATAAAAAAAAAAAAACTTGCCTTTCAAATCTCATAAAAGAACATTTGTTGGAAAAAAACCCTGGATTTTATTTGTTTATTGCCAACCCAAAATAAATGGACAATAAGATAATTTCAAATATGAGTTAAAGTGAAAAAGCCAGCAACATTTTTTTTTAACAAAGAGCTACAAAGATTTAAGATTTTTCCTGAGTTTTGTCCCTGAAACTGATCAAATGATCCAAAAACAAACATTAACTTCTCAGCTCAGTTAAGTGGCAGGAAAGGTCAGAAATCCCAGCGGCCGCTGAAGTGTTCATTCATTCCATGGTTGTCGGTGTGAGACGGACATGAACGAGGTGTCGCTCGGCAAGCTGATCGTCATGTGAGCTCAGCTCTGATCACATGGACACACCTTTTATAGTCGGGGAGAAATCCAGGAAATAAAACGATTCCTGCTTTATCTCAATCTGTGAAGGATTTAGAAGAAAGTCTTTAATCTGGCTTCCTGAATCAGTCGAAATGCTGCTTAGGTTTGAATAACTCAACTCAACTCTCAACTCAACTTTATTTATAAAGCACTTTAACACAACGTTGGTTGACACAAATTGCTGAACACATTATGGAAATAAAATAAAGTGCAAAATAAAAACAGGAACAATAGCGGTAAAACGATAAAGCAATAA